>CM065464.1:43375183-43725613 GCA_032872475.1 Leptopilina myrica (nomen nudum) | reverse complement strand
TAATTGTTTTAGTAAGAAAATACTACTATTTGAATCAGGGACTATATACTTGACTTGCGAATTCAGGTGCGCACGCAGACACAGAGCCGCGCACATCTAAAATGCCACGTAATGCCACGTCAAGTAGCAGTAACTTCTGATGCTTACGCTCAAAAGTGAAGAAAAATATTATATGAAGACATTCTAATTACAAGGTTTTTTTAAAATCACAAAGAAAGCACAGCAAAGATTTTTTAGTATTTGCCTCATTTAATTTCGTGCAATTACTATTAATTATAATAACATTTCTTTTTTTAATGTTATATAAACATAATTTAAAAATTGTTGCGCTTTTTATACTGAATTAAATAAAATATATTTTCACTTGCAATCGCACATATGTAATTATTACTATAAAAGTATAAATACTGAAAATAATTTATAAGTTTTCACTCACCAAAAAAACGAAGTACATTCAAATTACCCAGCTGTCAACTGATAGAAAATATTTGTTGTTTTGCTTTTCACAAATTTATCATTTGGCGCAATTCAGTAATAAAAAGTTTAAGTATCCTACAAGTTGATTATTTTTGCAATGTTTTCGTAAAACATTTGAAAAGAAATGATCTATTTTCAGAGGTATTTTAAAGAATTGCAATAATGAATTTTTTTTATTATTTATTTAATGTACGTTTACATAAGTATAGATAATTAAGTTTATTTACAATTTATCCTAAAAGAGGACGGATGGACTATAGAAATAAATCATTAGCCTTTTATTAGATAAAAAAATGTACAATTATCTAAAAGTAAGAAAGCTAGATTAGACTAATTCGTTTGACTTTACACAGCAAGTAAGTTTGCGATTGATTATAATTATATTAAAGGTACAAATCCTCCAGGGACTAGAGTCGATACTTATAAGAAAATATAAGATGTTAAAGTAAGTGTAAAGTCTTTTCACGCATACATAGATAATGGAAAGTACCATCACCATAAATAGTAAGTGCTACAATGCTCATCGTTATATCAAGTATACTTTGATTTTTCCATCATGATCAATCGTGCCCTGAGAAGAAAAAATAAGTCAATGGAGGAAATGCATGGAAATACAAGACTGGTCGGTAGGACGCAAGTTGTCCTAGATGTAATTTCCATTTTACATAATAAAAGTAGGTTAATTAAAAAATAATCATTCTACGAGTTTTACGACAAGTGATAATCAGGTGATGGTTCAGCCACTGATTCGGTGGTGAACAAGGGGTTTGGGAACTCCGGTGGATGTGGCAGTGGTCCAGCTGTCTTCGGTTGACGACGGTAGGCTAGGAGCCAACAGGAAACGGCTATCGCTACGGCGACCAGGGCCAATAATGCTGTTATAACTAGTGAGATGACGAAGCCAACCATAGATACACATATGTCTTCGACTCGTTGAGCTGCTGGAGCTGAAAAATGAAAAACAATCATTTTTTATTATTAGTGAATATAATATTTTTCAATAATTTCAATTTTCTGTAAGAAATTCACAAATTTCGCGATTTTTAAATATCCTATGGAAAAAACGACGACTTTAGTTGAGAAAAATGAAAAACTTCCATGAATTTAGTCGAAATTGAAGATTTTTAAATTTCATGTAGGATAAAAACAAAAAAATCACTAACGAATTTCAGTTTTCAAAAATTTTCAAAAACTTAATGTCAGGCTTCGCACTCCATTATGAGTTTTAAAAAAGTAGGAAAAACTAGCTTTAATGACAAAAAAAGTAGGAAATAGTAGCCTCGATGACAAAAAAAAGAATTAAAGAATTTCATTAAAAACTTTTTAAAAAATCGAATTTTCAAAGTATTTTAATTTTATAATTGATAAGTAATTAAATTTTAGAAGGAGTCACATTCTAATGTATTCACGTTTCTTAGTGGGAATATTAATAATTAAAATGTTTATTAGTTAATTTTAAAAAAATGCACACTTCAAATTTTTTAATAAAGTTGAATTTTATTATTTAAGAATTTTATTTAAACTTTTCTAAATAATCAAGGGAAGTTAGTCTCTGTATAATTATAATTTTATTTTTTTAAATTTATTCGCAATACATTCAATTATTTTCTTAAATAGTAAAACATGGACAAAATTAAATTATTTTTAGGAATTTTTTTAAAATTCATTGTAAAAGTACAATTATTTCTATAAATAACAAAAATTCATTTATATTCACCCCAAGAATTCAATTATTTTCAAAAATTTTTCTTAATCCAATTATTTGTATGTCTACTATTTTAATAAAATTTCCAAAAAGTATTTAATTATTTTCTAAAAGAATGAAAATTTCATAAGAATTGAATTATTAAAAATAGAGTTTATCTAATTTTTTTTTTAATCAATGAAACTTTGTTTATAAAATCCTCCCAACAATTCAATTACTTTCATAAATAATAAAACTCATTGCAGAAATAGAATTATGTTTAATACAATTTTAATCAAATTCGTCGAAAAATGCAATTATTTTTAAAAATTTGATTAAATTTTGTCTTTAGAAATTCAATTATTTTCATAAATAGCAAAATTTTTCCGATTTACTGAATTCTTTTGAATATTATTTTTGAAAAATATTCCTCACAAAAATTCAATTATTTTAATAAATTCCCATAAAATTAAAAAAAAATAATTCAATTATTTTCAAAAGTAAAAAATTCTCCGAAGAAATTCAATTGTTTAACATTTTTTTGAAATTCTCCGAAATTTCAATTATCTTTATAAATAATTAAATTGTTTTCTACAATTGAATTATTTTCAAAAATTTTAATAAAATTCTACGCAAACAGTTAATTATTTTCATAAATTTGTAATAACATTCTTGGAGGGATTTAATTACTTTTATAAATAGTAAAATTCTTTGCAGAAATTCAATTAGTATCAATAAATTTTAATGAAATTGAATTAATTAAATTTTCAATTCTAATTATGAACAGTCTAGATTTTTTTTTGGAAAAATTGAAAAAATTCTTTGTTTGTAATTGAATTATTTTCCAAATTGTAGATTTATGTTCGAAATGAAATAAATAAAAATTTGATGAGAAAATAAAACCGGGAAAAACGGGGAATTTAAAGGTTAAACACAATTTATAATCAGTCACTATTGATAGAGTAAAAGTCGGTAAAATTATTTCCTATTATCTTATTGGCGGTCGTTTTTCATTAACGATTTTAGTTTTTAACACTGTTTTTAAATGGAAATGTGAAAACTAAAAATCTAAATTTGACTATTTGTTCAGAAAAGTAGCTTTTAGTAGCATTAGGCTTAAAAAAGTATCTTTGTATAAATAAGTAGCAAATGGTAGCTTTTAGTAGAAGAGTGCGAAGCCTGTAATGTTTGTATACAATTTAGTTTGAAAATGAAAAAAAATTACTAATTTAGTCGAACTTTAAAATTTAGAAAATTTTTTGTAGAAAAAGTCAACGAATTCACGAAATTGAAATTTCCTATGGAAAAAATTGAAAAACGACGATTTTGAAATTTCTAAAAATTTATACAATTATTTAAACGGGTTTAACTGAATCTTGTTTTTGACTATACATATTAAGCATTGTTAATAATAAATTTTGCAAATTTGACTTACATTCTGTTGGGTCGGCAGTATAGCGAGCTTCTACTCTTTCTACGGTACGAATTAAATTTGATTTTACTGTTATTTCTTCTCGAAGTTGACCTTCATTACTGTCTCTTACACTTAAGGCAGTGTCATTTGGTTCAGTGTCAGCGGCTCTTCGCCGACGTCCGAAAGCATTATATCCTCTACAATTAACCTACGGAAATAAATACATTTTAAATATCCATACTTTCTTTCATCTAGAAGAAAATTTGCAGATTACTTACTGGTTGACATCGGCCGAAACAAACTCGAATGTTACATTGGAAGCGTATGTTGTCGCTGTTTGGAAATTTGAATGCATTGAAACTCGCCATCAAAATTTGCGATTCAGGATCTTGTTCCCATTCACCAAATATCGTTGGATCGGTGGCACATCCATTTTCATCAGTCACAATATATTCATTCTCTATTTTCTCTTCCATTGTTTTAGCGACACAATTGCGAGCGAATCCTCCGTAAATGGCTGTAAAGAAAATATTATAATATTATACACTTAATTTATTAACAAAAGAAAATAGATCGAATTAAATAAAAATTGTGAAATCACTTACAATTTGGTGTTACATTAACTTGAAGCATGAGATTGTCTCCTATTTCCGCATTTTCGACGTTATTTCCGCTCTGAGTGACGATTTGCATGGAGCACGTTGGCGGAGGTCCGGTATTCGCAATGGTGCCAGCAGTTGTGAGCATCGAAACATTAAATCCTAAAGTGACATTTTGTTCTCCAATTTGGTACAAACATTTAATCAAATATGCTTGTGCGTTAAACGTCATTAATTTTGGATGTTTTTGTATAATCAACTTAAAGGACGCTTCTCCCTGAAAAAAAAAATTAAGAAATAAAAATTACTGTTTAAAATGTTTCAATTAAGGAACGGATAAAATAATTACATGACATGGCAAATTGAATTGAAAACCATTTATCTTTTTAAAAAAAAACTTGACACAACTTACATTAATGTGAATTAATCCACAGGTTCCAAACTTGACCTTAAACTTCAAATGATGATTGTTCATTCCACGATCTAGGGAAATAATTCTTCGACAGTTTTCTTCTTTACTATGGCCTTTCACGTACAAAACCCCATCAAAACCATCCGTTACAGTGCTATTGTAAAAGTTGATATCTACTTCAATTCCATCAGACAGACAATGCGCTTCAACTTCTGATTTCGGGAAGTCCGTTCGGTAGACTGTTGTATTTTTAATTTCTGTTAGTAAAAATAACACATTTCATTATAACATGATGAACAAGATCATTTCATTGCGATATGAGGCTGATATTATTACGAATATGAATGAATTAATTTTTCTCTGGCCCAATTGGATGTGAATAGCGAACTCACCGCAATTTATACCAGAGTAACCTTCGATGCATTTACAGATTGCTCGATGATTCTCTGCAGTGCAGTACGCATTCGAACAAATCTTATCCTCGCATGGATTTTCGCATTTGAAATTCAATGGCGAGCACAATTTATCGTCAGGGCATTCATCATCCCGGAAGCATTGTTTCACTTTAAAATTAAGTTGCATTAAATTTCAAAAAAATTCGAATGCGTAACGCGAAAAGGAGAAGCAGATTAGATGAAATGAATAATGAAGCTGAATTAGAAATAATGACAGGGAGAAAATTATTAAACAAATACCTGGCTTGCAGTAACCATAAATGTCCAGGACGTATCCATGTTCCTCGGGACAGCGACAATTTCCATGTTCATCAATTATCATTCCTTTCTCAAGCGCGCACACACATTCACCTTCTTTATTTATAACCATTCCAATTTCCTTTCGACAAATCACACAGACGTCATTCTCGTCCTTAGCCTTACCAGGTGGACACACACAATTGTCGTTCTCGTCGCGTATTTGGCCCTTCTCAATCGGACATATTTTCACTGAAAGAGGAAATATTATTATATTTTTGAAAAAGATTTCTAAGAACAGGGTTGCCACAAATATATAATTTTATTTTTCCCTGACTCTTCCCTGATTTCCAGACAAAATTTTCACTTTCTCCCTTACCCTCAAGAATATTCTGATTCACTCTAAAAATTATTAGATAATCAAGAAAAAATGTTCTATTACATTTATTTACAAATTTCATTAATTGTAAAATTATTCAAAAACATCAATAACTTCTTTTTTAAATAAATATTTAAACATTATTATTTTTCTGTAGGAATTAAAATTCTTCAAAATATTCAAATTCAAACCTTTTTAAATTGAACAACTTATAAGAATATTATTACAAAACATTTTTCAGAATACGTTAATTATTTATAAAAATCTTAAAAAATGTTTCGCAAGAATTCAATTATTTTTACAAGCAGTAAAATTTTTCAAAAAAATTAAATTATTTTAAAAAAATGTAATAAAATTCGTGGCAATTATTCAATAATTTCATTTTTAAATCAATTTTTATTAGAAAATTCTATAAAAAGTCAATAATTTAAATTAAAAAATAAATAATTTATTCAATAATAGAATGTTCTTTGTTAAAATTTAATTCTCATAAAGAATTTTATCAATATATTTTTAAATATATGAATTTAAATTGACAAATTTTAATGAAATTTTTAAGAATAATTACATTTTTCGAGGAATTTGATTAAAATATATATTGTATAAAAAATCATTAAAATTCTGCGATGAGTTTTATTATTTACGAAAATAATTTAAATTTTCTTAAAATTTCCATAAAATAATTGAATTTTGGAGAAGAATTTTATTATTTATAAAGTTACTTGGAATTTTAACAAGAAATTTTTTAAATTTTCGAACACAATTGGATTTCTGCGAAGAATTTTATTACATTTTAAAAATAATTGAATTCTTCCAACGAATTTTATTTCAAATTTATAAAAATAACTGTATTTATGTGAAGAATTTTATTATTTTTATAAATAATTGAATTCTCACAAGGAATTTTATTCCAGTTTATAAAAATAATTGAATTTCGGTGAAGAATTTTTTAAATAATTTATATTTTTCGAAAAATTTTATGAAATTTTGTATTTTAAATAATTGAATTCCTGTGAAAATTTTATCACTTATGAAAATAATGGAATTATTTTGAATTAACTCATTAAAATTGAATTCCTACAAAATTTTGCCAAGAGTTTTATTAAAATTTTGAAAATATTTTTTTTTAATTTTTGAGAATAATTGAATTTTTGCGATGAATTTTATTAATTTTGAAAATAATTTAATTCTTCCAATGAATTTTATTCAAGTTTATAAAAATAATTGAACTCTTACAAAGAATTTTATTCCAGTTTATAAAAATAATTGAATTTCGGTAAAGAATTTTTTTAATAATTTATATTTTTCGAAAAATTTTATTACTACTTATGAAAATAATTGAATTATTTTGAAGAAATTCATTAAAAATGGAATAATTGAATTCTTGTGGAATTTTGTCAAGAATTTTATTAAAACTTTTAAAAATAATTGAATTTTAATGAAGTATTTTATTATTTATAAAAATAATTGTAATTTTGACGAGAATTGTTCTTAAATTTTTTAACATAATTGAAATTCTGCGAAGAATTTTTGTAACTTTTGAAAATAAATGAATTTCTGTAATCATTTGTAACTTTTCCAAAATCTAATTTTTTTAGTATTTTAAACTAAAATTCTTTGATCAATCTAGTATTTATGAAAATTGTTAAAATTATTCATAAAATTATTTATAAGTCATAATTTATGATAGTAATTATTAATTTTATTTAATTATTATTTATTATTATTATTTATTTATTATTAATTATTAATTTTATGATAGTTTTCAAAAATTTAAGTTATTTAAAAAGAAATTATTGTCAGGAATAGAAAAAATTGAAGGTTTTGTATCAAAATTTGTGGTAATTTCTTAGTTTACGAGGCAAGAAGAAAAAAAATTGAGTTTTCTCATGAATTTTAAAAATTCAATTTTTTTAAATACTTTTAGTAAAAATCCCTGACTTTTTTTTCTATGGCAACCCTGGAGAAGCGGTGAACTTAGTGAATTTATTTTCACGATTAAAAAATACCTCCAACACAGCGCTCTATTGCGTATCCTCGATAACTGGGAAGACACTCGCAAATCATCAGTCTGACAGGCATGATATCGAGAACTTTGCATTGAGCATTGATTCCGCATGGTTGAACCTTCTCACATGGATTTATGCATTCGCCATTGAAACACGCTGTTTGTGATGGACAATCCGAATCACTAATGCATCCTATATCCACTGTTAACAAACATTACAGAAAATTTAGACTTTGCTGAAAATAAACATTAATTCAATTTTTTCTTCATTTAGTATATTTATACCTCGAGCGCATCCGTTTCTAGTATCTCCTACAAATCCTACGGGACATAGACACTCGACAGCATGATTATGAACGTGGCATTCCGTTTGTCCTGTGCAAGGATTGAGTGTACAGGGATTTTCACATCTTCGATTAATACAAGCCTTGTCTGTGGGACAATCGGAGTTACTTCGGCAACCGAGGAGAACGCAAGCTTCTCGCGGATTACCGCCATAGCCGACGGGACATTCGCATATTGCTTTGTGATATAAGGCAAGGCACTCGGCTCCCTTTCCGCATGGCGAAGACGTACACGCAGGCACACAACTTCGATTGATGCAAGAATGAGTGCCACTACATTCATTATCAGACCGACATCCAACAACTAGAAAACAAAGTTAAATGGAACAATCAGTAATAATCATAGAGTAACTGCTATTAAATTTTTTTTTTAACACTAGCATAATAATCATAACTTCAATTTCTACAAATGATCATGAATTAAAACTAAAAATTTATAATCTCAATAATTTTTTTCATTATTAATTTTAAAAAGTAAATTTTTCTTCTTATGAAGAATTTTATTAACAAATTTTTACTTCATTAAATTCTTTTCACGAATTTAAAAAACAAATTTTTTAAAATAATTAAATTTTTCAAGGAATTCGATTAAAATTATATTTAAAATAATTTAAATTTTGTGATGAGTTTTCTTATCTTTCAAAATAATAGAATTTCTAAAATGAATTGTTTTATTTATAAAAATTAAAAATAATCATGTTCATATAAAGAATGTTATTATTTATAAAACTAATCGAATTATTACACGAAGAAATTTATTAAAAAAATTTGTGTTAAATTAAAATTATTAAAACAATAGTTAAATTCATGTCAAATCTTTATTATCTATAAAAACATTTCAAATTTTTTAAAAGAATTTTATATTTTTATTCTAAATTGAATTTCTGATATCATTTGTAAGTTTTTTTTCAAAATTCAATTATTTTAGTCTTTTTAACTGAAATTACAAAAATAATTAAATTCCTAAAAAGAAATTCATTATTTATGAAAGTAATTGAATTAATTGCAAAGTAATTTATTAAACATTTGCAAATAATAGGATTTTTGTCAAGTTTTTATTTTTTTACAAATATTATTGAATATCACAGTAGAATTTTATTAAAAAATTTTGAAAATAATTAAATTATTGCAATTATTTCTATTCATTTTAAAAATTTTTGAATAATTAAATTTATATTTTAAAAAATTAAACTAATTTAAGAAGCATCTGAATTATTGAAATTATCAAAAATCCATGTTTATTAAAGTTTTCTAATTAAATTCATTAAAAATTGAAATTTCTAAAAATTTCAAATTGAAACCTTTTTGAAATAGAATTTTTGAAAATTGCAAATGCAACTCTTTTAAAATTGAATTAATTTTGAAATATTTAAATAAAATTTTTATTAAATAATTTTATGACAGTTTTTTTAAGAATTAGTATATATAAAAAAAATTTAATTGTAACTGTTTAAGTTTATTATTTATTTATGAAAATTGAAAACGCAACTCTTTTAAAATATTTAAGTAAAATATTATTCATTAAATAATAATAAAAGAAAAATGCAAATAAAATTTTCATTTCGTCTTGGTGGAAAGGCGAAGAATTTAATTTTGAATATTTAAAATGATTAAAAATTGCAAAATTGAATAAAAATCACACTTTTCTGTCTCTAAAAATATTTGTTAATTTTTAGCTAACATTACTGAAATCATTTATTATTGACAAAAAATTATAATTTTTAATTCAAATACAACTTTAAAATGTCATAATTTGTTTCGATTGTTTGTCGCATTCTTCCTTAATTTTTTCAGTACTTTTAATAAAAATTCTTTATTTTTCCCTGAATTCTCTATTTTAGAATATGATTATAATGATTATAATAATATTATAAAATTAATAATAATTAATTAATATTATAAAAACTATATTTTCCCATTCATATATTACTTTTGTAAAAAAAAAGTGTAATTAAAAATTGTTAGGTTCTATTTTTAAAATTGCTAATTTTATTTTAAAAAATGTGAGTGAGAAGTCAGAATTATTGTTGCTAGTGAAAGAATGAGTGAAGGAAAATGGGAAGAGTATTGAATTGAACTCACTCTTGCTGCAGTGAACTTCGGGATTTCCGTCATATCCAGGAAGACAAGAACAAATTGGCTTATGATCCTTTATGTTGCAAACTGCATTCGAACCACATGCACAAGGATCCTTACAGAGTGCGTTGATGCAAGCCCGATCAGAGGGACAATCACTGTCCCGTCGACAGACAGCGTCGATGAGGATTGGCTCACAAGTGCCACTGCCACTGCTGATGTAGCCACTCGGACAGACGCAGATCAACGATCTCACGGAGTAATTAGGAAGGACTCTGCACTCAGCCGGTTCAGTGCACGGTTGAATTGCAGTGCAGGGATTTTGACATTTCTTGTTGATGCAAGCGGTGAGAGTGGGACAGTCGTCATCGTCACGGCACTCAGGTTCGGGTCGCGGTTGACAGCTGACGTACGGATTTCCCGTCAATTGGTGTTGACACTTGCAAATTGGATGATGATTGTGAACCACGCAGTTGGCGCGCGAGGTGCAAGGATTGTCCCGCAGGCACGGATTCACGCACTGAGAATTGACGCAGGCGTGATCGCTGGGACAGTCGCTGTTACTGTAGCATCCGATTATGCGACACATGTCCTGAGCGTTACCTCGGAAACCCGATTGGCAGCGGCAAATTGCCTCGTGATTGCGGACAAAGCATTCTGCATTCGTGCCACACGACTCGGACACAAGGCAAGGGTTCACGCACTTTCCATTGTGGCACGCCTTGTCTGGCATGCACTCAGAATCTCGTTGACATTCCACCGGGAAGCAGGCGACATCAGGGAGACCCTGATATCCCTTCTGACAGGAACATATTGGTTGGTGATTCTTGACGTAACAAACGGCGTTCGTTCCGCAGCTGCACGGGTCCCGACATTGACGGTTGATGCAAGACTGGTTGTCAGGACATTCATCGTTTGAAATACAACCATTCGGCGTTGTGATTTGAACTGAAAAGATTTATTCCACATTAAAAATTACCATTACCCTATTCTATTTATCTATACCTAGAAATTTTCTTCAATTATTTATAATATTTATAAATAACTAGCATATTTCAATTGTTATAAGAATACATTTATGATCACGAATTAAAATTACAATTTATATTCTCATTCATTTTTATTATTAAATTTAAAAAAGTAGTTACTTGTACCAAAACAATTATTATCGCAGTGTTTATAATTCAATCCAATTCAAAACTTGGTACAGCAATTCAAAAAACTAAATAAAATCAATAGATTTTTAATTTACCTAATAATTATGTTTTAGAATTATTAAAAAATAAATAAGACATTAATTCAATTCATATTATTAAAAAAATACTAAATAGTTAATTCTTATTATTTATTAATCAATACTCATTTAAAAAATTGTGATAAATAAATAGAAAATTATGCAAAAAATACTACAAATTTTGTAAAAACAATATGATTGTCAAAATTAATTACAAAATGAAAGTTAAAAAAAAATTTTGATGGAGAAATATAAATAGTTCAAATTACTTTATTTTTTATTCGATTTTAAATAAAGAAAATGATTATAAAATTTATAAATCAATATTATGAAAATTTCTTACCTTTTTTTTATAAAAACAATATCTTTTAACCTTCTTTCTTCTTAAACAATAAAAAATTTTTATATTAACAAATCGAAAAACTATAATTTCGATCTGTCAGGCAAAGTGTTTTGACTTTAAAATAATTTAATTCTTGCGAAGAATTTAAAAAAAAATATTTGAAAATAATTGAATTTTCTATGAAAATTTTTTTATTTATAAAAATAATTGAATTTTTTAGAAGCATTTTATTATTTACAAAAATAATTGATTTCTTTAGGCAAATTTTATTATTTATGAAAATAATTGAATTTTCTTGAAATATTTTATTATTTATTAAAATAATTAAATTCTTGCGAAGAATTTTTTAAATAATTTTGAAAATAATTGAAATTTTCTGAAGAATTTTATAAGAAAAATGGACTTTTTTTGAAGAATTTCTGAATTTATGAAAATAGTTAAATTTTTTTGGAATAGTTTTTTATTTTTATAAAAATAATTGAATTTTTGGAAATAATTTTAAAAACAATTTGGAAAGTCAATTTTAGGGAAAATTGTCTTTTTTTGAAGAATTTCATAATTTAAGAAAATAGTTAGATTTTTTTGGAATATTTTTCTATTTTTATAAAAATAAATGAATTCATGCGAAGTATTTTTGTTTTAAATTTGGAAAATAAATAAATTCTTGCAAAGTATTTTTTTTTAATTTGGAAAATAATTGACTTCTTGGGAAGAATTTTATTAAAATTGATGAAAATAATTTAATTTTTTCTTAGAATTTTATCATAAATTTTTTAGAATAATTAAATTCTGTTTGGTTATTTTATAAAAATAGTAGATATTGAAAATCATTGAAATGTCAAAAGTTTTTAAAGATAATTAAATTTTACAAAGAATTCTATTAAAAACTTTGGCAATAATTGAATGTCGGTGGGAAATTTTATTAAATTTTTTTTGAAAATAATTGGATTTACAAAAAAAACATTTTATTATTTATGAAAATAATTGAATTCTTGCGAACGATTTATTGGAATTT
This sequence comes from Leptopilina myrica (nomen nudum), assembly GCA_032872475.1. NCBI lineage: Eukaryota > Metazoa > Arthropoda > Insecta > Hymenoptera > Figitidae > Leptopilina > Leptopilina myrica (nomen nudum). The sequence goes on along the minus strand of CM065464.1, from coordinate 43,712,936 downwards.
TTTTTAAATAATGGAATTTCCAAGAAGAATATTGTTATTTATGAAAATCATTGAATTTTGAAAAGAATTTTATTGAAATATCTCAAAATAATTGAATTTTCGGGAGTAATTTTTTTATTATTTAAAAAAAAATGTTATTAAAATTATATTTAAAACAATTAATTTCTTTCGAATAATTTTATTAAATTTTTGAAAATAATTGAATTATTGCAGAAAAGTTTATTAAAATGTTTTTAAAAAATTGAATTTCTGTTGAAAATTTTATTATATTTGAAAGGAATTGAAATCTTCAGAAGAATTTTATGAACATTGTTTTAAATAATGAATTTTTAAATGTTATGAAAATTTTATTAGTTTAAATAATTGAATTCTTGTCAAAAACTTTATTTGTGAAAGTAACTGAATTTTACGATTATGAAAATAATTAAATGCATGCTTAGAATTTAATCAAAATTTTTTTTTGAAAAAATGGAATTTACATGAAAAATTTTATAATTATTAAAAGTAATTGAATTATTGGGAAAAATAAATTGCATAAAATTTTGTTAAATAAAATTGAATTTTTCAATATTAGCGAATTAAAAGTAGTGGAAATACTCTAAAAAAATATTGTTTATATTCTTTGTTCGGAAAGTTAAATACCTATATATAGCTAATAATTTTTTTACCTTCTCTATTCTTCAGAATAATTAAAATTTTCGTAATGAAGTTTTTTTTAATTTAGGTATCAGATAACAATTTTTGTGAAATTCAATTTTCCTCGTACAAGAAAGTTTAATTATTTTCAATTTTGAAAATCTGATGCCAAATTTTGAAATTAGTATCGAAATTTGTTAAAGTTGTTTTTATATAATTTAAAGTTTAAAAATAGAATATATTTTGAAAATGTAATTCTAATTAGTTTTTCAGTTATGTGTCATAATAAGTATTTCTTTAAAAATTACTTAAATCAAAATGACTTGAAATTGTTTACAATAAACATTGTAGCACAACATTCCCGCGGATAATTTGGCTAGTATTTATAAATGTTTATCATAAGTTAATTAACATACTTCGTGTGCAGATTCCTTCCTTGTCGGTGATCCATCCGTCAGGACAAGTGCAAGCCATCGTCCTAACAGGAACGTTATCGAAAACACTGCAGCGAGCGTTCTCGAAGCATGGTCGTATGACAGCGCAAGGATCGACGCAGGTCTCCTTGATACAAGCCAATTTACTGGGACAGTCTAAATCCTTCGCGCATTCGGGTTTATCTTCAGGTGGAAGACGTTCGCAGTAGGAGAATGGATTTCCATTGGGTAGATTTTCGGGACAGCGACATGATGCGACATGATTTTGAACGTAGCAAATGGCATTTTGTGCGCATGGAGAATCGTGAATGCATGGATTGACGCATCTGCTGTTGTGACACGCCAAATTCGATGGACAATCGTATTTTGTTGTGCATTCCGCTCGTTCGCAATAGACGTCCGGATTTCCAAAGAATCCTAAACCACATTTACAAGTTGCTCGATGATTAGCTCCGAAACATTCTGCATTAATTGCACACTTATTCTCCAGAATACAGGGATTCATACATTGTCCATTGTAACACGTGTCGGATAATCGACAATCGCTGTCTGCTTCACATTCCACTGGAAAGTTAAAAAGAAAGTGAATTAACATATTGTATTAGGGTAGCTACACTTTTTTTAATTTTCTTTTTCCCTTATTTCCAGACAAAATTTTGACTTTTTTTCCTGAACCTAAAGAATATTCTGATTCACTCTAAAAACGAGCAGACACTTAGAAAAATGTTCTAATCAATTATTTTTTATAATTTTTCAAAAAATTTTTTGAGAATCGTCAAATACATTTGTTAAAAATGTAATTTTACAAACATTTGTTTCTCAAACTTCATAGATTATTCAGGAAATTCTTCACTTATTTCGAATTATATTTCGAATATTTAGAAATAAAGACATCAAATAATTTAAAAAAAAATTCAATTAAACTTTAAAAAAAAATTAATTCTACAGAAATATTTAGTTAAAAGTATGAAAATTTCAAATTTTCAAAGATTTTAATTTGAAACTTTTTAAAATCCAATTGATTCTAAACATTCGCGCCAGATTGTTTATGATATTCAATTACAAGCTTAAATTTTAAATAAAATTGATTCTTAAATCAATTTTTATTAGGAAATTCTACGAGAAGACAATTATTTAAATACAAAAAGAAATAATTTATTTATTGATTTTTTTTTAAATTGAATTCTCATAAAGAATTTTATCAACAAATACTTAAATCATTCACTTATTTCAACGAATTAAATAAATTTTTTTAAGAATACATAGATTTTTTGAGAAATTCGATTGAAATTACATTAAAAATAAAATTAATTCAATGCTTTCAAAGAATTTTAATAAAATTTTGAAGAATAATTGACATTTTGCGAAGAATTTAATTATTTATGAGTATTTCTAAATCTTTAACATGAAATTTTTGAAAATATTTAGAAGTAAATTGACTTTTTACAAACAATATTACTTTTTATGAAATTATTTAAATTTCTGAGAATAAATGTATTAAAAATGCTGAAAATAAATAAACTCTTTTAATGGAATTCAATTTAAATCGGATTATTAATAATTTAATTCTTAACTAGAATTTTATTAAAATGTTATGAAAACAATTGAATTCTTTAGAAGAAATTTAATACAATTATTAAAATAAATGCATTTCTTGAGGAATTTATATTTGAATTGTATTAAAAATAATTAAAATTCTGCGGTGAGTTTTATTTATGAAAATAATGAAAAGTCCTAAAAAGAATTTTACTCTTTATGAAAATAATTTAATTCTTGTTAAACATTTTATTAGTTATAAAATAATTCAGTCTTTGTGAAAAATTTATTATTCATAAAGATTATTGAATTATTATAAGAAATTTACAAAAAATGTGTATTAAATTAAAATTACTAAAAAAAAATAAATTCTTGTAAAATTTTTTATTATTTCTGAAAATAATTGAATGTTTGTATGAAATTTTATTAATATTTTTTGTAAATAACTGAATTCTATTAGGAAAGTTTATTATAAAATAGTGAAATATTGAAAATCATTGAATTGAAGAAAATTTTTCAAGATAATTGTAACTTTTACAAGAATTTTTTTATTTATAAAGATAAATAAACTTTTGACGTAATTATTTTTTTTTGAATTTATGAATTTTCGAGGGATAGTATTTTTTTTAAATAATTGAATTTATGTTGTAATTTGTAAATTTTTTCCAAAATTTAATTATTCTAGTGTTTTTAACGAAAACTCATATTTAAATTAATTTTTATCAGAAACTTTTACGAGAATTCAATTATTTAAGTACAAAAATAATTATTTTATTAAATTCGATTAAAATTGCATTAAAAATAGTTGAAACTTTGCGATGATTTTTTATTTTTTAAATTTGACTGAATTCCTAAAATGAATTTTATTATTCAAATTATTGTTACAAGTAATAATTTTATGATAGTTTTTCAAGAATCAAGAAAAAAAGAAATTATTGTCAGAAATAGAAAAAATTGAAATACACAAATCTAATTGTGTGTTAGAAATAGAATTCGTGGTAATTTGATAGTTTTTAAATCAAATAAGAAAGACACAAAAATTCATAATTTTCTTGTGAATACAAAAAATTAAATTATTTACATTACTTTTAATAAAAATCCCTGACTCATGCAGGTTTTTTCAAGGTTTCTAAAATACCGTAATATTTACAGATTTTTAAGGTTTCCAGACTGCGTGGTAACCTTGAATATTGGTGTTTTAAAAACATTCAAAGCCGAAATTTAATAATTTCGATAAATCGAAAACTTACACTTGGTGCATCCAAAGTGAGGATTTCCGGAATAGCCTGGTAAGCAGCCACAAGAAGGATGATGATTTTCGACAGAACATTTGGTATTTTGTCCGCAATCGCAAGGACTAACGCAGTACCCATTGACACATGATTCAGTGCCAGCGCATTCACTGTTCGACAAGCACCCAGCGATTTGTTTTGCTGAAATCCACGAAAAAAGCAGATAGTTTTAAAATCAAATCCATATTCTGCAGCAGACGATGTAAAACAAAAATTAACTCACGTGGAATACATTCAATAATAGGATTGCCCAAGTATTCCTCGGGACATCTGCATACGGCTTTATGATCACGAACATGGCAGAAGGAATTTGTTCCGCAAGGATTGCCCTCCAGACAAGGATTGATGCAACGAGAGTTGATACATTGCTTGTCCGAGAAGCAGTCATCGTTCGATGTGCATTCTGGATAGAATACTGGTGGTGGAAGAGGAACTGCAATTTTAAAGGGAGATTAAGAAACTGAAAGAGAACAAACACTCTTATTTATAGTAATAAATTTAGTTTGTACCTCGAGAGCATTCTATGTAAGGATTTCCTTCAAAACCAGTAGCGCATGCACAGATTCCAGAGTGAGATGTTGATTTACATTGGGCATTCAAGCCGCACTGGATTGTGAGACAAGCTTCGACGCAAGATCCACTCAGACAGCGCTCATGGTTTTCGCATTCATCATCCACGTGACATTTGTCCGTTTCTACAATTAAAAATCGTAAAAGATATTAAGTATTCAATTCAAAATTTTAACTCAAATTTGAAAAAAATCAGTTTCTTACCATGTTTAATACAATTTCCGTTTTCATCAGTATAGGAATCCTTGGGACACTCGCAAATTATCGTTCGGATGTATTCTGTCGGGAAAACTCTGCAAATTTGTTCATCACTACACATATTCGCAACCAAACAAGGATCTTGACATCTGGCATTGATACAGGCGAAATTTGGCGAACACTGTCTATCTTCTGTGCAGTCTGGCTTGAATTGTTCGCCTGAAAAGTAAAATGAAATGATAAATTTACAAAAAATGAGGATTTGAAGGAAGATATTGAAAATTGATGAATATAAGAGTTGGTTTTTACCTTCGCATTCGACGTATGGATTGCCTTTGGTTCCAGGAGGACAGGAACACATAGGCTCATGATTCTTAGCAGTGCAGAGAGCTTCATCTCCGCAACTGTCTTCGGAGCAAACCTTTCGACAAACTCTATTTAGCCTGTCGCAAGTTTCGTCCTCGGCACAATCCTCGTTGTAGTGGCAAACGGCAATAATGCAAGCAGTGCGAGCATCTCCTTGCGTTCCCGCAGGACAATTGCACTGTGCTTTGTGAGCTATAGCCGTACATTCTGCTCCGCGACCGCAAGTGATAAATGCATTGAAGCAAGGATTAATGCAATTTCCGTTGGTACAAGCCTTGTCAAATGGACAATCGTCGTCAGCTCTACATTCCTCTGAAATAAAGAACGACCATCCGAAAATTTTAATACCTTTCAAACATATCTTCATTTATTTAACTATAAAAAATTCAGGCTTCGCACTCCATTATGAGTTTAAAAAAAGTAGGAAAAAGTAGCCTCGATGACAAAAAAAGTAGGAAATAGTATCCCCGATGAAAAAAAAAGAATTAAGGAATTTCATTAAAAACTTTTTTAAAAAATCGAATTTTCAAAGTATTTTAATTTAATAATTGATAAGAAATTAAATTTTAGGAGGAGTCACTCATTTCTAATATAGGGTAGACAACTTTTTTACTTTTGGTACTATAAAATCGAAATTTGAATTTCTTTTTTCAAATTTCAAATTATTACTGAAAGTTTACTTATTAAGCTTCAAAATCCGTGTAGAACATTTTTTTGTGTTCCATGAAAGGACAAAGTTATACGAAAGTTTTACGAAAGTTCTGCATATGGTTTTTTTGCACCACCTGGTGGAGTGAAAAAGCCATTTGGTGATTTTGTTAAAATATTTTGTTATAAAATTTTGTAATATTATATTTTTCTTTTATCTGTATAACAAATAAATAATTTAGAGAAGTTTTCAGCTTCTAAAATTGTATTTTATGTTAAGTTTACCTGCTTTCAAGTCACAGTCATCGAAACAAATCGAAACAAGCAGTTAAAAAATACAAATTACAATAACAACTATAATATTATCGATACGACTGTTAAACTAGAATCAAAAGTTGAGTTTTACTTAATTAAACTTATATTTCAAACGGCTGGTAAAATAGTTTAATAGTTTCAAAATAAAAGCCAAATGGCTTTTTTACCCCACTCTACCATATTCACGTTTTTTAGGACGAAGATTAATAATTAAAATTTTTATTAGTTAATTTTTAAAAAATTCACACTTTAAATTTTTTAATAAAATTAAATATTCGCAGTTTTTTTGAAAATTTCGAAAAATAAGATTTTTTAACCCTGTTATTTGAAGATAATTGAATTTTTATAAACAAATAATTGAATATTTTTTATGTAATTGGAATTTCTTTACATTCTATTAAAAATAATTTACTTTATTAAGAATTTTTAAAAAACTTTTCTAAATAATCAAGGGAGGTTAGACACTATATAATTAGAATTTTATTTTTAAAAATTTATTCGCAATACATTCAATTATTTTCTTAAATAGTACAACTTGGACAAAATTAAATTACTTTTAGGAATTTTATTAAAATTTATTGTTAAATTTCAATTATTTTTATAAATAACAAAAATTTATTTATATTCACCACAAGAATTCAATTAGTTTCAAAAAATTTTCTTAATTCAGTAATTTGTATGTCTACTATTTTAATAAAATTTCCAAAAAGTATTCAATTATTTTCTAAAAGAATGAAAATTTCATAGGAATTGAATTATTAAAAATAGAGTTTATCTAAATTTTTTTTTAAATCAATTATTTGAAACTTTTTATATAAAATTCTCGCAATAATTCAATTACTTTCATAAATAATAAAACTCATTGCAGAAATGGAATTATGTTTAATACAATTTCAATCAAATTCGTCGAAAAATGAAATTATTTTTAAAAATTTGATTAAATTTTGTCTTTAGAAATTCAATTATTTTCATAAATAGCAAAATTTTTCCGATTTACCGAATTCTTTTGAATATTATTTTTGAAAAATATTCCTCACAAGAATTCAATTATATTAATAAATTCCCATAAAATTAAAAAAAAATACTTCAATTATTTTCAAAAATTTTAATAAAATTCTACGCAAACATTTAATTATTTTCATGAATATGGAATAGAATTCTTTGGAAGGATTCAATTACTTTTATAAATAGTAAAATTCTTTGCAGAAATTTAATTAGTATCAATAAATTATAATGAAATTGAATTAATCAAATTTTCAATTATTAATTATAAACAGTCTAGATTTTTTTTCGAAAAATTGAAAAAATTCTTTGTTTATAATTGAATTATTTTCCAAATTGTAGATTTATGTTCGAAATGAAATAAATGAAAATTTGATGAGAAAATAAAACCGGGAAAAACGGGGAATTTAAAGGTTAAACACAATTTATAATCAGTCACTATTGATAGAGTAAATGTCGGTAAAATTATTTCCTATTATCTTATTGGTGGTCGTTTTTCATTAACGATTTTAGTTTTTAACAGTGTTTTTAAATGGAAATGTGAAAACTAAAAATCTAAATTTGACTATTTGTTCAGAAAATTAACTTTTTGTATCATTAGGCTCAAAAAAGTAGCCAAAAAGTAGCAAATAGTAGCTTTTAGTAGAAGAGTGCGAAGCCTGAAAATTCTCAAAAAGTTTTTAATTAAGTCTTTGACTTTAGATCTTTAGAAAGCAATAAAATGTAGAAAATAGTTTTGATTTTACCTTCTCGTACTGTTTGACTTAATTGAATTGAAGCATAAATAGTAAATGTTATCTAACATTACCAACAGACTTAAAGTGTGGAAGATTAAAGTGTTACTTACGTTTGAAACATTGAACCTGCGGATCTCCAGCGAGATTGAGGGGACATCTGCAAGTCGGATGATGATTGTGTACGACACATTCTGCTCCCACTCCACATCGGCTACTCAAACATGCATTTTGACAAAGACGGTTGATGCAGGCCAGGTCCGAAACACAATCTGAATTCTTCGTACACTCGGGTAGTATATCTGACAATGAGTAAACGAAATTTAAATTAATGAAGAAATATACATTCAAATTAAACTTTCAAGAAGCCTTTTTAATCAGCATTGAGAAATAATCTCAATCTACCTCTATAACAGTTGATGAAAGGATCTCCAATGAAACCCGGTGGACAGCGACACACGTGACGATGTTTTTCAACGTGGCATTCGGCGGACTCAGAACATGGATTAACTCCACAGGGATCGACGCAGCGTTGATTGATGCAAGCCAAATTTGGACTGCACTCCGAGTTCGATTGACAAATGTAATCCAATTTCTTTTCAACAGGAATGCAAGCAACTGTCGCATCGCCAATAAAGTCCGAAGCACATTCGCAGATCAATGTTCTCATTGGAAGGCTGTCAACTACGGAACATTTTGCATTTGTTATACAAGGTTTCGACTCTTTGCAAGGATCTTTACACATTCCATCGAAGCAGGCCAATTTGCTTGGACAATCGGCATCGATTTTACACTCGGGCATAACTCCCACTGGTTCTGTAAATAATTAACAAATTGGCTAAGTATATATTTTTTCTTTTGCTAGGCTAAGTAGGTTTTAAATTTGTACTCACCCATTCCGCACGATTCGTAAGGATTTCCGGAGAATCCAGGAGGACATTTGCAACTTGGCCTGTGATTGACAACTAGACACTGTGCTGAAAATGGACAATTGCAAGGATCAACGCAACGATTATTGCGACAGGCCAAGAAGGAAGCACATTCATCGTCAACACTGCATTCTGGTCTTTGACATCTGTCATATGGATTTCCGTGGAATCCTTCTGGACAATAGCAATTGGCTCGGTGGTATCCGTCTGATTTACATTCCGCGCTTATTCCACATTGAGTTATTAGGCAAGTGTCGATACACTCGTTATTCACGCATGATTGAGAAGGAGGACATTTATCATCGCTACGGCATCCAACTTGAATAAAAAAAAGTACAGTTAGTTTACATTTCCTATTGATAGAAATAATTCTCTGGGATTATATTAAAAGGATTTGATAATTGATCAACTTCAACGTACTTTCGACACAATGTTGTTGAGGGTTTCCAATAAATCCATCCTTGCAAGTGCAAACAGCTCTGTGATTTTGCACAAAGCAGTTGGTGTTAAATCCACAGGAATCAAGTTCACAAGGACTGACGCACTTGAGATTAATGCATGCCTTATCATTAGAGCATTCCGAACTGTCTGTACATTCGGGACGAGGTGGTTCTGAGAAAATGGGTAAAAAATGTTAGACTTTAAGAAAATTATTACAAAATTTATGTACAGGGTAAAAAAATTATTATCACCTTCTTCTGTTATTTTACATTCGATATAAGGACTTCCTGAGAAACCCTTAGGACATGAGCAAATGGCTTTGTGGTTTATTGTCTGGCAAAGAGAATTGATACCGCAGGCATTGATGCAAGGATCTCGACATTTCTGCGAGAAGCAAGTCTTGTCACGTGGACAATCGCTGTTGATGAGGCACTCCGGATAGATGCAAACATGTCCTCCGTTTCTCACTCTACATTCTCCATTCGTGGTGCATGGATTAGGATTGCAAGGATTCACAGCTAATGGAAAAATTTTAACTTCAAAATTAATTCTTTCGTGCAAAGTAATTTTTTTTAACTTTTCTTTTTGTTTAATTCTCCGTTGATTGTTAACCCGATTAACCAGATTTTTGGCCAGGTTGCTCTTTGGACGTTTATAAAAGAAATAATCTACAAAACTTAATTTACAAAATTTAATCCAGATAAAAATAAAAATCCTAGTGATCCGCCTGGACTCGACGGAAAATTAAACAATCTGTCGAAAAGGACTGGATGACATTTATTTGGTAAATAAAATGTTTTACCTTTTTCTTCATAACACTCGACGAAAGGATTGCCCACTAAAGAAGACGGACAACTGCAAAGTGGACTATGATTTATGACTGCGCAATTAGCTTTGACTCCACAAACATCTTGTGAACAAGGATTGGAACATTCGCTGTTGATGCAAGCCAAATCGCCAGGACAATCTGAACTAACAATGCACTCAGGCCTACAACCGGAAGGATCAGTGGGCACTCCCTTCAATCCTGGTAGGCATCGACAAAGGGCATTTCCTCCAATGCTTTCACAGATGGTGTTCGGTCCACAAGGTGATGGATGACATGGATCAACTTTAGGTGGTACTAAATTCAAATTTATCATATTTATTTCAATGTTTTTTTTGTTTAAAAAAAATAATCAATGCATAATTAATATAATGAAGGCAATAATAAAAATACAAATTACATTTTCTCTGTTTTCAGTTAATAGAATGAATTTAACAAATAATAAACAGAATTCTAAAAAATAATAAAATAAATAAAATAAAAAAAATTAATTTAAATATAAAAAAGATATTTTTAAAGTAAATGATGAAAATTAACACAGATTTTATGTCCATACCCAATAATTTATAAGCTTACGTTGAGCATACTGGAGATTATTGCTGATGTTAGGTTAACATTTTTATGAATAATAATCGTCATTTAATGACGCATTTTTTGTCTGAGATTATTTTTCTAAAATCAGATTCGTAAACAGGGACCCTAAAAACCCCCGAGTAGTAGTTTTGATGCAAATCGAAGCACTTTGAATAACCGAACGCCATATTGGATTCGCCATTTTAAATTTGACATCAAATTCTTAATCAACGGCCCGAAAAATCAAAATTTTAATTTTTGAGCAAATTAAAGCAATTTTTCCAAATATAGTAAATCAAATTAAAATCCGTCAATTTTGAATTTATAAATTATTGAAAATCTGACATCGGATTCGCAATAAGAGATTCCAAAAACTCCCGAGTGAAAATATTGAAGCAAATTAAAGTAATTTTTGAAAATCTTGTCCGCTATTTTAAATTTTGAAACTCTGATATAACATTCGTAATTATTGATCTCGAAAACCTCCAAATTTTGATTTTGATTCTTAAACATAAAATTTTTGTGTTTTTTCATTAAAAATATATGACAAAATATCGCGTCTAAAATATATGACCTTTGTCTTAGGTATCATTGGAAATTATTTTTTTTTTAAATTCAAAATGTCGGGAAAACATTTTTTAATTTTGAATAGTATAAGAAAAACTAATTGCAAACACATATTTTCTCATCATAACTGCCTAAAATTAGTATTAAACCGAAAGCAATGATAAGAATATTATCCTTACGATTAATTTACCAATATTTTAAACAATTTTTATAAACAAATTAAGAATTGGCAACAATTTAAGTCGCAAAATAGTTACTTTATTTTTTTTCTACAAGGTGAATTCAATTATTGTTAATATGAACTTTGTTTACATGCAATTTTTTATAATTTTATTTAAAAATATTAATACGTAAAATAAATTTTCAAGATTCATTTATCCTCTAGAAGAAAAATATTACAAGTGAAAACAAAATTTATACACGTTTACTTGTTGCTAATTTATAACTTGTTTATAAAAATTGTTTATAAAGTTGTTAAATAATAATAATAATTATGTTACACAATTTTCGTCAATGATGCTTATTTTATTTCTATAAACAATTTTTATTCTCAACATTCATTGCAGTGAATGATTCTTATTAAAATAAGAGACATAATTATGGAAACAAAAATTTTCTTTCATTTTTTGTGCCTTATAAAAAACAATTTGTTTATAAAAATTGTTTTAATTATTGTAAAATTAGTTATAGTAATGAAATTTTATCATAGATATCAGTTTTATATTAATCTTAGGCAATTTTGCTGAGAAAATGAATCAGCAAATTTTATTTCAGACTATTAAAAATTTTATAATATGTATTTTGTCAGCGTTTTTGAATTTGGAAAAAATAAAATTTCCAATGATGCTTAAATGAAGGAACATACATTTTAGAAGCGATATTTTGTCATTTCAAAAATATAGTTTTAATGAAAAAACCCAAAAACTTTGCAATTTTTCTTTTTTTAATTAATAAATAAAATAAATAAAATCTGATATAACATTTGTAATTATTAATCCTAAAAAACCCCAAATTTTGATTGATTGATTCTTAAACATAACATTTTTGTGTTTTTTCACTAAAATTAAGTATATGACAAAATGTCGCGTTTAAAATATGAGACAAATTACACTGTCCCACACTAATTTTGCCTCTTCAATAATTTTAGTCACTTTCGATAGATTTTTTCACTCTGATTACGAATCTGAAAAAAAAATGCTCGAGCACGTCGAGTTTTTGAGAAAATTAGTGTTAAAAAGTAAAAAAAGCATGTTTTTGGCTATATTTTATTATGATTAACAGAAAAATAAGACGTAAGGAAATTTTGATTTTGCTTTCAAATGAATGCTTGAATCACAACCAACAATTTCCTTGAGGAAGAATTCGAATGCATTTCCGAATAGGCAAATAAAAATGATTTTTTGTTGCATTAAATTTTGTTATTAATCAAATTTTATTAGCACCATGTATAACCTCAGCATTGTGAAACAAGTGATAAACAAATTAATTCTTTAGCATTTAAATTCATAACATTTTATATTATTTTCAGGTCACTTAGATTTGATTTTTAAAAAATGTTTAGCAATCGAATTTTTAGAAATCCCTACAAAAGTTTTTAACTAAAATTTTATTTAAGCGTTTATTGTATTTTACAGTTTTTATATCTTAATTTTAAATAAATTTAATTAATCAATTCTTCTAATAGAAATTAAATGCCTTACTAGTAGAAGGAAAAAAAGTGTATTAAATTAGATATTCAGTGATTATACAAATTAAATTTTTTGTTATATTTAAATACTTAATTAATTCATGAAATTGATTATAATTTAATTTTTTATTATAAATATTATTTTCTCATTGTTAGATGTTGAAATTTATTTTAATTTTTAATAGTGTCTCCTTTATTTTAATAAATAAAAACAATTACTGAAAGCAATGTTTTAATTTTGGAAAAACAAAATATTCACAGGAATACTTTATTTCAAAGACATCAATTATATGTTCATTTTTGTCAGACAGTGTTATTAAGAAATTCATTAGAATTCACTTTAAATTCGTTACTCAGGGTTTCTTGGAGTCGTTGATCACGAATTTAATGTCAATTTTTTGAAATTCAAAATGGCGGATCCAATATGTCGGACGAAATTTTTAAAAGTTCATTAGATTCACTTGAAATTCGTTACTTGGAGGTTTTTAGGGTCGCTGATTACGAATTTGATGTTAATTTTTCAAAATGCAAAATATATTCAATATATTAGTCAAAATTAGGAAAAAGTTCTCATTTTCTATGAAGCTTTGTATCTGGCGATGAAAATGTCCGATTAAATTGAGGGTCCCAATCAAAGAACCAGTTATAATTTTTTTAAGCTCAAAATCATTATCCTGTAAGTCAAAAATAAAACTGTTTTTAAACCCAATTTTTTGAGGAACATTTTGGTAATCTGTACATACAAAAACGAATTGTTTTCAAAAAAATTTTAATTTTAAATCCATTTTTTATTTAGAAGTCGACAATTTTCAGTCTTAAAATCTTATAACCGGTTTTTTGATTGGGACCCTCAATTATGTTATTTAAAAATTGAAAAATTTGGTGTATTTTCGTGAAATTTGGTATCTAGAGCTTTTGGAGGTCGATAATTACAGATCTAATGGTACAATTAAAATTTTTTAATTTTCTAATCTGATATTAAGTAGAAGATTAGAAAAGGAAGATATTTTCCAACCTGTTTCTAGCTGACATTGAGTGAAGGCGTCACCAACTGTTGGCTGAGGACACGAGCAAACTGGGAAATGATTTGACACTGTGCAGATTGCACCGATTCCACAAGTTCGAGTACAAGGATCTTGGCACTTGGTCTTGATGCAAGCCTGAGATTTAGGACAGTCGCTGTTGACCAAACATTCCGGATAACATCCTTCGTAGGGATTTCCCCTGTACTCCTCTTGGCACTCGCAGACTGCATTGTCGAATCGTTCTCGACAGAATGCGTTAACTCCACATGGCGATGGATTACAAGGACTCGACGGTGGTGCTGGTGTACCTATATACACAAAAAATTGCTTTCAGTAAATCATTATATACAATAGAACCTTACTAAAATTATGCCCATGTCGTAAATTGTCCATAAATGATTTTGATTATAAGGTATAATCTTTTCTAGGTAATCCTTCTAGTCATTAATAATCATTCTAGGTAATCTCTTGAGTAAACTCAAAAATATTAATAAAGCTGTTATTACGGACAAATTTATGACAATCATGATTTCGTAAGGTCAATATCAGATCAATTTCTATAATCTATATGCAATTAATGTTAAATGGCTCTATGTACAAAAATAAATACTCTTTTCCTATTTAACACAGGTATTCTTTTTTGATTCCGTGAAGTGCTGAATAAATTTTCAGTGCTAAAAAATAATCCAGTAGGCAAAATTTTACAATATGTGCTAATAACAATTTTTTATGCAACCTCTAAATATTTTGAATTTTTTTTATCAAGCCTAATATTTAAACATAAAGAAATATAAAATTTTATAAAAGCTTTCATGCAATTTCCAAAAGTTTTAATATTTATATAGCTTTTGTGAAATAATAAAAACATTTTAACTATATCGTTGCTTTATACATTAAAGTGTATACACTTATACATTTTAAGTGATTCTAAAACTAAAAGCCATGCCATAGGAACTAAAACTAATCATCAATATAATAAAAATTCTGTAAACTATATACAATATCATGCAATTTTTATACAACTATTTTTTTATTGCACCGAAGCGCAAATTAACCCTGAAACAATAAAATCAGCTGTATTAAACAAATAAACCATACAGGCGGTAATTTAATTTAAATTATTTTTTATAAAAACGTTTTATTTTGAAATTTGAGGTTAGGTTCGTGTTAGATTTATCTTCATTAAAACATTATTTTTAATTATTTGAATTTGAAACAACTTTCTATTGAATATTTTCGATACAATAGACTCGAAGATCAGTAATTTTCAATTAAAAATTAATTTTCTTTTTGTATTCTTACTCAAAAAATGAAAAACATAACCTTAAATTTTTTGCCTCTTTCTTCGGAGCGTGACACATATCTTTTAAACTATTATTATTTGATGTTTTTGAAAATTGAAGAATTAAGTCACAGATTGTCTAATTTCAAAAAGTAAAACGTTTTTTCAGTTGTCAAATATATTCTGAAATATAGCAAAAAAAAAAATTTTTTTGATCGAAAGCAATAGCAATTTTATCGAATATATGCTTTAGTAAACTGCAAAGCTTAAAAACAATTGAAAAATTGGGAAACTTTGCGAGTTTTTTTTCTTACTCTGAGACAGGACGCAAATTTGTTGAGGATTTCCTATATATCCTTCGGGACAAGAGCATTGGGCTCGGTGTAATGTTGCACGGCAAATGGCATTGCTTCCACAGGCTCCTAAACAAGGATCACTGCATTTTTGCCTAATGCAAGCGAGTTGATTTGGGCATTCGCTATTAATAAGGCATTCGGGTTTACAGTTTGGAGGAAATCCTAAGAACGTGGGCAAACAAGAGCACAGGGGCATATTTTCTGCGGAGGGTGTGCATTGGGTATTCGGTCCACATGGTGAGGGGTTGCATGGATCTTTGGTCACGATTGCTATTTGAGAGGAAGAAAAAAACAAATTATTATCATTGGCAATTTTTTTTTTAATTTCTCCATAAGTTAATTCCTTAACACTCTGCTGATGCTAAGGATCGTTATCGTCAAAAATCGTCATTCTGGACTGTGGGGACTATGGGAGTTAGGTTCTTTGGCGATAGAAGTGGGGATAAGTTAGCATCAGCAGAGGGTTAATTATTTCGGCAGTCCATCATCGTTTATGCAGAATTAATTTTTGTTTGAAATTTACTTACGCGCAGGGAAGCAGTTGACGAAAGGATCACCCGTATATTCCGGAGGACATGAGCAAAGGGGATTATGATTATGCACATTGCATAACGTATTTTGGCCACAGGCGTTTAAGCATGGATTTTCACATTTTTGATTGATGCAGGCTTTGTTTTGAGGGCAATCAGTATTTGCGACGCATTCAGGACGGCAGCTGGGCGGGGTACCAAAATAGGTTTGCATACATGAGCAAGAGGCTTGGTCGCCTATTTTTTGGCAAATACTGTACGGTCCACAAGGTGAAGGGTTGCAGGGATCTATTCGTTCTGTATAGCAAGAAATAAAGTAAATATCATTTAAAGTAAAATTAAAAAAAAATGTCCTTTGTGGGAAGAATAAATTTTCCGAAACTTACTCTTCACAGGTTGACAAGTTGTAAACGGATCTCCTTCGTAATTAGGATTACAGGTACAGGTAAGGAGGTGATTAATAACTTGGCACTCGGCATTTTGCCCGCAAACTCCGGGGCAAGGGTCGGTGCATTTGTTGTTCACGCAGGCTCTATTCTGGGGGCAGTCTGTATTTTGGACGCACTCTGGTCGACAGCTAAAGTAGGGATCACCTCTATATTCAGGCAAACAAGTGCAAATTCCATCGCGACATTGGGCATTTGGTCCGCAAGGTGAAGGATTACACTTGTCTTGTATTGGTGGTCGTGCTATAATTCAATAGGTTTCATGAGGTAAACAAAGGAAATAATTCTTTACTATTAGAAAGGTGAACATTTGGGAATTAGTAAAGTAATCGCTTACGTGCTACTTGAGGTAGAGGGAAACAATTATTGAAAGGATCTCCTGTGAATTTCTCCGGACAGGTACACATGGGTACGTGATTAACAACCAGACAGTTGGCATTTTGCCCACAAGAGCCTAGACAAGGATCTTGACATTTCATGTTGATACATGCTTTATTACTAATACAATCAGAATTTATGGTACACTCTGGTCTACAATTGGGTGGCGATCCAACGTAGCTGTCCAAACAGGAACAAGAAGAGTAGCCACCTCTGTCTGCACACTGAGCAAATGGTCCACAGGGTGACGGCACACACGGACTTACAGGTTCCCTCAAAGGCTCTAATAAAATAAATATAATCACTGTTTCTCTGTTGTACTAATTTTCACCTCTATTTTCATGCAGTAATACTTACGAAGCAATTCGAAGCATCTAACAAACGGATCTCCGGTTTGTCCAGATTTACAACTACATAGAGGACTGTGGAATACTACTCTACATTCTGCGCCAATGCCACAAATTCCTCTACAAGGATCAACACACTTTTGATTGACGCAAGCGCGAGAAACCGGACATTCCGCACTAACGGTGCATTCCGGTTTGCAAGCTGGTGGAGTACCTGTAAATGTCGGTAAACATGTGCAAATGGCTTGTCCGTTATTATTTCGACACTGACTGTTGGGACCACAAGGTGATGGATTGCACACATCAACAGGACCTAATAGAATATAAATTTTCATTAAACTAATCGATTTTGAACTATTTTTATTTCTATTTTCATTGAATAACTTACGTGGCATTTGGATTAGATTGCAGTATTGGAAGGGATTACCGGTATATCCAGGAATACAAGTGCAGCTCGGCACATGATTAACAACTTGGCACATGGTATTTTGTCCACAGCTTCCCGGACACGAGTCCTGACATTTGCTACGAATGCATGTTCTATCTAATGGAC
This sequence comes from Leptopilina myrica (nomen nudum), assembly GCA_032872475.1. Taxonomy (NCBI): domain Eukaryota; kingdom Metazoa; phylum Arthropoda; class Insecta; order Hymenoptera; family Figitidae; genus Leptopilina; species Leptopilina myrica (nomen nudum). Next base: position 43,695,265 of record CM065464.1, on the reverse strand, counting down.
AATCGGAATTAATTAAACATTCGGGTCTACAACCTTCGTACGGATTTCCATAAAAGTCTGTCGAGCACGAGCAGATACTAGATCCTGAAACTTCTCGACAAACGGCATTTGCACCACAGGCATTTCTTTGACAAGCACTTGTAACATTAAACGGAGTCTGTATTTCTAAAAATAACGGGAAATTAAAATCTATTAATTGAGAGGATAGGAAAAATATTTGATAAGAGAAGAAAATCTTACTTTCTGGAGAGCATTGTATAAACGGATCTCCAGTGAATCCACGTAGGCATGTACACATTGCAATATGATTAATCGTCCTACATTCGGCGTTTAGGTTACAAATTCCAGGACATGGATCAGCACATTTATTGTTTATGCAGGCGAGATTATTTGAACATTCACTGCTGCTGACACATTCAGGTCGACAGTTGGGTGGTGATCCGATAAATGTGGGTAAGCATGAACAGGAGGGAGATTGATTAATTTCTCGACACTGTGAGTTCGGGCCACAGGGATTCGGTTGACATGGATTTCGTGGCGTAACTGGTTGAGCAGCTGAAGATAAGAAAATTTGTTTTATAACAAGCTCTGAAATTAATGACATCGGTAACTTACGTTGTCTGTAACAATATTTGAATGGATCTCCAGTGAATCCTGCAGGACAAGAGCAAACAGGATTCTGATTAATAACCGAACACAGAGCTTCAAAGCCACAAGATCCTAGACAAGGATTAATACACTTTAGATTAACACAGGCTCTGTCTCGAGAACAGTCTGAGTTAACGACACACTCAGATCTGCAAGAAGGTGGTGCTCCTGTATAGCCAGAAATACAGCTACAAACAGGTTGTCCGTTAACGGTCCGACAGTGGCTATTGGGTCCACAAGGTGATGGATTGCATGGTTCCGTTACGACAGGTACTACGTAAAAAAAGGGAATGTTTATAAATATAAAACGAATAGAATTTGACAAATATTTCTTGAACTTATAACAAACCTATTGGTGAACAAAGACTGAATGCATTTCCAGTCATGTTTTGTGGGCAACTGCACATTGGAAGATGATTTACAACTATGCATTCTGCATTCGTACCGCATGTACCGCTACAGGGGTCTATACATTTATTTCTAATACACGCTCGATTACGAGGACAGTCCGGATTTATGACGCATTCAGGTCTACAGCCAGAATAAGGATCTCCTGAATATTCTGGCAAGCATGTACATAATCCGTTACGGCACTGTGTATTAGATCCACAAGGTGATGGATTACATGGATCAGAAGGTTGTTTTGCTAAAACAGTTTTAGTAACTTAATGTTTGAAACATATTTTACTTTTAGAAAATGTTATATATTCTCACTTGGTGGTGGTGGTGTGGAAATACAATTGGTGAAAGGATCACCGGTGAAACCTTCCGGACAAGAACAACTTGGTGTGTGATTTACAACAGCACAACGAGCTCCAAAGCCGCAAGATCCAGGGCAAGGATCCCTACATCTTTCCCTCATGCAAGCCTTGTCGTATGTACAATCAGAATTAATGGAACATTCCGGACGGCAATTGGGTGGTGAGCCAATGTAATTTTGAAGACAAGCACAAACTGCACTACTGCCAACAGTTCTACAAATAGCATTCGGTCCACAAGGAGAAGGCAAGCAAGGGTCTCTAGTGACATCCGCCATTGTAACTGTTGCGTTAAAAAATAAAAGTATTTAATTTCCCAAAAAAAATAAATGAATATCGTTTCTACTATTGCTACTTATCGCGAATGTTTTACCTTGCGCAGAAAAACAACGAATGAATGGATCACCAGTCTGCGCTTCCAAGCATCTGCACATTGGGCTATGATTTATCACTCTACATTCGGCGTCAATTCCACAAAGACCATTGCAAGGATTAACGCATTTCTGATTGATGCAGGCAAGACTCGATCTACATTCAGAACTAACAAGACACTCCGGCTTACAATTTGGAGGACTTCCAAAGAATCCTTGTAAGCAAGTACATGTGGCTTGATTTTGATTAACTCTACAAACGCTATTTGGTCCACATGGTGAAGGTTCACAAGGTGTTACTGAAGCTGAAATATTTATTCATTAGTTTCTCCATTTTTTCAAATTATATTTTACTGTATTTATGGACTTACTATCTTCAATCTGATATGCGCAACTAACGAACGGATCTCCAGTGGTTCCTGGCAGACAACTACAAATTGGTAAGTGCGATACTACTTGGCAGTAAGAGTTCCTTCCAGGACACAAGCCAAGACAAGGATTTTGACATTTAGATCTAATACATGCCAAATTCGCGGGACAATCTGAATTTATGGTACATTCTGGACGACAACCTTCGTATGGATTTCCGATATATTCAGTTATGCATGAACACGTGGCAATGTTGTTCTGAACTCTACACTCCGCATTGGATCCACAGGGGGATGGAACACAAGGCTGAACTGGTGCTACTATTTCTGCTGCTTGGGAATATTTTAATAAATTAATTTGCTCCATATTGTATTTTTAGAAGAATGAAAGATTAAATTAGACAAATAGTTTGACAAAAAAACAATTCTTACGTTGTCTGAAATTGCACTGCACGAATGGGTCTCCAGTAAATCCGGCAATACATGAGCACACGGGAACATGATTCACGACATTACATTGAGCATTGGAACCACATGAATCTTGACAAGGGTCTGTACATTTGTTATTGATGCATGCTAGTCGACTAGCACATTCGCCGTTGCTGATGCACTCTGGTCGACAATTTGGTGGCGATCCGATAAAATTGGGAAGACATGAGCAAGACGGTAAATTATTAATTAATTGGCACTGTGAACTGGGACCGCAAGGATTTGGTAGACAGGGATTTGTTGCTTCTACGGGTTCCTCGGCTAAAAGAAATATTGTTTATTTAATTTCATTACCCTGATAAAGTATGAGCAGTTAGATAAAAATACGCACGTCTTGGGAAGCATCGAATGAATGGATCACCAGTGAAAATCGAAGGACAACTGCAGATGGGATTGTGATTTATGACTTGACATTTCGCTGATATACCGCAACTTCCAGGACAAGGGTCTCTACACTTTTGATTAACGCAGGCTTGACTTAATGGACAGTCAGAGTTGATAGTACACTCTGGACGACAACCTGGAGGACTACCAGTAAAACCTTCAATACACGTGCACACTGGCTGTTCATTGACTGCTTGACATCTACTGTTCGGTCCGCATGGAGATGGATTACAAGGACTCTTTACAACTGTCGCTGCAAAATTAATTAATCGTCACGCATTGTTTAGAAAATGGAAAAGTAAATTTGAAAACTGAAAGAAACATACGTTCCACTGGATTGCAGGCGATGAAAGCATTTCCTGTCATACCGACAGGACAAGAGCACATTAATATTCGATTGAAAACATTGCAGTCAGCTCGTTGTCCACAAGCACCCGGACAGGGATCATTACACTTGTTCCTAATACAAGCCCTAGTTGATTCACAATCAGTACTTTGAACACATTCTGGTCGACAAGCTACATACGGATCTCCAAGATAATCAGGTAAACAAGAACATGATCCATTACGGCATACAGCGTTCGATCCGCAAGGAGATGGATTACAGAGATCAGTTGGTCTCGTTGCCGTAACAGCTAGTATTAAAATTACAACATTTATTAAAAATATATTTTATAGGAAGTAAAATTTCTTTTTTAAAAATTCAAATCTTACGGGTTGGAGTACAACTTCTGAATGGATCACCAGAGTAGCCTTCTGGACATGAACAAGTAGCTAAATGATTCACAACGTTACAAAAAGCACTAAGTCCACAAGATCCAGGACATGGGTCTGAACACCTCTGTTGTAGACAAGCCATATTACTGGTGCACTCGGAATTAATTGTACATTCAGGTCGACAGTTTGGTGGGGATCCGATATAATTAGCCATACATGAGCAAGTTGGCAAGCCTCCAATATCTCGGCACATTGAAAATAAACCACATGGCGATGGAACGCAGGGATTGACAACTACAGGACTCGCCGATGGAGCTACAAAATTTAATTTACAATTTGAGTCTCTGCATTCTTCACAACTACCATGGTAAAGATTTAACGGTCAAAATCTTTGCCCTAGCAGTTAAAGTGGTATCAAATAAACTATTAAGTGGAGAAATTAAACTTGCCCATTAAGACGAATGCATAGAATACTTACGAGGAAGAGGGAAACATCTTATGAAGGGATCACCAGTTGATCCAGCATTACAACTACAAATTGGACTATGGTTATTGACGACGCATTGAGAATCAATTCCACAAACTCCGGGACAAGGATCACTACATCTTCTATTAACGCAGGCACGATTTACAGGACATTCGGTGCTAACAGTGCATTCTGGTTTGCACGCCGGGGGACTTCCGTTAAATGTAGGCATACAAGAGCAAACAGCCTGACCATTTGATACACGACATTGACTATTTGGTCCACAAGGAGACGGATTGCACACATCATTGACTAGGGCTATAAAAAGTTGATTTGTCAGAAAAATAATTCATCCAAAAGTCATTAATATTGTAACACAGTTTAATGTTAAAAATAAAATTAAAAATACGAACGAAAAACTTACGACTTTCGATAATTCGGCTACAGTAAGTAAAAGGATTGCCAGAGTAACCGGATTGACATAAACAAACTGGTAAATGATTAATGACTTGGCAGATTGCGTTTGTACCACAAGTTCCTGGACATGGATTCTGACACTTTGATCTAATACAAGCTCGATCGGAGGTACAATCCGAATTCACTGTACATTCGGGCCTACATCCTTCGTAAGGATTTCCAATATAGTTATCTACACAAGAGCAGGAACCTGCTCCGTTCGATTCTCGACAAATTGCATTAGAACCACAAGGTGATGGAATGCACGGTGTTGGTCTTTCAATAGGTGTATCCACTAGAAAATGGTGTTTCAATTTTATTGTTTAACCTTTATTGTAATAATCGACGATAATAGAAAATCGTTTGGTAATAATCACTTTACTTACTTGGTCTTAAAGAGCACTGAGTGAACGGATCTCCAGTATATCCCGCTATACAAACACACATTGGCGTATGACTAACCACTCTACAATCAGTGTTTGAACCACACAAACCAGGACATGGATTTCTACATTTTCTATTAATGCAAGCTAATTGGTTTTCACATTCATTGTTGCTAACGCATTCAGGTCTACAGTTTGGTGGCGTTCCTGAGAAATCGGGTAAACAAGAACAAGAAGGTGAATTGTTCACTGCTTCACATCGTGAATTCGGACCACAAGGTGAATTATCACATGGATTAGTAGGAGTGACTGTCGGTCTTATTGCTAAAGAAAAATTTATTTTCTTTAATTACAATAATTCAAGCGTATTTCATACTAAATTTTTGTTAATAATATTAAATACTTACGTTGAGGGAAGCAAGCGATAAAAGGATCGCCTGTCAAGTCTCCCTGACAAGTACAAAGTGGATTGTGATTGATAACTTTACATTGGGCTCTAATGCCACAAGTTCCAGGACATGGATCAATGCATCTCTGATTACTACAAGCTAAATCAGCCCGACAATCAGAGCTGATTGTACACTCGGGTCTACAATTTGGTGGAACTCCTAAAAATCCCGGGACACAAGAGCATACAGCTTGCTCATTAATTTTTCTACATTGACTATTTGGTCCACAAGGCGACATATTACATGGATCTTGTAAAGGAGCAGCTAAAAAAATTAAACAAGCGGTTGAAGTTGATAAAAGTAATGGTAAATTGTAATTTTTTCTAGATACGTTCGGAAAATTACCTAGAATTTGAAAACATGAAACGAAAGCATTTCCGGTCATGTTACTTGGGCAGGTGCAGATGGGTACATGATTGACGACCGAACATAAAGCATTGAATCCACAAGTACCAATGCATGGATCAACGCATTTGTTTCTTAAACAAGCCTGAGATCTGAGACAATCGGAATTGATGACACATTCAGGGCGGCAACCTGAATAAGGATCGCCTCTAAATTCCGGTAAACATCTACAAGTTCCTGTAACGCATTCAGTGTTTGCACCGCAATTATCACAAGGACTGAAAGGCTTTGGTTCTGCAGCTACAAATGGGAAATAAATCAATTACTATAAAAGTTCTTTTAGTTTTGGTATTTTAATTAAAATCCGACTTACGAGTTTGCAAAATTGGAGTGCATCTAGTAAACGGATTTCCAGTGTAAGACGTTAGACAAGCACAATTTGGTGTATGATTAACGATTGTGCATTCTGCACCTAACCCGCAAGAGCCAGGACAAGGATCTCTACATTTCGACTGAAAGCATGATTCATTACTGGGACAGTCCGAGTTTATAGTACATTCAGGTCTACAATTTGGCGGGGTGCCAATAAAATTAACTGAACAAGCACACGAAGCTTGACCGTTTATATTTCTACACTCAGAATTTGGACCACAAGGAGATGGCATACACGGATCTATCTGGCTTCCTTGTGCCACTTGAATGTCAACTAAAACAAATTATTTTCTAATAAAATATCTCTAAAAAATATCATTAAAACTTTTAAAACTACTAAACTGTCTTAGTTGTCACAAGAAATCAAATTCTGAACCAACTGATTATAGGGTTGACACTTACTTGGTGTTTGGAAACAATTAACAAATGGATCACCGGTGAATTTAGCTGGACATGAGCAAATGGGACTGTGGTTAATTGTTTCACATCTGGCGCTTAAGCCACATGTTCCAATACAAGGATCGGTGCATTTTCTATTTATACAGGCTTTAGTAGAGCCACATTCAGAGTTTATGGTACATTCAGGTCGACATCCTGGTGGTTGGCCTAGGAATCCTGTTAAACACGAACAGACGGCTTGTCCATTTATTTCTCGACATTGACTATTAGGACCACAGGGGGACAGATTGCATGGCTCAGATGCTACAACTGGTTCTATTGATACCAAAGTGGAAATTAAATTATGCAGATTGGAAATAATTTTGACTAAAAGATAACTCATGGCACCGATAAGACTGGATATTTTTATGAAATTCTATTCGAAAAGGTATTAAATAAGATATTCGTCCCTGAGAAATCTTTTAGCCACAAATTTTAATTGCAAAAGTACCTGAGGGGAGAATTCTGCAATAAGTGAAAGGATCCCCGGTATATTGTGGATTACAGGAACACGTTGGTAGATGGTTTATGACTAGACATTCCGCGTTCATTCCACAAGTTCCAGGACAGGGATCTTTACATCTTGAGTTTACGCATGCTTGATTGGAGGGACAATCGGAATTTAATACACATTCCGGTCGGCATCCTTCGTACGGATTGCCAATATAATTAGAAATGCAATTACAGGAGGCAGCTTCATTAAGCTCAGTACAAATGGCATTCGATCCGCAGGGAGAGGGACTGCAAGGTCTTACAAGTGGAGCAACTGGAGCTAAAAATGTACATATATCAGCAAAAAGGATCATTAAAACCATTTTATTTAAACATTTTTCTACTTACTGTCTCTAATGACGCATTGCGTGAAAGGATCTCCAGTGTAATTGGGCATACAGGTGCACATCGCAGTGTGACTAACAACATGACACTCTGCATTTGCACCACAAGAATCTATACAAGGGTTTCTGCACTTTTGATTAATACATGCTAATTGACGAGAACATTCAGTGTTACTAACGCACTCTGGTCTACAATTTGGCGGTGAATTGATAAATCCGTTCATGCATGTGCATGTAGGTGAATTATTGATTACTTGGCACTGCGAATTTGGACCGCATGGTGACGGTTGGCAAGGATTTATTGGCTTTGTTGGTTCATCAGCTGGAATTTTATGAAAGTTTTTAAAAAATAGTCTTTGAATTATTTCAAAAATAATATAGATTTTATGAAAGCCTCCAAAGAGGTGAAAGTCAATTTAGATTATTTTTGAAATGCTGCTAAGAGGTTTAGAATTTTCTTACGTGTTGGCACGCATCTAATAAACGGATCGCCTTCGAATCTAGACGGACAACTGCAAATTGGACTGTGATTTACGACTTCGCAATTTGCTCTTATTCCACAAGTACCAGGACAAGGATCTACACATTTTTGATTAGAGCAGGCTTCATTTTGCGGACAGTCGGTACTAACAACACACTCTGGTCTACATAGAGGAGGACTTCCTAAGAAGCCTGAAATACATGAGCACACAGCGTGTCCGTTTACCACACGACAATCACTGTTGGATCCACAAGGTGATGGACTGCATGGATTAACTGGATTTTCGTCTACTTGAAAGATAAAGATAAAGTAAATAAACCAAAAAAGTGATGAATTTAAATAAGAAATGTGGAATATTTTAGTACCTATCAGAGGTGAGCATTGACTGAAAGGATTTCCAGTCATATTTTCCGGACAACTGCACATTGGCACATGATTAATTACAGTGCAAAGAGCAACATTTGCACAAGCACCAATGCAGGGATTTACGCATTTGCTTCTTAAACAAGCTCTGTCTCTGGGACAATCAGAATTCAAGACACATTCAGGTCGACAACCGGCTAAAGGATTTCCTTGGAATTCCGGTAAACAAGTACATTCTCCATTATTGCATTGGGTGTTGGCACCACAAGGTGAAGGATTACATCTATCTATCGGAGTAGGCTCGACAGCTAAAATGAATTTTGTTTTTAAATAATTAACTTCCTTAGATGGTTTTCTTATTATTAGGTTAAAATTGTGCCACCCTATACACTACGAGCTTTTAAAAATAATTCTGGTATTCAAATGGAAACAACTGTTTTAAAAATAGTGAAACTTTCTAAATCAATAAAACCTTCTGCTTTTGACGAATTTGTCTCTACTTCAATTCGAGAATGATTTTTGCAACTCGCTATGTATACAAGCGCACATATGTAACTAGAAATTTTGCTTACATATTGGTAACAGATTGCAATTCTCAAACGGATTTCCGGTATACCCTTCAGGACAATTACATATTGGTATGTGATTCGTGACCATACATCTAGCACCAAAGCCACAAGATCCAGGACAAGGATCTCTACATTTTTCATTCATGCAAGCCATGTTGCTTGAACATTCAGAATTAATGGTGCACTCCGGTCTGCAATTAGGTGGTTGTCCTATGTATGTTGGCAAACAAGTACAAGCGGGAACTCCTCCAATGTCACGACATTGAGAGAAGCTACCGCAAGGAGAAGGTACACACGGATCTGATCTAACTGGATTCGTTATCATTGGCGCTGCAAAGGATAAATTATACAACTTAAAGTCAATAATAATAATTATAAAATAATAAGTGGGCTAACTTATTATTTTTATGGAAGAAAGTCATCTATTTCTTGATTAGCCTTACGTGGAATAGGTGTACATCTAGTGAATGGATCTCCGCTATATCCTGTGTTGCACGAACAAATAGGACTATGATTTACGACAACACATTGGGTGCCGATACCACAAGGACTAGGACAAGGATTAGCGCATTTTTGATTGATGCACGCTAGTTCTGCTGTACATTCCGCACTAGAGAGACACTCAGGTCTACATCCTGGTGGGCTGCCTACGAAATTAGGTTGACAAGTGCAAACTGCTTGACCATTGACATCTCTACATAGACTATTTGGTCCACAAGGAGTTGGATTGCAGACGTCTTTTTGTTCATCAGCTAAAGATTAAGTAGCATTAAAAATCTCGTTTACAAAACAAATTGTTTTGTAATTTCTCAAGTAAAACTTACCAACTGTCATTAAATTACAGAAAGTGAAAGGATCGCCAGTAAATTGTGCACGACAGCTACATGTTGGTAAATGATTAATTACTACGCATTCAGCATTTGGAGCACATACTCCAGGACATGGGTCTCTACATTTCGATTGTAGGCATCCTTGGTTAGATGGACAGTCAGAGTTTATTACACATTCGGGTCGGCAACCTTCATAAGGATTGCCAATATAGTCAGGGAGACATGTGCACGATCCTGCATTGTTTGACTCTTTGCAAATGGCATTTGCGCCACATGGAGATGGTACGCAAGGAGAGGCGGGAGGTTCGCTGGGCCTTGTAGCTAAAATAGTTGTAACAAATTTTATAAATACTTACTATTGTCATTGTTGTCAAAATTAAATAGCATATTTCCTGGAATAGAAGACTTACTTGGTAATTGTAGACACTGCACGAATGGGTCTCCACTAAAGGGACTGACACACATACAATTGGGCGTGTGACTGACTACTCTACATTCCGCGTTTGCTCCACAAGATCCAGGGCAAGGATCTCTGCATTTTTCATTAAGGCACGCTTGATTATTGGGACATTCAGAGTTACTGATACATTCAGGTCTACAATTTGGAGGAGATCCGACATATTGTGGTTGGCATGAACAAGAAGGAGCATTATTTACAACTTGGCAAGTCGAATAGGGACCACAAGGCGATGGCTGGCAAGGGTTTTTCGTTTCCACTGGTGCCTCCGCTATGGAATTTAAGGACAATTAATATTTTTCTCTATTCATCATACTCAAAAAAAAAAGTTGTCTCTTTTGTTATCTTACGTTGTACAAAACATCTGGTGAAGGGGTTTCCAGTGAAACGTTCAGGACACGAACAAATTGGATTGTGATTGATCACTTCACATTTGGCTTGTAAGCCGCACGTTCCAAGACAAGGATTAACGCATTTCTGGTTGGTACATGCTTGATTTCTAGGGCAATCCGAACTTACGATACATTCAGGTCGGCACATCGGAGGGTTTCCTAAATATCCGGGAGCACAAGTACAAACAGAGTGGTCGTTCACCTCACGACAGACACTATTGGGTCCACATGGTGACGGGCTGCATGGTTGGACAGTCGATGGGGCTAATGTAATACAAAATCCAAAGTTAAAGTTCGTGAATCTTTGACGATTGCAATAAAAGGAAAAAATTAACAAATCAGCAAAATCATCTTTCAAAAGTACCTTTCACGGTTTGGCAACTAATTAGGGCACTTCCAGTAGTTCCTGACGGGCACGTACACATTGGTATATGATTAAAAACGTTGCAAAGAGCACCTGATCCACAAGCATTTGTGCAGGGATCCACACATTTATTTTGAACACATGCTCTATTTTGGGCACAGTCTGTGTTTAGTACGCATTCTGGTCTACAGCCAATTAAAGGATTGCCAAAATATTCCGACAAACATGAGCATGATCCATTATCACAGTTTGTATTAGCTCCACATGGAGATGGATTGCATGGATCAGATTCAATTGGACTCGTTTCTTTATAAAAATAGTAAATTAGTAATTAATTGAAAGGACAAAGGTTTGGTAAAACTGCTAATGGATATATTAAAATAGAGCTTACGTGGTGGTTGATAAGTGCAGCCTGTAAATGGATCTCCTGAATAACTTTGCATGCAATTACAACTGGGAATGTGATTGAAAACGTTGCAAATTGCATTCAATCCACATGATCCCAGACACGGGTCTTGACAACGTTCGTTAATACATGCTCTAGTGCTGGGACAATCTGAATTAATTGTACATTCCGGACGGCAAGTGGGTGGACTTCCCATGTAAGAGGGTAGGCAAGAACAGGAAGGTATTCCGTTAATATTTTGACATTGTGAAAATGGTCCGCATGGAGATGGATAGCATGGGTCTCTTGGTTCATCAGGAACTGATTGCACAACTGAAATAGTTTTCGGGTTAACAATGGCAAATAAAATATAAAATACATATTAATAGCTGTATAAAAATAAAATTTCCTTCGAACAATTGTTCAAAGTTAAATATCGTTGCATAAAAGGTTAATAAATACTGATTCGCACTATGAATCAATAAGCGCAACAATTGATTTATTCAAATGCTTTTCAATTTAACCTTTTTTGCAATAAATCTTTATTTGCTGTCAGTCTTGTTTGGGAAAAAAGTACTTCTTACTTGGTAGGGGGAAACAACTTGAGAATGGTTCGCCAGTGAATCCTGCTTTACAGGAACAAAATGGACTGTGATTTAATACTCTGCATATGGTATTTTGACCACAAGTGTTTGCACAAACATCAACACATTTTTGATTAACGCAGGCTCGATTTACTGCACAATCTGCACTCACGCTACATTCAGGTTTACAATTTGGTGGACTTCCCATGAATGTTGGCAGACAAGAGCAGACCGATTGAGAATTTATGACCCGACATTGACTGTAGGGTCCACAGGTTTGACAAGATAAACTCATCTCCGATTCTGTTAACAATCATTTAATAACATTTTTTAACGAAAGAATACTAGATTTTGATTCCGTTTTTATGTTTAAACAACTTTTACTACCTACAGAGGTAGTTTTTAGATAACTTTATTTTTGGAAATTAATTTAAATATTATCTCTGGTAATTTTCGTCGATCCGGCAAGGGTCCTGGTGGCACGTGGACTAAGTGGAAAATTCTATGAGTAAGAGAAGGAAAGATGTATCTTTGTCCTGTTCCTACCAATAGGATTTTCTAATTAGACCCATTCCCATCAGGACCCTTGCCGAATCCAGGTAAATTATCCCAGACGTTATGTACTTCAAGTAAATTCTTACGTAGTGGTAAAATTTGTTGACAACGGATAAGTGGGTTTCCAGTAAATTGTTCAATACAAAGGCAAGTGGGTGAATGATTAAGGACATGACATCGCGCATTCTGCCCACAAGTTCCAGGACAAGGATCTGTACACCTAGAACCAATACACGCAAGGTTTGATGGACAATCGGAATTCAAGACACACTCGGGTCTGCAGCCTTCGTAGGGATTTCCAATATAATTTGCTAAACAACTGCAAGATCCAGCATTTTGCTGAACGTTGCATTCCGTATTGGTACCGCAGGGAGATGGCATACAGGGATTCAACGATTCCACTGGTCGTTCGACTGGAAAAAATCATTAGTAATATGCGTTAGGAGTGTTTTTCTTTTACCATTTATATACGTAGGCCAAAAATCGAAAACATTAATTTATTAAATAATTGTGGAAGAATTAACAGAATATTAAATTTATAGTAAAAATTACAAATTATCTCACATTGCATTAGGACACATGCAGTGAATGCATCTCCGGTATATCCCGTTGGACAAACACACATTGGCGTATGACTGACAACGTGGCATCTGGCATTCGAACCACAAGATTCCGGACAAGGATTTTGACACTTGCTGTTTACGCAAACAAGCTGATTTGCACAGTCACTGTTGCTAATGCACTCCGGTCGACAATTTGGTGGTGAACTGATAAATTCCGGTAGGCATGAACATGAGGGAGATTCATTGATTACTTGACACTGTGAATTCGGTCCACAGGGTGAAGGATCACACAGATTCACAATAGGTGGAGGAGTAGGCGCTTTAAAATTAAAATAATTATTGTCCTCCAATTATAAAAAATATTTGAAACGTGAATAAGATAAAATTAGATCTTTTAACTTATTTACGTTTAGATTCTTTAAGGATGCTTACGATTAGTGACACACTGAATGAATGGGTTGCCTGTCATTCTTTCAGGACAACTGCAAACTGGATTGTGATTAATGACTTTGCATTCGGCTTGAATACCGCAAGAGCCAGGGCAAGGGTCAATACATCTTTGATTGTTACATGCTTCGTTTTGGGAGCAATCTGAGCTAACGGCACATTCTGGTCTACAGGTAGGTGGTGCTCCAATAAATCCAGAGAGACATGAACAAACGGCTTGATTGTTGTTTTCTCTACATTGACTGTTGGGTCCGCAGGGAGATAGGTTGCAAGGATCGTCTCTGACTGGAACTGTTTACGGCATTGATAACACAAATGAATTCAATTGAAAAAATAAAAAAAAAGGAAAAAAGGTATAAACTAGTTAGACATAAAAAGTCCGTTGTTTTGGAACATACCCCGCAGAGTTGAACACAACACGAATGGATTGCCTGTCATTCCTGGGGAACAAGTGCACATTGGAATGTGATTAAAAACATTGCAAACGGCTCTTTGGCCACAAGTTCCGACACAAGGGTCAGTGCACCTATTTCTGATACAAGCCAAATTCATTTGACAATCAGTATTCATGACACATTCCGGACGACAACCTATGTAGGGATTGCCCTGATATTCAGGTAAGCAAGAACATTGTCCATTGTCACATCGTGTATTCGTTCCACAAGGCGTAGGAATACATGGATCTGTTTCGGAAATTGATGCTGTAAAATAATTTTTTGCCATAAGAGTAAAGCTCTACAATTACTATTCATTACATTAAATTTTAAACCAAAGAAATCTTACGTTGTTCTACAGTTAATAAGACACACTGTTGGAAAGCATCACCGGTATATCCTTCTCGACAAGAACAAATTGGAATATGATTACCAACGTTGCATTGCGCTGAAAGTCCACAGGAACCAGGACAAGGATCTCTACATCTCTCCCGAATACAAGCCTGATTACTCGGACATTCAGAGTTTATTGTACATTCAGGACGGCAATTGGGCGGAGAACCTATGTAATTTTGAAGGCAAGTGCAAGATGCTATTCCTCTTATGTTTCGACACTCCGAATAGGATCCACAAGAATTCGGAGTACAAGGATCAGAATTATCGTTTATTATAGCGGGGGCATCTAAAATAAAAGTTTCAAATATTTTTTGCGTAAATGCTAGAGTTAATTAACTCTCGTTTAGTCTTTAGAGAATAAAAGTGTGCTAACTTACTGGGAACAGAAAAACATATTGTAAAAGGATCTCCAGTAAATCCTGGAGCACAATTGCACAGTGGCACATGGTTTATTATTCTGCAGAGTGTATTCTGTCCACAAGAAGCCGGGCATGGATTAACGCATTTTTGGTTTGTGCATGATCTGTCTGTGGGACACTCCGAACTAGTGACACATTCTGGTCTACAACCGGGTGGAGATCCACGAAAATCGGGAAGGCATGAGCAAACTGCCACCTGGTTATTCACTCGGCATTGACTATTGGGCCCACAGAAGGAACTAGCACAGGGATCTGAGTTATCTAGTTGAACTTTGGCAAAAAATAAATCAAATTAAATTTTTATCCACAAATCTTCTTTCCAGTGTTCTTTTTTTAAAAAAAGACGTAATAACCTACCATCGTCTCTCAAAATGCAATTACTGTACGGATTTCCAGTGAAAGGTGGAATACAGGAGCAAGTTGCAAGATGATTGGTTACAAAGCATTCGGCATTTAGGCCACAAGTTCCTGGACATGGATCGATGCACCTAGAGTTGACGCACGCACGATTTAATGAACAGTCTGAATTTTGTACACACTCTGGCCTGCATCCTTCGTATGGGTTTCCGAAATAATTTGGAAGACAAGAGCAAGCTCCTGCGTTATTCTCTTCAGTACACATGGCATTGGAACCACAAGGTGATGGTGTGCAGGGAGTTGGATTAATTTCTATTGCTACAAGTGTTTTAAATTCATTTC
Source organism: Leptopilina myrica (nomen nudum) (assembly GCA_032872475.1). Classification (NCBI taxonomy): domain Eukaryota; kingdom Metazoa; phylum Arthropoda; class Insecta; order Hymenoptera; family Figitidae; genus Leptopilina; species Leptopilina myrica (nomen nudum). Next base: position 43,679,787 of record CM065464.1, on the reverse strand, counting down.
AATATGCTTACAAAGCAAAATTATTTTTGCCTAAGTATATAAAAGTATACTAAGTATATAGTAGAAATTTTCTTACGAAGAATAGATTGAGGACTACACTGTGTAAATGGATCTCCTGAAAATCCTTCACTGCAGAAACACATTGGAATATGACTCACTGTTCTACATTGCGCATTAATCCCACAAGAATTGGGACAAGGGTCTGTACATTTCTGGTTAATGCAAGCTTCATTTGTCGGGCATTCACTATTGCTGATGCATTCAGGTCGACAGTTTGGTGGAGAATTTATAAAGTTTGGCAAACAAGAACATGAGGAGATATCATTGACAACTTGGCATTGTGCATTTGGTCCACAAGGTGATGGTTGGCATGGATTAATTACCACTGGCTCTGGAGCTGTTTCAAAAAAAAGTTTATGTATTTACCATTAAATCGAGAAAATGATTACTGTTAAGAGTTTTTTTTTCTCACGTTTGGGTATACACTGAATGAATGGATCTCCAATAAATGTTGACGGACACTGACAAACTGGATTGTGATTTATAACTCTACAGTCTGCTCGTAAGCCACATGCTCCTGTGCATGGATTCTGGCACTTTTGATTGATACAAGCTTGAGTTAGGAGACAATCAGAATTTATAGTGCATTCAGGTCGGCAAGTTGGTGGACTTCCTAAGTATCCTGAGAGGCAAGAGCATACTGCTTGACCATTGTTTTCTCGACAAACACTGTTCGGTCCACATGGTGATGCGGCACATGGGGATACAGCAGGTACTGCTTTGACAATTGGTGTGTTAGACAGGACAGTAAAAAAGGTAATCAAACAATAAAAACTGTATCTACCTTGAACAGTTGTACACATCACGAAAGCATTTCCTTCGAATCCGGACGGACAACTGCACATTGGTATATGATTTATAACGTTACATGCTGCATTAGAGGCGCAAGTTCCTGGACAAGGATCTTGACACCTATTGCGCATACAAGCTCTGTCCCGAGGACAATCTGTATTAATGATACACTCTGGTCTACATCCACTGTAAGGATTTCCAACGTAATTCGAGAAACAGGTACAAACACCATCATTACAATTTGCATTAGCTCCACAAGGAGATGGTAGACAGGGATTTTCCTCAATTGTAGGTTCTATGAGTAGTCACATCATTAGTATAACACAATTTTTTTTATAAGAACAATTAAATTGTTTGTTCAAAAGACTTACGCTGTTGAGTTTCTAGATTGCATTGCACAAATGGATCACCAGTAAACCCGTCACGACACCTACAATTTGGAATGTGATTTAAAACCAAGCATTCTGCTTCAAATCCACAAGAGCCCAGACAAGGATCATTGCAACGTTCTTGCATGCACGCTCTATTGCTAGGACAGTCGGTATTTATTGTGCACTCTGGGCGGCAATTGGGAGGACTTCCGAAATAATTCGAAGCACATGAACACGCTGCTGTGGCTCCTACTCTTTGGCATAAAGCATTAGCACCACAGGGAGATGGAACGCAAGGATCTCTATCTGACAATACAGCTTGTGTGGATTCTAGAATAGTTTTCAACAATTTTAATAATCTAATAACAAAGCAATTGTATTTGAAAATAATATAATCTTAAATAACTTCATACCATTATTTAAGAAACATCTCGAAAATGGATCTCCAGTAAATCCGTTCTTACAGAAGCAGACAGGACTATGATTAATAACACGACAGTCGGTATTCAATCCACAAGATTGGCTACATGGATTGGAGCATTTTTGATTAACACAGGCTAATGATGTTGGACAATCAGCACTAACAATACACTCCGGACGACAAAGTGGCGGACTGCCGATATATGTAGGTAGACAAGAACAGACGGCTTGATTATTATTAATTCTACAGTCACTATTTGGTCCACACGGGGTGGGACTGCAAGGGTTTGTTGGATTTTCTGCAGCTATAGGAGAATTTAAATAATATTAACCGTAATTTAAAGAAAGTTGTATAAATCCAAAGGAAGGAAACAAGAAAATAGGCTTACTAATAGGCATTGGAGTGCATATTCGAAAAGCATCTCCTACAAAGCCCTGAATGCAGGTGCAAACTGGAGAATGATTTATGACTTGACAGAGGGCATTCTGACCACACGTTCCCGGACAAGGATCTTGACATTTAGATCTCGTACATGCTAGATTTGCCGAACAATCAGAATCTATTACACATTCTGGTCTGCATCCTTCATAAGGATTTCCAATATAATCTGGTAAACAAGAACAGGACCCAGCTTGTCCTGATTCTCTACAAATTGCATTTGCACCGCATGGCGTTGGTGTACATGGTTTGGATTCCGTGTCTGTTTAGAGTAAAGGGATTGTTAAGTTAGGTAATAAAAAAATAATTTAACCTTCCAATTCAATAAGTTGCAAACTATTAACAGTGCATCCGGTCCGCTAACTGATAATACAAAGTGTACCCACACGGATTTTTGGTATTAGGAAAATTATACAAGTTATTGAATTGGAAAGTTCAATAAATGTATAAATGTAAGGTATAAACTCACTCTGAATGGGGGTACATCGAATGAAAGGATCTCCAGTAAAGCCTGCATTACATAAGCACATTGGAGTGTTACTAAAAACGCGACATTCGGTATTGAGGCCACATGAACCTGGGCATGGATCTGAACATCTTCGGTTAATACAGGCTTCTCTAGAGCCACACTCATTGTTACTAATACATTCTAGTGAATCTGCAGTAACTGGCAAATTAGCGCAAGATGGTAAACCGTTCCTAATTCGGCACTGAGATTGTAAACCACATGGCGATGGATTACAAGGATCAGTGGGTCTAACAGTGACATCGGCTGAAAATATCAACAATAGTTTACACCTCATGAATAAATTGGTTCCCATACATTATTTCCCTTTTTTTTTTGACTAATATATTAAAACTTAATTTTGCTTACTTGTAGCTGTTATGCAAGCTCTGAACGGATCTCCAGTTAAACCTTGACGACAACTACATATTGGATTGTGATTTACAACTGTACATTCGGCATTTAAGCCACAGGAGCCTAAACAAGGATTTGTGCATCTTTGGTTTACGCATGCAGCAGCGGAAGGACAGTCGGAAGATACGACACATTCAGGACGACATAATGGTGGACTTCCAGTGAAACTTTCAATACATTTACATACAGAGATACCATTAACGGCTTGACAGTGACTATTTGGTCCACAAGGGGAAGGGGAACATGGTGTCGTTACAGAAGTAGCTAATGAAAAGAAAATATTTATTAATTTCATAAAAAGTTATTTAAAAATTAGTTCCTGATTTAGTCAGATTACCGGGGATAAATTCTTCTTTGAAATCTTAAATACCTGGACGTGAGGAACAAAGAACGAAAGCATTTCCCTCAGTTCCGGTAGGACACGTACATATTGGTAAATGATTTATTGTCGAACATTGAGCATTTTGTCCACAAGTTCCAATACAGGGATCGGTACATTTCATTCGGATACAAGCTTGATTTAGAGGACATTCATCATTAGCGACACATTCAGGGCGACAACCGCTGTAAGGATCGCCTCTGAGTTCGAATAAACAAGAACAAATTCCAACACGACAGACAGTATTTGGTCCACATGGTGATGGATTGCATGCGTCAATGACAATGGCATCAGTAGCTATAAAGAAGGAATAAAAATCTTTAACTTCAGACGAAGTGGGTAAGCAAACAATGGTTTTTCTTCGTAACCAAACTTAATTAATTTTGCTTTTTAGAGAAAACAATTTTGCTTATTTCTTTCCCAGCATTTCTATGCTATTTTCATAGTTTAATTGTCTTACTGATTGCTGAATTCATGAGGCACACAGTGAAGGCATCGCCGTTAAATCCTTCAGGACATACACAATTGGCAGCATGATTAACTACACTACATCTTGCGTCGACGCCACATGCTCCAGGACAAGGGTCTCTGCATTTCTCTCGTATGCAGGCAAGGTTCATTGGACAATCCGAGTTGATGGTACATTCAGGTCTACAGTTTGGTGGCACTCCAATGTAGTTCATTGCACAAGAACACGATGGATTACCACCGATATCTCGACAAAGAGAGTTTGGTCCACAAGGCGATGGAAGGCATACATTGAGCGGAGTTACAATTTGCGTATCCATTGGGCCTAGAGTTATTTTCGTTAAATCAGGGTTGCTAAATTAAAGTACAATATTAGCAGTATAATTTAAAATTCAAGTTCCATACTAACGTTGTATTGCGAAACAGAACGTGAAAGGATCCCCAGAAAAGCCTGATTTGCAAACACAAATTGGATTGTGATTTGTAACTCTACAATCGGTATTTGTGCCACAAGAGGCAGGACAAGGGTTGACGCATTTTTGATTGACACAAGCTTGCGAAAGAAGACATTCTGAATTTGCAACACACTCTGGTCTACATCCAGGCGGTGTTCCAATGAAATTGGCTAGACACGAACACACAGCACTTTCCATATTTTCTCGACAAACACTGTTTGGTCCACATGGTGATGGTTGACAGGGATTAACTGCTGCTACTAATGGCAAGAAAATTTTGTTTACTTACTACAGAAAAAAAATGGTTTTTTCTTTCTTATTTGAACCTTCTAAATACCTGGCTCACGTTCTTCAATGCAATAACGGAACGGATTTCCCGTGAATCCAGGAAGACAAGTGCACATTGGTAGATGGTTCATGACCTGACAAACAGAATTTTGTCCACACGTACCAGGACAAGGGTCTTGACATTTGGATCTCACGCAAGCTCTACTTGGAATACAATCTGTACTTAATACACATTCTGGACGACAACCTTGATATGGATCTCCAATATAATCCGGTAAGCATGAACAAGAACCAGCACCGTTTCTTTCTCTGCAAATGGCGTTAGCGCCACATGGTGACGGCATACACGGTTGTGGTAAATTAATTGCTATTTCTATAAAGAATTATAAAAAAAAATCCTTATTGCCTTAAGTTTGTTATCAAAATTACGGAATAACAATTTGGATAAAGAGCTTACGTTGTTGTGTGTTACACTGAGTGAATGGATCTCCTGTAAAGCCGGCAACGCAGCTACAAATTGGAATGTGGGTGACAACATTACAAACTGCATTCTCGCCACAAGATTGAACGCAAGGATCTTTACATGATTGATTGATACATGCGAGTTTGTTTGAACACTCATCATTGCTAATACATTCTGGTTTGCAATATGGTGGAGAGCCGGAAAATTCTGGCATACAGGAACACACGGGTTGGCTATTAATTACCTGACATTGTGAGTTCGGACCACATGGTGATGGTTGACATGGGTCTCGAATCGGTTGCTCAATTGCTAAAATATTTATGTTTAACGATTAAATAAATACCGACCGAAAAATGAAACTTGATTAGTACAAAAGTTCTGTTTGTTGGTGCTTGAATTTAGAATAAGTAATAAAAGAATTAAAAGCATAATATTGTAAAATTTTCTTACGCATTGGTATGCATCTGATGAATGGATTGCCGGTCATTCTTTCAGGACAACTACAAATAGGATTATGACTGACCACTTGACATAATGCCGCAATACCACATGTTCGATCACAAGGATTGCTACATTTCTGATTAATACAAGCTTCTATTGGAGGACAGTCTGTACTGACAATGCATTCTGCTCTACAAGTTGGCGGACTTCCGATAAATCCAGAAAGGCAGGAGCATACACTATGGCCATTTATTTCTCGACACTGACTATTGGGACCACATGGTGATGGGTTACAGGGTTGCACGTTAATTACCGGATCTGTTCAAATATTATCATTCTATACTATTGTAGAAAAATTCGTAAGTGTAAAAAATTGTATCATCTATTACTGTAATTTGTTTTTAGCCTAGAAATCGTTAAATATACAAAAATTAATCGGTACCTCTAATTGTTGAACAGGAGATGAAAGCATTTCCTGACATGCCTGTAGGACAAGTACACATGGGAATATGATTATAAACGTTACATAAGGCATTTTGGCTGCAGGTACCAGGACAGGGATCAATGCATCTGTTCCGAAGGCATGCTCTATTTTGAGGACAGTCGGTATTTAGGACACATTCCGGTCGACAACCAGAAAATGGATCTCCGAAATAATTCTCTTGGCAAACACAAGAACCGTTATCGCAAATTGCATTAGATCCGCAAGGTGATTGACTACATGGATCGACTGGATTTTCTTGTGCGGCTATAATGGTTTAATAATTTTTTTAGTATTTAGATTTTAAAAATTTCTTCAGCTAGATCGAACAAAAAAGGTGACAAAAGGATTATTTCTTGACATCTTACGTGTTACAGGTTGCAATACACAGTTGGTAAATGGATCCCCCGTGTATCCTTCTGGACAAGTACAAATGGGCACATGATTATTTACTGAGCATTGAGCTAAAATTCCACAGGAACCAGGACAAGGATCTCTGCATTTTTCTCGTATACAGGCTTGATTACTTATACAATCTGAGTTTATGGAACACTCAGGTCTGCAATTTGGAGGACTTCCAACGTATGACTGCTGACAAGCGCATGATGCTATCTCTCCTATTGCTATGCATTCCGAAAATGGTCCACAGGGGGATGATAAACAAGGATTTTGCATAATAGTTGGTGTGGCTGGTTCTGTTATTCAATTCGGATTAAAATTTAGTCGATTGGGCATTAGTATTTAGTTTGGTTAAATGTAATAAGAAAATTACTAATATGTTTTTTAAATAAACTTACTCTGCACAGGGAAACATCTAATAAATGGATCCCCAGTGAATTCATTCTGACAACTACAAATTGGACTGTGGTTTTTCACTGTACAAACGGCACTCCTTCCACAAGTATTGGAGCATGGATCTTGACATTTTTGATTTATACATGCCCTATTCATGGGACATTCTGAACTAATTGTACACTCAGGACGGCAAGAAGGTGGACTACCGGAATATTGTGGTTGGCAACTACAAACAGCTTGTCCGTTGTTATTTCGACATAAACTGTTAGAGCCACAAGGTGTTGGAGTGCAAGGATCTGTTTGATCTGCTATTACTATTAAAGGACAAAAAGTTTGGTAATAAAATTAATTGTTACAAAATTATTAAGTAGTTAACTGAACTCGTAAGTTTGGATAACTACTCTGGCTTGATAATAGTATATTATATATCTGATTACCAGAGGCAGGAACAAGAGAACATAAACGATATGGATCGCCAGAAAATCCGGTGAGGCAAACACACTGAGGTAGATGATTGGCAACGTAGCAATCAGCATTTTGACCACAGGTACCAGGACATGGATTTTGACATTTCGATCGTATGCAAGCCAGATTTGAAGGACAATCCGAACTTATGGTACATTCTGGTCGACATCCTTCGTAAGGATTGCCTAAATAGTCTGGTAGACAAGTACAGGATCCAACATTTGCTTGCTCTTTGCAAACGGCATTAGCGCCACAAGGAGATGGTGTACAAGGGGAAACATTTTCAACAATCATTTCTAGAAGTAGGATTCAAATAATCAAAAAATCGGTGTACAAATTTTCCTGAGTAAAAAAAACATGGTTCACTTACGTTGCTCGGGAGTGCATTGTGTGAATGGATCTCCGGTAAATGATGCAGAGCACATACACATGATAGAGTGACTGACAACTCTACATTCCGCATTTGTTCCACAAGATTCCGGACAAGGATCTCTACATTTTTCATTAATACAAGCCATTTGACTAGGACACTCACTATTACTGACACATTCAGGTCTGCAGTTTGGTGGCGACCCTACAAATCCTGACATACAGGCACAGGATGGGGCATCGTTTATAACATTACATTGGGCGTTCGCTCCACAAGGAGATGGTTGGCATGGATTCACAATTGGCCTAACAGCTAAAAGGGAGGAGACATAATTAAAAAGGTATTCAATTTTTCTTTACATAAAATAAATAAACTTTGATATCTTACGGATTACTTCACAAACAGAAAACGGGGAACCTGAAAGTCCATCGGGACAACTACAAATTGGATTATGATTGACAACTTGACATTGTGCTCGGAGGCCACAAGATCCTTCACATGGATTAACGCATCTTTGGTTGCTGCAAGCTCGATCTTTGGGACAATCCGAACTAACGGCACATTCTGGTCTGCAGGAAGGCGGACTTCCTATGAAACCATCAACACAAGTACAAACCGCTTGGCTGTTTATTTGTCTACATCGACTGTTTGGTCCGCAAGGTGATGGATTACATGGGTCAGCTTGTACCGGATCTATAAAATTTATCATTACTTTGATTTCTTCTCGATTATGAAAACAAATCTTTTGCCGGCATAAACGTACCTCTTTGAGGAGAGCACATTAGAAAAGCGTTCCCTGCCATGCCTGGTGGACAAGTGCACATTGGAACATGATTGAAGACGTTACAAAGTGCACCTTGACCACATGTGCCAAGACAGGGATCAATACACTTATTCCGAAGGCATGCTCTATTTTGTGGACAGTCGTTATTTAGGACACATTCTGGTCGACAACTTGTGTAAGGATCACCTGTATAATCTGTTTGGCAGGTACAAATACCGTCGTTGCATACAGCGTTTGTTGCACAAGGAGATGGATTACAAGGATCTGATATCGGTTCTTCGATTACTAAAACGGTAAATATTATAACTGTCACAATTCTAAATAAAAAAATCAACAAATAGTATTCTTTGCTAAAGGATAATCTTACAAGGTACAGGTTCTGGAAGACAGTTCAGGAAAGGATCGCCAGTAAATCCTTTAAAGCAAACACAAGATGGTACGTGGTTAAGAACTGTACATTGGGCGGATACTCCACACAAACCACGACATGGATCAGTGCATTTCTGATTTATGCAAGCTTGATTGCTTGGACAGTCTGAATTGATGGAACACTCAGGTCTACAGTTGGGCGGTGATCCGATATACGAGGGCGAACATGTACAAGCAGGTAAATTATTAATATTTCGACATTCTGAAAATGGTCCACATGGTGTTGGCACACATGGATTTTGATCAATCGAATCTTGTATTGGTTCTGAAAGGCATAGTGTGAAAATTAGTTTTCAAATTCGTAAATCTACAAATGTAGATTTAGCATAAAGAAAAGAAGCCTTCTTACTTGGCAGAATAAAGCAAATTGTGAGAGGATCTCCAGTATATCCGTTTCTACAAGTGCACATGGGACTGTGATTAATGACTCTACAGTTCGTTGATTGGCCACAAGAGGCTGGACACGGGTTTATGCATTTTTGGTTCACACATGCTGTGTCTAGTGAACATTCAGAGCTGACGACACACTCAGGTCGACATGCTGGTGGACTGCCGGTAAAACCGGGTAGACAGGAACAAACACTTTGTTCGTTTACATTTCGACATTGACTGTATGGACCACAAGGGGAACGTGAGCATGGATCTACTTTGTCTGCCACGACTAAAAAGATTAGGTCATTTAGTTCTAAATTCTAGCAAGAAAAGGTTTCGTTTTGGTTTAAGGAATAATTACCAGGTTGTCTAGATGGACTGCAAAATCGGAACGGATCTCCAGTAAAGCCGGAAATGCAATTGCATGAGGGATTGTGATTTATCACTTGGCATTCAGCATTTGGTCCACATGTGCCGGGACATGGATCCTGACATTTTGATCTTACACAAGCTAAATTTTGTGGACAATCAGAATTAATTGTACATTCGGGTCGACATCCTTCGTAGGGGTTTCCTATGTACTCTGGTAAACATGTACATGCTCCAGCACCGTTTTGTTCTCTACACTGGGAATTTGATCCACATGGGGATGGTGTACATGGCGTTCGATTCTCAACGACGACAGCTGTTGAAATATTCATACTTTTAAGTTTCACTAGCCTTTTTTACAACCCTAACAGCTACGGATAGTTCAGGATACTCTTTGAACGTCTTTGTCAAATCCGTAAAATATCAATTACCATAATTTCCACCTAAGACGTTCGTTTTCCCTGAATATCCGGATGGTGTCAAGGTTCAAAAATGACTTTTTAGTTTTTGGTCTAATCGAATTTGCTTACGTTGCTCAAGAACACACTGCGTAAATGGATCGCCAGTGAATCCAGGACTGCAGACGCACATTGGTGTATGACTCACAACACGACACTCTGTATTTGCACCACAAGACTGAGTGCAAGGATTAATGCACTTCCTGTTAATGCAAGCTTGCTGGTTGGGACATTCACTATTGCTAATGCACTCAGGTCTGCAATTTGGAGGTGAACCTAAAAATTCTGGTAGACAGGAGCACCCTGGCGCATTATTTATAACTTTGCATTGTGAATTTTGACCGCAAGGTGATGGAGAACATGGATCTCGGATATCTTCAGGTGGATCAAAAGCTATAGAATAATATAATAATGTATGTATTGTTTCTAAAAGAAAAATTCGGTCAAATGGAAATTAACTTTGCGTCTATCAAGTCTGTCAAGTGTACCCATAAAAATACGCTAAGGCGTCTATTCGGTCAAATGTAGCTTTCTATTAATGTTAGAAAATTAAATTCGACAAATTTTGTAACACCCGACATTCTGTCAAGATTTTGGTAGTTTAAAACAAGAGGCTTACGCATAGGGTAACATTGGATAAATGGATCGCCGGTTCTTCCTGGAAGGCAAGTACAAATCGGATTGTGGGAGATCACTTGACACTGAGTACCAATTCCGCAAGTTCCGGTACAAGGATTTATACACCTTTGATTGCTGCAAGCGAGATCGCGGGTGCAATCAGAACTAATGGTACATTCAGGCCTACATGTAGGTGGAATTCCTTGGAAAGTTGGCACGCACGAGCAAACTGGTTGCTCATTCACGACCTTACATTGACTGTTTGGTCCACATGGTGTTGGATTACATGGATCTGTTGTAATTGGTTCTAAAAAATTTCATATTAATCAGAGTCATCTTAACCATTTTCAATCCCATTTTCCATCATAGAATTTTCATTTATTAGCAAAGCGTCCATAAACTACGTAGCCACATTATTTGGATAACCCCCTATTGGTTTATTATTTTTTCTGCTGCTCGGAAACAAATATTCTATTTAATCTACAACGACATATTGTTAAATGCACAACTTTCTTAATAAATTTTAATTTTTAATGTTTTTATAACTTTACATTTAATCAATAATTAATAAAACATTTTTTTAAATTTTATTAATTTAATCATTTTAATTTTTTTTTTATTAATTAATAATCCATTAAAAATTACTACATTGTTGCAAAGTTTTGATCAAGAAATTTGAAAATAATTAAAATCACTTGAAGAATTTTATCAAAAAATTTTTTAAACATTTGAATTCTCTCGTTAAAATTTATTTAAAATTGTATTGCTAATAATTGAATTCTCACAAGAAATATTAATATTTGTAAAAAGAATCCAATTTCTCCAAAGAATGTTATATGAAAATTATTGAAAATAATTTAATTCTTGACGAGACTTTCATTTAAAAAACTATTAAATACTTGAAGTTTTTCGTAAAATGTTCTTAAAATGGTTTTAAAATAATTAAATTTCTGCGATAAATTTCCCAGTTTATGAAAATAGTTGAATTTTTCAAAAATAATGTTTTATTAAAATTTTAGAAAATAATTGAATTCTTTTCAAGAATTTTACTGAAAATTATTATGCAAATTAGAAAATTTCAAAATTTTTAATAAAATTTTTCACAAAAATTTAATTATTTTCATAAATAATAACAGTCTTTCGAAGAATTAAATTATTTTTATAAATAGCAAAATTATTGCAAAAATTCAATTAGTTTTAAAGCAAAATTTAAATAAAATTTTACGAACAAATACAAGTATTTTCTAAAATTTTTATAAATTCTTCAAAACAATTCAATTACAATTATAAATTCATAATAAAATCTATGCAAAGTATCAATAACATTCTATTAATTTTTTTAAATTCTTCCATTTTTAAGAAATATTTCAATTTTTCTTAATTTTTTAAATATATTTTGACCAAATAATTCAATTATATTTTTAAATTTTAATAAATCTTTTGAAAAAATTCATTTTTTTAAAAAACAATATATTTGCAAACATTGCAATTATTATATTTAATAAATTTCGTTAAATTAAAAATTTTTTTTTATAAAATCTGTCAAAAGAATTAAATTATTTACTTAAAATTGAAATTAAATTAAAATTTATTTTAATTAAAAAATTAAAATTTTTAAATAATTACAATTTTAATAAATCTTTTGAAATAATTCAATTACTTTTTTAACAGAAAAATCTTTGAAAGAATTCATTTATATTTAATAAATTACGTTTTTTTAAAGAATTCTATTATTCTCTCCATTTTGTTGTTAAGAAATTTGTCAGAAGAATTCAATTATCATTTTCTAAAATTTTAATAAATTGTTCGAAAAAATTCAATTTTATTTAAAACTAGTAAAATCTTTACTGAAATTTAATTAATGAGGAATCTGACGTACAGTCCAATCAAAAGTGAGTCCAGTGTCATATTTTCGTAATTTAAAAGAGAAACACGAATTAAATTTTAAAATCGTCTTGGTAGAAAGATGAAGAATTTAATTTTGAATATTTAAAACGATTAAAAGTTGCGATTGAATAAAAATTACAATTTTCTGTCAATAAGAAACATTTGTTAAATTTTAGATTATGTTACTCAAATCATTTTTTATTGACAAAAAATTATAGTTTTTATTCAAATATAACTTTAAAATGTTCAAACTGTAAGAAATTTAATTCCTCACACTTTTATCAAACAATTTTTTAAATTTAATTTGATTTTTGAAAAAAAACGAAATTATGACGTTAGACTAACTTTTGTTCCGATTGTTTGTCGGATTCTTTCTTAATTTAAATGCAATTTTCTGAAAATACTTTCATTAAAAAATTTCTTAAGTCACTGAATATTTTCATGAAATTTTACTAAAATGGTTGTGAAAACAATTATAATAGTAATAATAAAAATAATAATAATAGTGAATTTTACTGTTTATAAAAATAGTCTTCGAGTTTTTACAATATTTCTTCAAATTCATTAAATATCGCAGATTGCTTTAATTTTCATCAAATTTAAAGAATAATCTTACAATTTGGCAACACTTGTAGGAATTACAAACCCAGTGGGCAAAAAACTATCATTGTTTTCAAAACGTTCCAAAAACGTTTTTTAGAACGTTTCATGGCTGCCAAATAACATCCGAGTGGGCACAAAAACATAAAACGTTCTTTAAACGTCTGTAGAACGTTTAATGTCTGCCAATTTACGTTCTAAGAACGTTCGAACGTTCCAAAAATGTTTCGGAACGCTCGGACATTCTTAGAACGTAAATTGGCAGACATTAAACATTCTACAGACGTTCAAAGAACGTTTTTTGTCTTTGTGCCCGCTGGGATCCCAAAAACGTTTTAAAAGCCATGGAACATTTTTGGAACATTATTTGGCAGACATGAAACGTTCTAAAAACCTTTTTCGGAACGTTTATAAAACAATGATGGTTTTTTGCCCACTGGGAAATAATTTAGTAAATGGCGCAAGAGAAAGTGTGGATAAAGTAGAAATTTTTTTCCGTGTGGTAAGAAAATGGTCCCCCTTTCCCTCTTTGAAGTTCTATACGTAGTTTATGACCGATTAACAAAGAAAAAATCATATAAATACATGATTTTTTACAACTAATAAATGAAAAATCATTATTAAAATATTACGTCTTACACACCTTTCAATATTGAACACATGACAAATGCATTTCCCGTCATTCCCACCGGGCAATTGCAAATAGCTATATGATTATAAACCGTACACTGGGCATTTTGGGCGCACATTCCAGGACATGGATTGGTGCACTTGTTTCGAATGCATGCTTGATTTAAGGCACAATCTGTATTTAGGATACATTCAGGTCGACACATGCTGTACGGGTCTCCTTGATAGTCGGGTAAACATGTACAAGTTCCATTATCACACTGGGCATTTGGTCCGCAAGGGGATGGGTTACAACGATCAGCTCTAATTTCATTGAATACTGGAAATATTCATTTGGCATTTATCATTATGATCAATATTCGTCAATATAATTGTACTTTTAATGTATTACTTAAAAAAAATTCTCTAAGTAACGTTTTTTTCTTTATGTATAATAAAAAGCAGTCTAGGTTTTAACTGTCTAGTGTCTGCTGATGCTAACGACCGTTATCGTCAAAAATCGTCATTCTGGACTATGGGAGTTAGGTTCTTTGGGGATAAGTTAGCATCAGCAGAGGGTAAGTAAAAATTCCGTAGGTACCCAAAAATAAAAAAGTCCACATAGCGTCTGCAAACATTCGACGGACCCTACAACGGATTCTTGTCCACAGGAAAGTCTGGTGCTTCAAGAAATAATTTTTCAAACCATCAGATTTTCTGTGGCACTAAAGACGAGAATCCATCGAAGATTCTCAGTTTGCAGACATTGAACTGACTTTATTTGGATATCAATATGCGCTAAAGAATATCTTTTAGGTAATATGTAACTACATATCATGTATCATACATTGTAAATTGGAGGCTTAAAATAATTGGTGTGAATAAATTAAGGGCTATAGATTAATATGTGCAATAGTTTGTGACAAATCTTACGTGGCTCTGCTGGTATTAGACGGCAGTCGCTAAATGGATTTCCAGTGTTACCTTCAGGGCATGTACAAGCCGGGATGTGGTTATTAATATTACAAATGGCACCAACGCCACAGGAACCTAAACACGGGTCTCTGCATTTTTGCAAAATACACGCTCTGTCACTTGGGCAATCAGAATTTATGGTGCACTCTGATCGGCAGTTAGGTGGGCTTCCAATGTAGTCGGGCAAACATGTACAGGAAAGAAAACCCCCATTAAATTGACATGCGGCGTTTAATCCACATGGAGATGGTAGACATGGGTTTAATGCTTGTGATGGGTCTATCACGGGCTCTGTAAAATTTACAACTTATTACTAAATTTATAAATGTAGATGAAATTCACAGTAAGCACTTGTTTGCTACCGGAATTTCTCACTATGCCATAGTGATAGCAAAGTCATTTTTCATGGTACTATCTTTGCTTAATTGTTAAGGTAGGAAGTACTTTTTTACCCTTTAGACTGACAACGTTGAGATATTGTACAACATTAGTGAATAATTTTTCAAAAGTGAATATTTGCTATGCTCGCAATTTAAAAGAATTATCTTACTTGGTATGGGGAAACATCTGGTGAAGGGGTCTCCTGTGTTATCTGGTTTACAGGCACAAATAGGACTATGGTTTACAACTCGGCAAACTGTGTTTAAACCGCAAAGACCAATACATGGGTCTGCACATTTTTGATTAATGCAAGCTCTGTTTGTGGCACATTCAGAGCTGATAACACATTCGGGACGACATCCAGGTGGACTTCCTAAATAGTTAGGAAGGCAGCTGCATACTGCTTGTTTATTAACAATTCGGCATTGACTATTTGGTCCGCATGGTGTAGGTTCACAAGGATCATCGTTTTCAATAGCTGTAATTAATGTATTAAAAATGCTAGTTGCTTGTTTGAAGTCATTATTTTCAAAAAACCTGCGTTTTATGGTTCATCAAAACGAATGCAAACCTCTGCCAAATAATTAACATTTAAATACCTCAAATATTATTATCAGCAGTAGTATTTTCTATAGAACAACACAAATATCAATTTTCAAAAGAATAAAACCAGAAATTAATATTCAGGGTTGCCACAGGTCAGGGAATTCAGGGAAAAGTCAGGGAAAGTAAAACTGGCCAGGGAAGTCAGAGAAAAGTCAGGGATTTTTAGTATAAAAGTACTGGAAAAAATCGAATTTCAAAAATGTATGAGAAAACTCTAAATTTTGATCTTTTTTTTGTTTGACTTGTGAACTATAAAAATAATCACGAATTTTAATAGAAAACCTTGAATTTTTTCTATTAATAATTACGGAAAAGTTACAAATAATTATACAAAATTCAATTATTTTCAAAAGTAATAACATTTTTCGCAGAAATTCAATTATATTAAAAAATTAAAAAAAAATTCTGGTCTTTTCAATTATATCTTTAAACATAAAAAAATTCTTTTCCAAAATTCAATTATGTTCAAAATTTTTATTAAATTTCTCGTCAAAATTTCAATTATCTTTATAAATAATACAATTCTTCTTCGAAATTCAATTATTTAATATAAAAATTTAAAACAATTTTTCCAAAAATATCAATTATTTAAAAAGAATTTTATAAATTTTGTCGCAAGAGTTAAAAAAGTGAGTTAATAAAGAGAAAAAATTTAACAAAGTTCTTTTCAAGAATTCAATTATTTTAAGAAATAGTAAGATTCTTCACCGAAATTCAATTATTATTATAAACTTGAGTAAAATTCGATGGAAGAATTAAATTATTTTTAAAAGTCATAAAATTCTTCGCAGAAATTCAGTTATGTTCAAAAATGTTTATCAAAATTTCAATTATCTTTATAAATAATACAATTCTTCAATATTCAATTCTTTTCATAAATAATAAAGTTCTTCAATAATCAATTATTTTCATAAATAATAAAATTCTTCAATATTCAATTATTTTCATAAATAATAAAATTTTCACGTGAGTTCAATTATTTAATATCTCATAGCAGAATTTTAATTAATTTTGGATACAATATTTTAATCAAATTCCTCAAAAAATGTAATTATTCTTAAAAATTTTATTAAAATTTGTCAAAAAAATTCAATTATTTAAAAATTTGTTGATAAAATTCTTTATGAAAATTCAATTTTAACCAACATTCAATTATTGCATAAATAATTTATTTTTCAATTTAAATAATTGAATTTTTCTGGAATTTCCAAATAAA
The DNA here is from genome assembly GCA_032872475.1 of Leptopilina myrica (nomen nudum). Taxonomy (NCBI): domain Eukaryota; kingdom Metazoa; phylum Arthropoda; class Insecta; order Hymenoptera; family Figitidae; genus Leptopilina; species Leptopilina myrica (nomen nudum). Next base: position 43,662,877 of record CM065464.1, on the reverse strand, counting down.
AATTTATTAAAAAATGAAATTACCAAATAATCGATTTATTGTTTATGAAAATAATTGAATTATTGCAACGAATTTTATTACATTTTTTAAAAATAATTAAAATTTTTTGAGAAATTTTACTGCTTGTAAAAATAATTGAATTCTTGCGAAGGACTTTGTTAGGATTTTTGTAAATAATTAAATTTTTGTTGAAAATTTTTATTGTTATTTAAATTATAACAAAACATGAAGAGTGAATCAGAATATTTTTTATAGTCAGGGAAAAAGTGAGAATTTTGTCTGGAAATCAGGGAAAAGTCAGGGAAAAATAAAATTAAATATTTGTGGCAACACTGAAAATTTTTCACGTTTAAAATTCTCTAAAAAATTGGTACTTATTTCTTTACAAAATACTACTGATAATAAAATTTGAATTTCTTTAATGCTATTAATTATTTTTTTTTAAAGTTCCGCATTCATTTGGCTGAAAGTCGTTAAATGTGATTCGAACGCCAGTTAAAATGACACTTCTAAAATTATTACGTGATTGCAACATTCAAAGCTGGAATAAATATTGTGTCAGAATGTAAAATATTTTATGGTGACAAAATATATGACAAATGAAATTCAATTAGTTAACAATGATAAATTGTCATATCATTTCAAAAAAATGTAAAACAATTTCAAGTAAACTTTAAAACATTAAAAAATGTAAATGTAACGAATAAACATTAGTACCATTGTACTTATAAGTTAAACCAAAAAGCATAAATGCTGATGTTACTTATCAAAAGCCATTAATTAATGCAATCAAAAATTTTACGAATTTCCAAATTTTATTTTTAAGCATGTATTAAGGAATTATAATTTTTGTTAATAAAATAAAATTAAATGAAAATGATTTCGGCAAAAAAAAATAATTGTATTTAAATGTAAACTTAAAAAGAAACTAAACTGAGTAGACTAGAAATTTACGTAATTTTTGGTACTTAGACAAGTATGACTAAAAAAATAAATTAAATACAATAATTACAAAATTTTTTTAAATAATTCTATTATTACATAAATAAATATTTATAACTAAACGAAAATATGTAAAATAAAGCTGAATTGGAATAGAAATTTATAACTTTGATACTTAAACAAATATGTTTAATTAACTGTAATCTGACTAGAACAATTTTTAATAATATCTTTAGTTATGAAAGTATATTCTACAAGCGTTTAAACTTCAAAATTTTTAATATAAAAAATGTGCTATTTAAATATTATTGAAAATAAAAATTCAAATTTATTTCTAAACAAAAAGTTGAATATTTAGCGAAATAATTACTTTGCTCGATGAATAAAAATGAAATAATGATGAACACACAATTTGTTAAAATCGTATGCAAAATTAAAGGGTTAATTGTGGAGTTGTACAAAAAACTCGAAATTTGATAAATATATGTCTAACTTTTTGTATATTTTACTTTTCTTTTCATTATTTGGCAAGAGAAAAATAGTTTAGGTTTTTCTCTTTGCTTTTGAATAATGATAATTAAAATTGTTTTTTTTATTAAATGCTAAGAGAGTTTTGCAAAAACGTTTGTTTGTTATCATTATTCAAAAGTAGAGAGAAAAGCAAAACTTTTTTTCCCTTGTCAAAAAAACGAAAAGAATAAATATTTTATAAGTAACATTAAAAATAGATCTACATTTTAAAAAAACCTAAAATTATAACAAATCAACGATTTATTAAAGAAAATCAAAATGAATTTCAGTCTACGACTAAATATTGATTAGGACTTTGACTTTGACCGTGACTTTAATCAAGACTTTGACTCAGACTTAAAGTTTTATTTAGACTGGGACTGGGATTTTGACTCAAACTTAAACTTTGACTAAGACTTTTACCTAGAGTGTGATTTTGACTAAGACCTAAACTTTGACTAAGACTATGACCTAGAGTAGGATTTTAAATCAGACTTAAACTTATATTTCGACTGGGACTGGGATTTTGACTCAAACTTAAACTTTGACTAAGACTATGACCTAGAGTGTGATTTTGACTCAGACCTAAACTTTGACTAAGACTACGAATTCAGCTGAAACTTAGGCTTTGACTATGACTTTAATCAAGACTTTGTCTCAGACTTAAACTTTGAAATAGACTGAGACTTTGACTTAGATTTAAACTTTGACTAAAAGTTTTATCAATACTCTGACTCAGACTTTGACTAAGACTGGGACTGGAATTTTGACTCTTACTTAAACATTGACTAAGACTTTGACCTTATGTGGGATTATGACTCTGACCAAAACTTTGACTAAGACTATGACCTAGAGTAGGATTTTGAATCAGACTTAAACTTTGACTAAGACTATGAATTAAGCCGGAACTTTGGCTTTGACTAAGACTTTAATCAAAACTTTGTCTCAGTCTTAAACTTTGACTATAACTTTAAAATAGACTGGGACTTGGACTCAGACTTAAACTTTGACTTCATTATGTCTTTGATTAATACATTGATCAAGACTTTGACTAAGGCTTTTGATAATAATTTGACTTAGATTGAGACCTTGACTTTGACTGTCACTAAGACTTTGAGTCAGACTATGACTCTTTAAGATTTTGACTATGACTTAAACTAAGGCTTGGACTATCTTTAACTATTCAAATAAGGCCTTGACTTTAACTCGGATTGAAATTTAGAATCGCTTTGACTTTTTTTGACGAATCGTTGGCTTGGTATTATTAATATGAAGTCTTTCATTGATAGTTACAAATAAAACTAAGATGCATTATTTTAATCTTTTTGGTGTTAATTTAATCTGCAACAATTTAGTGTGTTTTAAAGTTAAACTGATCTATCTTTAATCAAGTGAAAATTAAAACACCAAAACTGGAATTTCGCGTTGAATTGCCCATATAGATTAAAAAAAATTTGAGTTTGATTCAACTTTTCGAAATTTTTGCACTCCTTCAGTTACATGATATCTTTCTAAGGAGTTAATAAAAATTAATATGAACGATGATATTATCAATTGGTTTGTTACGGTAAATTTAATAAATTAATCCTCAATCAGGACGAATCGAAGCTGTATGCAAATGTGGCAAATTTCCATGTTATTGTTCATCCAAATATAGGAATTTTGCACTAGACTTCCATGTATTCAAAGCAGGAGCGGGTAATAGTGGTAATTTGTTAATGTGCTCAAGTTCTACTGTCATAATGATAATAATAATAATAATATGCTGGTGGCAAATATTTGTTATGCGTGGTTTTTGCTCAGTCCAATGAATTAATAGTGCGCGAGCTTTATTAATCTTTTGATGACTTACGAGTTGGTGGCGGGGCAATGCAATTACGGTATGGGTCTCCTGTAAATCCAGGGATACATGAACACCTGGGCAAGTGATTAACAACCAGGCATTGGGCGTCTTGACCGCACGTTCCGGGACAGGGATTTTGGCATTTCGATCGAATACAGGCGAGATTTGACATACAGTTTGAATCGACTGTACATTCGGGGCGACATCCTTCATACGGGTCTCCAATATAATCAGGTACACACGAACAGGAACCTACTCCATTTTGATCTTTGCAAACGGTATTGGGACCACAGGGGGATGGCGAACAGGGGGTCAACATCTCAGGAGGGTAGATTTCTGCTAGAAAGGGGACAATCAGAGGAAATTACAAGCTTGACCTAATTATTCTTCGCAATATGGTCACAAGCAGAGAATCTCTTCTTAAATCTATACTAATAAATTCGTAAATTCAATTTTCAAATAAACAAAAGCAAGGACAAGAATTGTTGCGTTGACTCTTCATGTCAGAACAGAACTTACCTGAACGCGGCATGCAATGCAAAAATGAAAATCATGCAAAATTTCGAGAAATAAGAAGCACTTACCCTTGATGGAAGGTTGGCAGCTGTTATAAGGATCGCCGCTGAAACCTTCATTGCACGTGCAGACTGCATTGTGATTGACGACGTAGCACTGCGAGTTGGAGCCGCAACGGCCCACACACGGATCACTGCATTTCAATTGGATGCAGGCAAGATTTGATGGACACTCGGGATTAATTGTGCACTCGGGTCGGCAATTTGGTGGGAGTCCGATGTAATTTGGCAAACAGGAACACGCTGGTCTCTCTCCACGAACGTGGCACTCGGCGTTCGGTCCACAAGGTGATGGTTTGCATGGTTCACTTGGCACTGTTATTACTAAACAGAAACAATTTTATTTGTAGACATTAATTTGACAAAATATAATAAATTAATAAGATATATAATAAATAATAATAAAATAAAATAAATTAATAAAAAGACAAAAAACATAATATAATTAATAAAAAGGAGAAATAAGCTACTTACTCTGATCCGGGAAGCATCTAATGAATGGATCGCCAGTGAAGCCATTAGTGCACGAACAAATCGGATTGTGTTGAACAGTCATGCATTTGGAATTTTGACCACACGTTCCAGGGCAAGGATCTTGACATTTGTTCGCTAGGCAAGCTTGCGTCAGTGGACAAACAGCGCTAGAGACACACTCGGGTCTGCAATTTGGTGGACTGCCGATAAAGTTGGCTAGGCAGGAGCAAACCGGATGTTCGCTAACTACAATGCAATTGCTGTTCGGTCCACAAGGTGATGGCATACATGGATTCATGAATTCTGAAAAAGGAATTCGAAACGTGGAGAATTAATAATTTATAATATAAAAAATTGCATGGTCCGGAGGAGTTTATTAATACTATGTCAGAATTATTAAAATTCTTTACTTTTCAATACTTATCATCAATATTACACTCTAGATCTGAAATCAATTTGCAAATGGAAAAATGATCTTTTTTACACGAAATACAAAAATTAATTTATGTAGAAGAAAATTGGATTAAATATTTTCATCTTAATTTTTAATTGACTCCTCCAATTAATGCCTGTATCGCAGGCTTCGCACTCGTCTACTAAAACCTATTATTTACTACTTTTTTTTAAGTTATGTTACTATTTGGGTACTTTCTTTAGAATTCAACAACTAAAAGCTACTATTTTTTTTGTTGAGAATTTCCACTATGTTATTAAATTCTATAAAACGATTCAATTATTTTCAAAAAAAAAAATATATTCGAAATTTAATTAAATTTTTTATAATACTAAAATTTATAACAGAATTGCAATTATTTTTAACATAATTTTCAGAAATTGGTCAAAAAAATGTAACTATTCATAAAAATTTAATTTAAATTCTTCGAAAAAATGAATTATCTAAAAAAAATGTTTTTTTTAATTCTACAGAAGAATTCAAATATTTATAAATTATTTACAAACATAATTCTTCGAATGAATTCAATTACTAAAGATAAAAAACAAAATTATTCTCGAATATTTAATTATTTTCTGGAATTTGAATAAAATTCTTTGCAAAATTTAATTATTTTCAATAAATATCAACTTTTATTACAAGAATTAAATTATTTTACATTTTTTCTAAAAATTTAATTATTTAAAATAATTTTACTAAAATCATTCGAAAGAATTCAATTATTTTCAAAAAAATTTAACAGAATATTTTGTAAAATTTAATTATTTTTAAAAACTTTTCGTTGTTGAATGATTATTAATAATCTTCTATTTTCATAAAATTTCCAAACAGAATTCAATTATTAAAAAAATGATTTTAAATTTTTTTGTAAAAATTTAATTTCTTTCATGAATAAAACAAATTTCTCGGGAATGCAATTAATTTAGTATTTGAATAAAATTAATCCAAGGAAATGTATAATTTAAAATTTTTTATAACATTCTTGGCAAAAATGAAATTATTTTTATAAATTAATATTGAAATTAAAGAATTTCATTAAAAACTTTTTTAAAAATCTAATTTTAAAAGTATTTTAATTTAATAATTGATAAGTAATTAAATTTTAAAAGAAGTCATATTTTAATCTATTCACGTTTCTTAGGGCGAAGATTAATAATTAAAATTTTTATTAGTTAATTTAAAATACAATACAAACTTCAAATTTTTTAATAAAATTCAATTTTTGCAGTTTTTTTTGTTGAAAATTTTGAAAAATAAGATTTTTTAATTCTGTTAATTCAAGATAATTGAATTTTTATAAACAAATAATTGAAAATTTTTGATTTAATTGAAATTTCTTTATATTCTATTGAAAATAATTGACTTCTTTTAAAGAATTTTATTAAAATTTTTCTAATAATAATCAAGGGAAGTTAATCGCCGTTTAATTATAATTTTATTTTTAAAAATTTATTCGCAATGCATTCAATTATTTTCTTAAATAGTAAAACTTGGACAAAATTTAATTACTTTTAGGAATTTTATTAAAATTCATTGTAAAAGTTCAATTATTTCTATAACTAAATAACAAAAATTCATTTATATTCACAACAAGAATTCAATTATTTTCAAAAAATTTTCTTAATTCAAGAATTTGTATATCTACTATTTTAATAAAATTTCCAAAAAGTATTCAATTATTTCAAAACTATTTTGACAAAATTCTACACAAATATTCAATTATTTTCCAAAAGAATGAAAATTTCATAGGAATTGAATTATTAAGAAATTCAATTATGTTTGAAATTTTTTTGAAATTCTCCGAAATTTCAATTATCTTTATAAATAATTAAATTGTTCTCTACAATAGAATTATTTTCAAAAATTTTAATAAAATTCCACGCAAACATTTAATTATTTTCAAAAATATGGAATAGAATTCTTTGGAAGGATTCAATTACTTTTATAAATAGTAAAATTCTTTGCAGAAATTCAATTCGTATCAATCAATTTTAATGAAATTGAATTGATCAAATTTTCAATTATAATTAAGAACAAACAAGATTTTTTTTTGAAAAATTGAAAAAATTCTTTGTTTAATTCAATTATTTTTTAAATTGTAGATTTATTTTCAAAATGAAATAAATTAAAATTTGATGAGAAAATAAAACCGTAAAAAGGGGGGAATTTAAAGGTTAAACACAATTTATAATAAATAATAATAATAATATAATAATAATATTAATAATTATAATAATAATTTTATATTTATATTATTTTATATATATTTTATATATTAATTTTTTTATTCTTTTAGTAGAAGAGTGCTAAGCCTAGGAAAATAAAGTATATATTGGAATTTTTTTTGATGTTTCTAATACGAGTTTGTATGTCGTCAAGTTTAATTTTTTAATAGCTACTATTTTACTACTTTTTTTAGTTTAAAAACTTCGTTTTGCTCCTTTTTTAAAAAATTAATTATTGAGTGCGAAAGCTTACGTCACTATTTAATAAAAATTTTAATTGAAAAGAGAAATGTTTACCTGGTGGGGCGATTTGTCTACAACCAGTGAATGGATTTCCTGTTGTTCCCGAAGAACAACTGCATGTGGGAATGTGGTTGACAACATCGCATTCAGCACCAGATCCACAAGTATTTACGCATGGGTCCACACATCTTTGATTAATACACGATTTTATTCGAGGACAATCGGAATTAAGTGTGCACTCTGGTCTGCAGTTGGTGTATGGATCGCCAAAGTAATTAGGCAAACAGGTGCAAATTCCATTATTACAATCGGCATTCGCTCCACAAGGCGATGGACTACAAGGATTTAAAGGTGGTGGTGGTTCTGCAAAAAAAAAACAAATTAGTTTTACATTCTCTACTCACTACTTAACTTAATCATGGCAAAGATTTTGACCGTCGAAAAAATATTAAATAATATTGTAAGTAATATTAAATAAAATTGTAAATAATATTAAATAATATTGTAAATAATATTAAATAATACTGTAAATCATATTAAATAACATTTTAAATAATATTAAACACATGATAGAAATGAATTTAATGACAGTGGATTTGTGTGACAGACTTACCATTTATTATAGGCGTACAGAGATTGAAGGGATCTCCAGTGTAGTCTGTTTGGCAAAGGCACGTGGGAATGTGATTTTGTACACGACAATCAGTGTTTTGTCCACAAGATCCGTTACAAGGATCTCTGCATTTTTCGGAAATGCAGGCTTGATTTGAAGGACAGTCCGTGTTGACAGAACATTCTGGACGACAATTTGGAGGCGATCCTATATAACCACGTAGACAAGAACAAACAGCTTGTTGTCCAATTTGACGACACTCCGAATAGAGTCCACAAGGACTTGGTTGACATGGATTCAAGGTGAGATTTGTCAAAGGAGGTATTTCGCCTGAAAGTATTTAATTTCAAATAAAAGTCGGCAAGAGACTAACTGCCGAACGTAACGGCCCTTTTTAACATAGGGGCCGTTACGTTAAGCAGTTAACGAAAAAAAAATACAGAAAGGAATAATTTCGCTAACTTACGGTTTTCAAGATAACATCTTATGAACGGATCTCCCGTCATGTCCGGAGGACAACTGCACAGTGGATTATGATTGATAACTCGGCAATGGGCTCCGAGACCACAAGTTCCGGGACAAGGATCAGCGCACTTATATTTGTAGCAAGCACGATTCTGAGGACACTCTGAATTGACGACACATTCTGGCCGGCAGTTTGGTGGAGGTCCGATGTAAGTCTCCTCGCAGGAACACACCGCTTGTCCGTTAATCGCTCGACAAACGCTATTTGGTCCGCAAGGAGAAGGTGCACAAGGTGTCACATCCGGAGGATCTGAAATAATTCCCAAAATTAATAATTACGAACATTCACAAAATTAAACATTATTTATGGAAATATCGAATATTTTTTAAATCATACATTCCGTTTGCCGCGAACAGGTGATGAATGGATCTCCACTGAAGCCTGGTAGGCAAGTGCACGTTGGAATGTGATTAACAACTGAGCAAAGAGCGTCGGTTCCGCAAATTCCAAGACAAGGATCGGCACACTTGTTGCGAATGCAAGCTTTATTTGTTGGACAATCAGCACTGAGGATGCACTCTGGTTGACATCCCTCGTATGGATTACCGTGATAATCCTCGATGCAAATACATGCGCCGACATTGTCGCGTCTTTGACACACGGCGTTAGTTCCACATGGCGATGGTTCGCAGGGATTGAGGTCTATCGTTTGTCGTATGCACTGAACAAATGGATTTCCGGTGAAGCCAGGAGAGCATGAGCAACTGACAGCGTTGTTGATAACTCTACACTCGGCATTCTCTCCACACGATCCGGGACAAGGGTCCAGACACTTTGAATTGATGCAAGATCTTGTTGAAGGACAATCGGGATTTATGACACACTCCGGCCTGCAGTTTGGTGGAGTTCCAATGTACGATGAAAGGCAAGAGCAATCCGGATTATTGTTCACATTTCGACAGTGTGAATTTGGCCCACAAGGTGATGGGTTGCAGGGATCCAATTTTTCTACCGGTATTTCTGGAAAAATAATTAATCACACAATTTATCAAACCTTTCTATTATTTCTTCCACTAGAAAAACTATCCGCGCGGGAATGTTGTGTCTTGCCTTGCTTATTCTAAACAATTTGAAGCCATTTTAATTTAAATAGTTTTTAAACCTCCTACGGTTTTATCATTTTCAGTATTTTTGAATATGCAGTACCAGGGTTGCCACAAATATTTAATTTTATTTTTCCCTGACTTTTCCCTGATTTCAAGAGAAAATTTTTACTTCTTCCCTGACTCTAAAGAATATTCTGATTCACTCTAAAAATTATTAGAAAATCAAGAAAAAATGTTCTATTACATTTATTTACAAATTTCATTAATTGTAAAATTATTCAAAAACATCAATAACTTCTGTTTTAAATAAATATTAGTTCATTATTATTTTTCTGTAGGAATTAAAATTCTTCAAAACATTCAAATTCAAACCTTTTTAAATTGACCAACTTATAAGAATATTATTACAAAACCGAGTCTTCGACTCGGAGTGATCGTCTTCTTTATGTTTTGTAATAATTTAAATTGCCATAACATTTTTCAGAATAGGTTAATTATTCACAAAAATCCTAACAAAGTCCTTCGCAAGAATTCAATTATTTTTACAAGCAGTAAAATTTCTCAAAAAAATTTAATTATTTTTAAAAAATGTAATAAAATTCGCGGCAATAATTCAATTACTTTCATAACGAATAATAAATCGATTGTCCGTTAATTCATTTTTAAATCAATTTTTATTAGAAAATTCTAGAAAAATTCAATTATTTAAATTAAAAAATAAATAATTTATTGAATAAATAGAATGTTCTTTGTTAAAAATTAATTCTTATAAAGAATTTTATGAATAAAATTTTAAATAAATGAATACAATTTGACAAATTTTAATAAAATTTTTAAGAATAATTACATTTTTCGAGGAATTTGATTAAAATATATATTGTATAAAAAATCATTAAAATTCTGCGATGAGTTTTATTACTTATGAAAATAATTTAAATTTTCTTCAAATTTCCATAAAATAATTGAATTTTGAAGAAGAATTTTATTATTTATAAAGTTACTTGGAATTTTAACAAGAATTTTTATTTTTAATTTTCGAACACAATTGGATTTCTGCGAAGAATTTTATTACATTTAAAAATTAATTTAATTCTTCCAACGAATTTTATTTAAATTTATAAAAATAACTGTATTTATGAGAAGAATTTTATTATTTATATAAATAATTGAATTTCGGTGAAGAATTTTTTTAAATAATTTATATTTTTCGAAACATTTTATGAAATTTTTTATTTTAAATAATTGAATTCCTCTCAAAATTTTATTACTTATAAAAATAATGGAATTATTTTGTATTAATTAATTAAAATTGAATTCCTACAAAATTTTGACAAGAATTTTATTAAAATTTCTAAATATAATTGAATTTAGATGAAGAATTTTTTTATTTATAAATATAATTGTAATTTTGAAAAAATATTTTTTTAAATTTTTGTGAATAATTAATGAATTTTTGCGAAGAATTTTCTTAATTTTGAAAATAATCTAATTCTTCCAACGAATTTTATTCAAATTTATAAAAATAACTATTTATGTGAAGAATTTTATTATTTATATAAATAATTGAATTCCTGTGACAATTTTATTACTTATGAAAATAATAAGATTATTTTGAAGAAATTTATTAAAAATTGAATAATTGAATTCTTGTGGAATTTTGACAAGAATTTTATTAAAACTTTTAAAAATATTTGAATTTTAATGAAGTATTTTATTATTTATAAAAATAATTGTAATTTTGACGAGAATTGTTTTTAAATTTTTGAACATAATTGAAATCCTGCGAAGAATTTTTGTAACTTTTGAAAGTAATTGAATTTCTGTCATCATTTGTAACTTTTCCAAAATCTACTTTTTTTTAGTATTTTTAACTAAAATTCTTTTATCAATCTAGTATTTATGAAAATTGTAAAAATTATTCATAAAATTATTTATAAGTCATAATTTATTATAGTTATTGTTAATTTTATTCAATTATTATTTATTTATTATTTATTATTAATTATTAATTTTATGATAGTTTTTGAAAATTTAAGTTATTTAAAAAGAAATTATTGTTAGAAATAGAAAAAATTGAAGGTTTTGTATTAAAATTTGTGGTAATTTCATAGTTTACGAGGCAAGAAGAAAAAAAATTCAGTTTTCTCATGAATTTTAAAAATTCAATTTTTTCCAGTACTTTTAGTAAAAAATATCTGACTTTTTCGTGACTTCCCTGACTTTTCCCTGAATTTCCTGACTTCGCAGGCCTGTGGCAACTCTGAGTACAATAATTTTTTAATAAAAGAAATAGTACCTTCAATTTTCTGACAACTTCTGAAGGGATCTCCCGATTGTCCAGGAAGACAACCGCAAATTGGCGAATGATTTATCACTTCACATCGAGCGTTGATTCCACAAGCTCCCAAACATGGATCCGTGCACTTTTTGTTTACACAGGCTCTCGTGGGTGGACATTCCGGACTCACTACGCACTCAGGTCGACAGGATGGTGGCGTTCCTAAATAGCCTTGAAGGCAAGAGCACACTGGATTGTTGGCAATATTGCGACAGTCACTGTTCGGACCGCATGGCGATGGTGAGCATGGATCTGTCCTTATTGGTTCTAAAAGAGTATTAATGCACATGTCAACAAGTCGAATGTTTTGGTACGTTTATCTTAAATGAATAAAAATTTACTATCTATTTCAAACAATTTAAAAAAAAGGAAAAATAGAAACAAACCTTTGGGCTTTGGACGACAGCTTACGAAAGGATCTCCAATATAATCGTTGGGACACAGACAAACGGGAATATGGTTGATGACATCGCAGCGAGCAAATTGTCCGCAAACTCCAGGGCACGGATCCTTGCACTTGAATTTCAAACAAGCTCTGTCGCGAGGACATTCCGTGCTGATTGTGCACTCTGGACGGCAACCTTCGTAAGGATTTCCTGAATATTCCGGCTCACATGTACACTCTCCGTTTCGACAGATGGCATTCGCACCGCAAGGTGAAGGATTGCAGGGATTAAAGTCTTTAACTACTGGTGTAGCTGAAAGAAAGAGTAAAAAAAGAATAATAAAAACAATCTACAGTTGTTCATTATTTACTAACTTAATTTTTTTATGTGCATAGAAATTATTCCTTGACAATAAAATTCAACTACTTACTCGCTGGAATAGGCGAACAGGACTTGAACGGATCTCCAGTGTAATCTTCCATGCAATTACAAACGGGAATATGATTTAAAACATGGCACTGAGCATTGATGCCGCACGAACCAGCGCAAGGATCCTTGCACTTTTCATTGATGCAAGCCAATTGACTAGGACATTCCGAACTTATAACGCATTCAGGGCGACACTTTGGAGGTATGCCAATGTAATTTGGCAGGCATGAACATGCTGGGATTCCAGAAATAACTTGACACTGAGAATTGGGACCACATGGCGATGGAGTGCATGAAGGTGGTTTCTCCGTTGTTGAAACTTCTTCTAGCGGGAAGCAGAATTTAAATGGATCTCCCGTTAATCCTCCAGGACAAGTGCAAATTGGAATATGATTTTTCGTATCGCAGTTTGCTCTCACACCACAAGTGTTTGGACATGGATCGGCGCATTTTTTGTTTACACACGCGAGATGAACTGGACATTCTCCACTGGCGAGACATTCGGGTTTGCATTTTGGCGGTGAACCGATGTAGTTTGGTAAACACGTGCAAACTGGTTGTTCATTAATTTCTCGACACTTACTATTCGGACCGCATGGTGATGGTGAGCATGGATTGAGTGGAATTACAGCTGCAACGGTAATTGATGATATTAGTTACGGAATATTCTTGGATTTATAGATGGCAACGTATTTAAATAACAATGAATAATCAGGACATATCGAACTGATTGTAATCAGCCTATTTTGCCTTCTATTTTTTTATTGAAATAATTACAGACTTCGCACTAGATAATTAGATTTTAAAAAATTAGCATTCAAGCTTAAAAAAAATAATTGGATTTTTGCTTAGAATTTTATAAATTTTTTTAAATTAAATCTCCATGAAAATAATTATTATTAGTAAAAGTAATAGAATTTTTGTGAAGAATTGTATACAAATTTGTTAAATAATTTATTTTTTCCAAATTTAAAAATATTATTTCATTTAAATTATTTTCAACATTTCTAATACAATTTTTGAAACAATTTGGTGCAAAAAATGGTATTTAACAAAAATTGTAGATAATAAAACTTTTATTAATAATTTAATTGTTTTTAAAAGTTTTTCATAAATTTTTTTATGAATTTCAATTGCTTTTAAAATTTTCAGTAAAAAACTTTAAAAAACAATTAAAATAAATTCTTTAAAACAATTCAATTATTTTAACAAATTATAATAAAAATCTTGCCAAGAATTAAATTAATTTTAACTTTTAACACAATTTTAATTACATTATTATTATGCAAAATACAAATTTTTTTATTTACAAACATAAATTCAATAATTACAAGAATTCATTGAATTTTATAAAAAGTAAAATTCTTTGCAGGTATTCAATTATTTTCAAAGCAATTTTAATTGAATTCCTCGGAAGAGTTCAAATATTTTAAAATATATTTCCATTTTTTTCATTTATTTATTAAAATTTTAATGAATTCTTTGAAAAAATTCAATAATCTACAAAACAACTTTAATTGCATTTCTCGAAAAAATTTCATTATTGTCAAATATTTCTATAAAATTCCTCACAACAGTTTAATTATTTCTTAAAATTTTAATAAATTCTTCGAAACATTTCAATTATTTTTATAAATAGTAAAATTCTTCGTAATAATTCAATTATGTCTGTAAATAGTAAAATCATTTACAGAAATTCAATTCTTTTCAAAACAATTTTAATAGAATTTTTTCGAAGGAATCTTCAAATATTAAGATAGAATTAATTTATTTTCTAAAATTTTAATAAATTCTTCGAAACATTTCAATTATTTTTATAAATAGTAAAATTTTTCACAAGAATTCAATTGTTTTTAAAAATAATTAAATTCTTCAACAGAATTTTATTAAAACTTAAAAAAAATGATCCGTGCAATAATTTATTACCTTTACAAGTAATTAAATTTTTACAAAATTTAGAAAAATAGTTGAATTTTTGAGAAGAATGTTATTCAAATTATATTTAAAATAATTGAATTTTAAGAAAAAATTGTTTATTTATTGACAAAATTGAATTCTTGCAAAAAATTTAAAAGTAATTTAGGTAATTTTTCATGAAATTCAATTAAAATTGTATTTAAAATAATTGAATTCCAGGAAAAAATGGTTTATTTATTAACAAAATTGAATTCTTGCAAAAAATTTAAAAGTAATTTAGGTAATTTTTCATGAAATTCAATTAAAATTGTATTTAAAATAATTGAATTCCAGGAATTGTTTATTAATTGGCAAAATTGAATTCTTGCAAAAAATTTAAAAGTATTAGGTAATTTTTCCTGAAATTCAATTAAAATTGTATTTAAAATAATTGAATTCCAGGAAAAAATTGCTTATTTATTGACAAAATTGAATTCTTGCGAAAAATTTAAAAGTAATTTAGGTAATTTTTCCTGAAATTCAATTAAAATTGTATTTAAAATAATTGAATTCCAGGAATTGGATTTTATTGAAAATTTTTTAAATAATTGAAATTTTAAAAAGAAATAATTAAAATTGTATTGAAAATAAATGAATTCCTAATATATATTTTTTTTGAATTGAATTTCCATAACAAATTTTATTATTAGTGAAAGTAATTGACTTTTTAAGAAAAATTGTATAAAATTTTTTTTAAATTATTGAATTCTTTTGCAGAATTTGATGAAAATAGTAGATATTGAAAATAATTGAATTTCGAATATTCTTTAATAAATTTGGATCGTTTTAAAGAAATTGATTTTAATTTCTCAAGAATAAATTTTAGATATTTTATTATTAGCGAATTTAAAATAGAGGAAATTCTAAAAAACAAAATACAAAAATAATTGCTCTTAGTGGGGACAAGTAGTAAATAAAAGGTTTTAGTAGACGAGAGCGAAGCCTGTAATAATTATTAAAAATAAAGAAAACTTACTTCTCTCTTGCTCGCAGGCGTAGCTTGGATCGCCAATGTTACCAGGTGGACAGGAGCACAAGGGAGCGTGATCTCGAACGTTGCATAAAGATAAGGTTCCACAAGCGCCAGGACAAGGATCAATGCACTTGAAGCCCACACATGCCAAATTTGTCGGGCAGTCGTTGTTTATTTCACATTCACGATGACAACCTCTTTGTTGATCGTAAGGATCGCCAATAAAATCTGGAGGACATACACATGCACCAGCTCTGCTTCTTTCCCGACAAAGGGCATTTGGTCCGCAGGGGTTCGGTACACAAGGATTCGGACGTTCCGTTGCTAAAAATGAAAACATAAAAATGTAATTATATGGAAAAATATTAAGATTCTTAAAATTTTTCTTATTATTAATGTAAGAAAAATTGGGTGAAAAAAAATTTTATCAAAATATGAGAAAATATTAAGAAAATGAGAATGAACTCACAAGGAGGTAAAGGAATTGAGCATCGAATGGTCGCCTCGCCTTCGTAACCCTCCGGGCAGGAACAAACCGGCAAGTGATTAAGAACAGAACATCTAGCCATCTCTCCGCAAGCACCTGGACAAGGGTTCTTGCATTTTTGATTTATGCAGACAGACGACGGGGCACATTCGGAACTATCAGAACACTCAGGTCGGCAATTTGGTGGTCTGCCGATAAAGTTTTTCAAACACGAACACGCGGCTTGTCCATTAATTTCCCGACACTGAGAGTTCGGTCCACAGATGTTGGATGTACAAGGACTTTCTCTCGGCGATGGGGGACTGGGAGTGACAGCTTCCTTCTCGCACTTGATGAAAGGATTGCCTGTATAACCGTTCGCACAACTGCAAATTGGATTGTGACCGACGACCAAGCACTTCGTGTTTTGTCCACAAGATCCTGGACAAGGATCGGCACATTTGTTATTAATACAAGCTTTGTTTTGAGAGCACTCAGAACTGCCTGTGCATTCAGGTCGACATCCAGGCGGTGCACCGATGTATCCCGATTGACAGGAACAAACCGCATGACCGTTGAGTGTTCGACAGTTGCTGAATGGTCCACAGGGCAAAGCTTCACATGGATCCTCTGGTGTTCTCGGAACCTCTATTTCAATCAGTACGCAACCACTTAAAGCATTTCCGGTGTAGCCTGGAAGACAGGAGCATGATGGTGCGTGTTTCGTGACACGGCAAAAGGCATTCTCTCCACAAGCATTGAGACATGGATCGATGCACTTGTTGTTCACGCAAGCCTTACTGCGATCGCAATTCGAATTCGTGACACATTCTGGCCTGCAACCTGTGTAAGGATCGCCGAAATATTCTGGCATGCAGGTACACGATCCGGCTCCGTTTCGTTCATTGCAAACTGCGTTCGCGCCACAAGGCGATGGACTGCAAGGTGTTCTTGGTTGTTCCGTTGTACTTGGAGCTAAAATCACAAACATATTTTAGCATCAATATTGATTCTACTATAGAAATTCTATTTTTTTATTCTATTCTATTCTATCCAGGGACCGTCACGGAATTGAAATTTTGATTTCGTTACGATATTCCAAAACAAAACGAAATTATTAATGTATTTTGATTTTGATTCTGTAACGAAACAAAATTTACTTTCTATTTTGATTCCGATACTGTAACGAAACAAAATTTACTTTCTATTTTGATTCCGATACTGTAACGAAAGAAAATTCACATCCTATTTTGATTCTGATACTGTAACGAAACAAAATTTACTTCCTATTTTGATTCTGATACTGTAATACTGCAATTTGGTTTTCTTATAGAAACAGAAGTCGATTCGAATTCTATTTCAGATTTCGTAAGTAAAAACGATATTATCTTCTGATATATTTGACATTTGCAACAAAATTTAGGTTCAATCACACTTCTACATGCGCAGTATTATTTTATCAAAATTAAAACAAGAAAGAATTTTGATTTTGATATTAGAACCAAAACGAAATAGAGTGGAATTTTGATATTGGAACCAAAACGAAATAGAGTGGAATTTTTATTTTGATATTGGAATCAGAACTAAATAGAGTGGAATTTTGATTCTGATACCCATATCCAAATCAAAACAAAAGTATTTTTTAATTTTGTTTTGATTCCGTGACGGTCCCTGATTCTATCTATAATTTTATTGCGCTCACCTTCTATAATAGGCGTGCATTCGGTGAAAGGATTGCCAGTGAATCCGGAATTACAATTACAAAGAGGATTGTGTTTTATGACATTACAGAAGGTGTTAATGCCACAAGATCCCGGACAAGGATCAATGCATTGCTCATTTTGACAGGCGAGATTTCCGGAGCATTCTTCGTTTATAATGCATTCAGGTCGGCAGTTTGGTGGTTTTCCTATGTAATTCGGCATACATGAGCAAGCTGGGAATCCATCGATATTTCGACACTGCGAGTATGAACCGCAAGGAGATGGAATGCATGGATTGTCGTTGTGAATTATTGGAGTCGTTGTTGGTGATTCTAGAAATACATTTTCAAAATAATAGAATGTAACAATTATTTCAATTTAAATATTTTTCCATAAATATAAAATATGAATTTTATTTTACTTTTTTTTTTCTAAAAAATTTCTCCAAAGAATACAATTATTTTTAAATTATTCTACTCTATTCTATATTAATTATTATATATTAATAATAGTAATAATAATAATAATTATTATTATTATTATTATATATTATTTTTTCTAAATAAAACAATTATTTTTAAATTATTCTTTAATTTCAATTTCAATTTTCAACATTATATTATAATAATCGTCATAATCTGTCCTCACCTAAAGTTAGCGTTGTTTTATTACAATGTTTGGTTTTGCAGTTCAAATTTTTAAGTATTTTTAAATTTTAAGAAAATAAAGAACAATAGGTAATTAGTTAAATATTTATTTTACAAAATTTATTAAAATTTTACAAATTTTATTAAAATTTTACAAAATTTATTAACATTTAAAAAATTTAATTTGAAAATTTTTTAAAAATTAGGTTTTTGAAAAATAGCAATTGCAATTTTTTAAAGAAAAAGGTACTTGAATTCACAATAATAATTTTAACAAATTGAAACAATTGGAAATTCTGTAAAATTTTATATTTTAAAGAATTTTAATTTTTCGTCTTTAAAAATTGTCAATAAATATAAATATATCGTTTTATGAATTTACAAAAATTATGCCATTTAAATAATTCAATTCTCGTAGTTCAATTTTGATAGGAATTGATTTAACAAAAATTTCAGTTAACATTTTGAAAAATAATTAAATATTTAAAGTGTTATAACAGGAATTTTAGGAATTAAATTTTATTTCAAAAGGTTTTTAAATTAATTTCTTTGAAAATTTACGGGAAGCAAAAGTTTAATAATCTTTAAATTTTTGTTTTAAACAATTATTAACAACATTATTTTTCTTTAAAAATTATTAAAGTTTTTCAATAAGTTTATTCAAAAATTCTAAAAAAATAATTGAATTTTGGATGAATTTCAAGTTGCTGTTAGAAATATTGTGACATTTACTATACGAGTTGTTCAAATAATTACATTTAATTGAAAACCGTAAGAAAAATTATATTTTTTAAGAAATTAAGAATTTGCATTAAATTTGGAAAAGCAAATTTTGTCAGTAAAAATGGAAAAGAAAAATTAAATTATTTCTTTAAATATTAAATTTTAATGATTTTCAAAACAATTTAAATAAAAATGTAAATAAAATTTCTATTATTTGAAAAAATGTTGAGTAAATTCTTAAAACGAATTCAATTATATTCGAATTTTTTTATAAATACATTACAAGAATTTAATGATGTTTAGTAAATTGAAAATATAATTGTTTCTAAAAATAATTAAATTTTTGACTAGAGTTTTCATGAAAACTTTTTAAAAAAATGAAATCCCTCCGAAAAAGTTTATTATTTACACAAGTAATTGAATTTTTACAAAATTAAAAAAAATAATTGAATTATTTACAAGAATTTCATCAAAAATTGTTTTTAAAATAATTGAATTTCAACGAAAAATTCAAAAATAATTTCATTTTTCTTTGAATTCAATTAATATTATATTAAAAATAATTGAATTCTAGTGAAAATTTCAATATTTTAAAAAATAATTTAATTCTTGAATTGGATTTTATTGAAAATTTTTTAAATAATTGAACTTCGGTGGAAAATTTAATTATTACTGAAAAATAATTCTATTTTCTCAAATAACTTTTTACAAAATTTTTAAAAATAAATGAAATTAAAAAAAAAAATAGTTAGAATTGTATTGAAAATAATAAGTGAAATCTTGATAATAATTTTATTGTTTGTATAAAAATATTTTAATTTTTTAGAAAGATTGTATAATTTATTAATGGATTTATTGCAAAGAATTTTTTACGAAATTATTAAAAATAATAGAATTGTTGATAAAATTCAATTACTTTCAAAAATTTTCAATAAAAATTATTTTAAAAAAACTCCACTATTTTCAAGAATATTTAAATAAATTCTTCAAAACAATTCAACTATTGTAAAGAATTTTATTAAAAATCTTGCCAAGAATTGAATTTTTTTTCAAAACAATTTTAATTTCATTTTCTCGAAAGAATTCAATTATTGATAAAAATGTTGATAATGTTCTTGGGATTAATTTTAATTTTGAAAAATTAAATTATTTTCAAATTTTTCGATAAATACTTTAGAAGAATTCAATGATTTTTTAGTACATTAATTTCAAGTTGGAAAATATTTAAAAAGGAAAATTTTTTCTAAAGTTAGGAAACAAAAAAACAAACAACTAACTTCAAACTGCGAACAGATTACCGGAATGCAAGAATTATTAATATAGAAGAAGATTATTAAGAATCAATGCTAAAATTTTTCTCTCACCTTCCCTCGTACATCCATAGAATGGATCTCCGGTGTATCCGGATTTACAAGAACACACAGGACTGTGATTAATGACATGGCAGTCGGTGTTGAGACCACAAGTTTCGAAACATGGATCCCGACAGAGTTGCGAAATGCAAGCTTTATTGTTTGCACAGTCAGTGCTTACTAGACATTCAGGTCTGCAATTTGGCGGAGTTCCGATGTAATTTTGCTGACAGGAGCAAACTGGATGACCGTCTATTACTTGACACTTGCTGTAATCTCCACAAGGAGATGGTTGACAAGGGTCGGTATACGTCGGAAGATCTAAAATTCAAAACAATATATGTTGACTATTTATAATATTAATAAAATGGACAATAAATACCAGGAACCGTTATCAGGAAAGTTTAGTTCCGATTTAGTTTCTTAGTTGACACAAAAACAAATTAACAGAGTTTAGTTTCGTGTCGACTCGAAACTAAATTAATAAACTGAGTTTAGTTTCGTGCCGACTCGAAACTAAATTAATAAACTGAGTTTAGTTTCGTGTCGACCCGAAACGAAATTAATAAATTGAAAGATGTTGAAACTCAGAACCCACCTGGTGATGGTACGTGACACGAAACTTGAGGGTTTCCTGTAAAGCCAGATAAACAAGTGCAAGTTGGTTGATGATTGAAGACTTGACATTGGGCATTCAGACCACAAACTCCTGTACATGGATCTTTGCATTTATTTACAATGCAAGCGAGTGTGTGAGGACAATCGTTATTTTGTACGCATTCCGGTTTGCATCCCTTGTAAGGATCTCCTATATAGTCTGGTAAACAGATACAAGAAGCTGCGCCATTACGTTCGTTACAGAGGGCATTCAATCCACAAGGCGAAGGACTGCACGGTGTGCTCGACGGTTCCGTTGGAGTAGTCACTGAAAATTTTAATCCATCACATTTTAGATAAGTAAACATTTTTACACATTTTAGCTGAAAAAAAATCCAACAAATACAAACCTGCGCGATTGCATCCGAAACGAGCGTTTCCCTCGTAGCCTTCATAGCATTCACAAACCGGTCGATGATTTTGAGCACTGCACCTGGCATTGTAACCACATGAGCCAACACATGGATCTGAGCATTTGGATTGTATGCAGGCAAGATGATTGGGACAGTCCTGATTGATAATGCACTCGGGCCTGCAGTTTGGCGGTGCACCAAACATACCGGCAATACACGAGCAAACGGGTCTATCATCATTGACACGGCATTCGGCGTTGGGTCCACAAGGTGAGGGCAGGCATGGAGTAGGACCGACACCTTTTGAATCACCTTCGGTACATTCCACGAGTGGATAACCTGTGAAACCTGCCGGACAACTGCAGAGTGGATTGTGATTGTTGACGTGACATTGGGCTCGTAGGCCGCAAGCGTTTTCGCATGGATTTCTGCATTTCTGATCAATGCAAGCCAAATGTTGAGGGCACTCGGAATTCACTGCACATTCAGGTCGACACATTGGAGGAACGCCATAGAAACCTGGACTGCAGGAACAAACCGCTCGATCGTTCATCACTCGACAGACACTGTAGGGTCCACAAAGGGATGATGAGCAAGGATTTTCCTTCGGTCCGACTGTAAATAGAAAAATAAAAATCTAAGTCCTGTATCGAATTATCAAGCATCGGAGTACTTTTTATCATCCTCAAAGAGGTGATTTTTACCTTAAAAAACAAGACAAAAAGGGGACAAAAAAGTAAAGGTCATCATTTAGAAATCCGACATTTTGAATTTTTTAAAACTTACCCCGTATTTATTTTTAAAAAAAGTTATAAACATAAGTCAAAAAAGGAGCCAATCTTGACTATGCTCCAAATTAAAATTTATATTAATAGAGAGATTATAAAAAATACAAAACATTCTATTTTCAAATATAAATTTTTTAATAGTTTCATAATTAAAATTTAAGAAATTCAATTTTTATTTTTAAAAGTTTTTATATTATTATTTATTATAACTTCAGCCATTTGGCCCGGAAGTGTTTGAAATTTTTTATAAAATCCGTCAAAAGAATTCAATTATTTTCATGAATAGTAACATTTTTTTTAGGTTAAGATTTTAATTACTTTCATAAGTAATAAAATTTTTTAAAGAATTTTAAGTATTTAAAAATTTTTTTAATAAAATTCTTTTTAAAAATACGATTATCTTCTAAAAATTAAAATTTTATTGATAAAACAAAAATTATTTTGATGATTTCAATTATTTTCAAAAATTTGAAAATAATTTGAAAATAATTAAAACTATGAAAAAATCAGACTTTCAAAGATTTTAATTAAAAAATTTTTCAAAATTTAATTATTTCTAAAAATGAACACTAAATTGCTTTTTACGTATATAATTATTATCTAAAATTTTAACTGAAATTCAGTTTTAAATCAATTTTTATAAGAAAATGCTACGAGAAGTCAATTATTTAAATACAAAAAAAAAATAATAGAAATTATGCGATGAGTTTTATTATTAATGAAAATAATTAAATTTGTGAAAAATATTTTATTATTTGTGTAAATAATTGAATTATTACGAATAAAATTTATAAAAAATTTGTAAATAATGGAATCTGTGAAAATTATTTTTTACCTATTTATAAAAATAATTGAATTTTTTCGAATGAAATTTATAAAAAAAAACTGTAAAAAGTTGAAATTATGTGAAATTTTTATTATTTATAAAAATAATTGAATTTTTGCTAATGAAATTTATTTTAAAAAAACGGTGAATCATTGAAATTATGTAAAATTTTTATTATTTATATCAATAATTGAATTTTTGCGAATAAAATTTATAAAAAAAACGGCAAATAATTGAAATACTGTAAAATTTTTATTACTTATGAAAATAATTGAATTTTTGCGAATGAAATTTATCAAAAAAACGGTAAATAATTAAAATACTTTGAAATTTTTATTATTTATGAAAATAATTGAATTTTTGAGAATGAAATTTATCAAAAAAACGGTAAATAATTGCCAGTTCTGTAAAATTTCTATTATTTATGAAAATGATTGAATTTTTGCGAGTGAAATTTATAAAAAAAAACTGTAAATAATTAAAATTATGTGAAATTTTTATTATTTATAAAAATAATTGAATTTTTTCGAATGAAATTTATAAAAAAACGGTAAATAATTGAAATTATGTGAAATTTTTATTATTTATGAAAATAATTGAATTTTTGCAAATAAAATTTATAAAAAAACGGTAAATAATTGAAATACTGTAAAATTTTTATTATTTATAAAAATAATTGAATTATTGCTAGTGAAATTTATCAAAAAAACGGTAAATAATTGAAATCCTGTGAAATTTCTATTATTTATGAAAATAATTTAACTATTGTGAATGAAATTTGTAAAAGTTTGTAAATAATAAAAATTCCGTAAAATTTTTATTGTTTTGTAAAAGTAATTTTTTTTTGTTTTTTATTTTTAAATAAATTTTTCAAGTATAATTGACTTTCAGCGAACAAGTCAATTATTTTTGATCAATATTTATAAATTCGTGCCAGAAATTTTAAGACTAAAATTTTATTAAAATTTTCGAAAATAATTGAATTTTGTCGTAGAATTTTAATGAAGTCATTAAGAATGGCATTTTTTAAGAAATTTATATATTTGCAATTGTATTCCAAATAATTGAAATTATGCTATGAATTTTACTTATAAAAATAGTTTTGAATTTCCAAAAAGAATTTAAGTTACTAAAAAAAATTGAATTCCTGTAAATTTTTTATTATTTATGAAAATAATTAGATTGAGTGCGTAGAATTTTATTAAATCTTTTTCTGAATAATTGAATTCTTTTAGAAAATTTTATTAAAAATAGTAGAATTGAGTATAATTTGTTTAAATACTTGACTTTTAAAAGAGAATTTTGTTTTTTTCGTAAATAATTTTAAATATAATGAGAATTTTTTTATATTTTTGAACATAATCTTCTGTGAAAAACTTTATTGCTTTTGAAAATAATTGAATTTCTTGCAATTATTTGTAACTTCTTTAGAATTCAAGTTTAAAGAGACGATGGGAATAAAATTTGGATCATGTGTAAAAAATGAAAAAAAAATATTTATATAAATAAATATAAATAAATAAATAAATAATAATAGTATATATAATAATAGTATATAGAAAGAAGAAAATCTTTACTCCAATAAAAAAAAATAATCATTTTTATATAAATAAATATTTTAATTAGCAATATATAATATTTTGAATGCTAATTAGTTATTTTTTTAGAAAAATTGTCAAAAAGAATTTAATCTGGAAATAATTTCATACCATCGACTTGGCAAACTTCGAACGGATCACCAGTGTATCCTTGAAGACAGGAGCATATTGGAACATGATTGATAACTTCGCATTGGGCATTAGCTCCGCAAACTCCAAGGCAGGGATTCCTGCAATGTTGATTCAAACAAGCCAAGTCACTGGAACACTCCGAGCTGAGAAGACATTCAGGTTTGCAGTCCACATATGCGTTTCCTACGTAGGGTGGAATACATGTGCACCTAGCAGATCCATCATGAACAGTGCAGAGAGCGTTGTTGCCGCAAGGTGACGGGTCGCATAGATCTAATGGCGCAGGAGGTCTCACTGTAACAATAAATATATTCCAGTTTTTGCCATTTCCATACGTATCCTTCTCATTTTTTTTCAATTATTTTCATCAATTATTTTCATTATAGCTAACCTGGCATGTGCGTGCAACCAATAAAAGCATCTCCCTCGAAGCCTTCCTTGCAATAACACTGTGGTGTGTGATTGATGACAGTACACTCTGAATTATCACCACAACTGCTCGGACATGGATGAACACATTTATTGGAAACACAGACTTGATCGATAGGACACTGTTGATTAATGAGACACTCTGGTCTGCAATTCGGAGGCGTTCCGACAAAGTTACTCTGACAGGAGCAAACAGGTCGTCCCATTTTTATTTGACAAACAGAATTCGAACCACATGGCGATGGATTGCAAGATGATGGCGGCAAGTACTCTGCAAAAAAATTCGTTTAGGTACAAACTTTATAAAACCTTTGCTATTAGTTTCAAGTGTGTAATCTTACCAGGTTGCTTGACACATTGTATGGAAGGATCACCTTCGTAACCACCGGGACAACTGCAGACAGGATTGTGATGAATCACAGAACAAAGAGCGCCATGTCCGCATCTTCCCGTGCAAGGATTGATGCACTTGTTGTTTATGCAAGCTTGAATGTGTAAACAATCAGACGAAACGATGCACTCGGGTGAGCAGAGAGGAGGAGATCCTCTGAAACCTGGAATGCAGGAGCATGTGGAGTAACCTTGGGGCGAAACAATACATCTACTGTTCGGTCCGCATGGCGATGGATTGCATGGCGAAAATGGAATCACTTCCTTTGGCTCCGTGCAATAGACAAATGGATCTCCTGTCATTCCGTTTGAGCAATAACAAACGGGATTGTGATTGACCACATCGCATGAGGCTCCGTTTCCACAAGCTCTGTCGCAAGGATTCACGCACTTATGATTGGAGCAGGCTTGCGTTAGATCGCAATCGGAATTCTGAACGCATTCAAGATGGCAGGCTATTAAAGGATTTCCTGAGAAATTCGGTAGACATCGGCAGATGGTGACGCCGTGTTTGTCTTCGCAGTAGGCATTCGCTCCACATTGCGTTAAACTGCAGGAATCTGGAAGTTCTGCGGAAAGAAATATATTGAAATGTTTCTGAAGACGAAAATTGAATGTTTATGATGGAATTATTAATTTAATACCTATTGACGCTGGAGCGCAACTTTGATACGGATTTCCAAAGAGGCCGGTTGGACAACTACAGACTGGAGAGTGATAGATGGCTTCGCAGTTTGCATTAATACCGCAGGAACCTAAACAAGGATCAGCGCATCTCCAACCTATGCAAGCTTTATCCAATGCACAATCACTATCGCTGAGACACTCTGGCTTGCAGAAGATGCTGTCTTGATTTTCCGGTGCGGCACAACCGCCACACATTGCAACCTGATTTGTGTAAGGATCGCAGACGTTGTACTCTCCACAAGGCGATGGTTTACAAGGCAGTGTCACGTTACGCTGATTGTCGGTTGTGATTGGAGCTAAAAATCATAATCCATATTAATATTCGTTGTATTCCGATAATTTTTTGTTGTCATTGGCTTTTTTCAAACTTTTCTTATACATATTTTTTATTCAAGTATCTTTACTTTTAAAATTTATGTACTAACGATAATTGAATTTTTGTAACCGAATTTATTCAAATTTTTGGAAATAATTAAATTTTTACAAGAAATTTTATTACTTATAAAAATAATTGACTTCTCGTAAAGAATTTTATTACAATTTTAAAAAATCCTCATTTTACTTATTGTAAACGAGACTTGCAAAGAATTTGTTTCAAATTTTTGAAAAAAATTGTGAAACCATCAAAAGAATTTCATTTTTTATAAATAAAATTGAATTAAATTTTTTTTTTTGCAGAAGAATTCAAATATTCGCGAAGAATTCATTTCCAATTTTTGAAAATAATTAAAATCCTCCAAAGACTTTTACTATTTAAAAAAAAAATTAACATTTTTAAACAAATTTTATTTTTTATGAAGATAATTGAATTTTTGCAACCGAATTTATTAAAATTTTTGGAAATAATTAATTTTTTACAAGAAATTTTATTACTTATAAAAATAATTGAATTCTCGTAAAGAATGTTATTAAAATTTTAAAAAACCCTAATTTCATTTTATTTATTGTAAACGAGACTTGCGAAGAATTTGTTTCAAAGTTTTGAAAATAATTGAAATCATCAAAATAATTTTTTTTTATCAATAAAATTTTAATTTTTAGAAGATAATCGTATTTTTAGAAAGAATTTTATTTAAAAAATTATAAAATACTTAAAATTCTTTAAAAAATTTTATTACTTATGAAAGTAATTAAAATCTTAACCTGAAAAGAATCTTATTATTCATAAAAATAATTGAAATGTTAAAAAAAATTATTTTTTATGAAGATAATTAAATTCTTGCAAAGAATTTGGTTTCAAATTTTCAAAAATAATTGAAATTTCCTTTTAGTTTAATTATTTTTATTTTATATTTTATAATAAAAATTGAATTTCTGCGAAGAATTTCTATTAAAAACTTTTAAAGTAATTGAAATCCTCCGAAAAAATGTATTATTTAAGAAAATAATTGAAATCTTCAAAGAATTTTATTATTTATAATAAAAATTGAATTTCTGCAAAGAATTTTTATTAAAAACTTTGAAAGTAATTGAAATCATCCGAAAAAATTTATTATTTAAGAAAACAATTGAAATCGTCAAAGAATTTTATTTTTTATGATAAAAATTGAATTTCTGCGAAGAATTTCTATTAAAAACTTTTAAAGTAATTGAAATCCTCCGAAAAAATGTATTATTTAAGAAAATAATTGAAATCTTCAAAGAATTTTATTATTTATAATAAAAATTGAATTTCTGCAAAGAATTTTAATTAAAAACTTTGAAAGTAATTGAAATCATCCGAAAAAATTTATTATTTAAGAAAACAATTGAAATCGTCAAAGAATTTTATTTTTTATGATAAAAATTGAATTTCTGCGAAGAATTTCTATTAAAAACTTTGAAAGTAATTGAAATTCTCCGAAAAAATTTATTATTTAAGAAAATAATTGAAATCTTTAAAGAATTTTATTTTTTATGATAGAAATTGAATTTCTGCAAAGAATTTTTATTAAAAACTTTGAAAGTAATTTAAATCCTCCGAAAAATTTTATTATTTAAGAAAATAATTGAAATCTAAAAAGAATTTTATTTTGTTATATGAAAATAATTGAATTCTTAGGAAGAATTTGATTAAAATTTTTTAAAATACTTATAATCCTTTCAAAAATTATATTATTTATGTAAATGTTTAAAATCTGGCAAAGAATTTTATTAAAATTTTTTTAAAATAATGTAATTGTTTTTACTATTTTAAAAAATAATTTAATTGTTTCGAAGAATTTATTTAAACTTTGTTGAAAATAATTGAATTTTTGGCCAAAAATGTTATTATTTAAAAGTAACTGAATGTTATATTTTATGAAAATAATTGAATTCTTCTGAAAAATCGTAACAAAATTATTTAAAAGTAAAAATTTGAAAATAGAAACTTGTAATTTGCCTAATAATAATAATAAAAAATTATATGTGACGTTCCGTTCTATGATTGCATCTTAATGTATAATTTTTTTACTAATATTGATTATGAATGTAAAACCTTTGTATTTATTATTTAAAAGTTGTGAACGTTTTGAAAATACTGTTACGTTACGAATGATTCGTTTTTCGCGATTTTGAACATATATAAGTAAAGTTCAACTTATGTTATTTAAAAGAAATGATAATTGACTTACTTTCTGGATAACAGTGAATAAAAGCATTGCCAACATAGTGCGGTCTGCAAGAACAACTGGGAGTGTGGTAAGAGCAAGAGCATTCAGCATTTGAACCGCAAATTGTTCCCAGTGTACAGGGATTGACACATTTCATATTGATGCAAGCTTTATCGTTTGAACAATCCGAATTGATGGTACATTCTGGTTGACAACCAGTTTGAGGATCTCCGAGGAAGTCTGTGAGACAGGAGCATACTGCTCGATTGTTCAATACTTGACAGGCAGTATTCAGACCGCAAGGATTGGGCTCGCAGGGATTTTGCGTTGTGACAATATGAGGAGAGCATCTAATCAGTGGATTCCCGATGAAACCTTCTCTACAGCGGCAAACTGGATGATGCACTTCGACATGACATTCGGCGTGTATTCCACAGCCGCCCATACAGGGATTTTGACATCTATAGCCAATGCAAGCCTGGGTTTCGTCACAGTCCACGTCCTGGGTGCATTCCGGTCTATCGCAACCTGTATGACTCAAGGGATCGCCAGTTGTTCCAGGTGCGCATTTGCAGGTCGCTTCGTTTTTAATTGACACGGTGCAGATTGCGTTTGGTCCACAGGGACTGGGTTGACAGGCACTTACAGCTGGTGGATCGCAGCCGAGGTAGGGATCGCCGTAAAATCCATATCGACAGTAGCAGTGTTCTTGATTGGCAGTAATGTAGCAGTCGGCATTCGTTCCGCAAGGACCCGGTTGGCACAAGGGTCTGACAATTATTTCTGTGAAAATGTAGGGGAAATTAATTACTTGACGAAATTTTTAGTGTGAATTCTAGATCGAATATCTAAGTTTCAGGGGTTGGGTAATCGAAATTGAATTGAAAAACAAGTTTTGAACGTACCCGTGCAGCTCTTGTAGGGATTTCCAGATGTACCTTCAGGACAATAGCAGGCAGGAACTCTTCTCGAATCACAGAGAGCATTATGTCCACAAGTATTCGGCTCGCAAGGATTGACTTGCTGCACACATCCTCGGATTGTGTTTGGACTCTCAATGAATCCGGGCAAGCAGATGCACTTAAAGATTCCATTTGGTAATGCCGAGCATTGTGTATTTGGACCACAAGGAGATGAACCGCAAGGATTGTTGTAAGGTTCGCATGGTATATTTGGTGGTTCGCCTTGGAAACCTGGCAAGCAGAAGCAGTTCGCTTGTCCTTTTATCAACCGACAGCCAGAGTTACCTCCGCAAGGATTATTATGACAGTGATCACCTTCTGGAACTGAAATAAAAACCAGACAATTCTTAATAACATCGTCAATTTACAGGACTCGAACCAGTAAAAGTATTTAAAAATACGGACTTAACGAACCAAAAATGAAAAATTACGAACCAATTATTGACAAAAATATATAAGAGAACATTTTACTTCAAACTATAAATTAGATTTTTTCATAACTAAAAAAACATAAAGATATCGATAACTCGGAGCGATCGATTACTTTATGTTTTATAATAATTAAAGATAGAGTGATAAAATCATTATCAATTCAATTATTATTTTCAAGAATTTTTAACTAAAATTCTTCTTAAAATCGATTATTTTTCATAATTTTCGAAAAAGTTCTTTGACAATTTTCAAATCCATTTCTTTACAATATTCGATTTTTCAATTATTTGTAAATTCTTCAATTAAATATGTATTAGAAAATAAAAACTTCAAATAATATACAACAAAAATTCGCAATTAAAATTTCTTAAAAAAATTAATTCCACAGAATTGTTACTTAGTTAAAAATATGAAAAATTCAAATTTTCAAAGATTTGAATCTGAAACCTTTTCAAAATTTAATTATTTCTAAAACTTTACGCTCTAATACTTTAAATATTTAATTATAATCTGAAATTTTAACTGAAATTCATTTTTAAATCAATTTTTATCAGAAAATTCTACGAGAATTTCATTATTTAAATACAAAAAAACAATTTATTGAATAATTACATATGTTTCTTAAAATTGAATTCTTTTAAAGAATTGTATCATTCAATTTTCAAATAATTTGAATTCTTTTGCAAAATTTTATTAAAATAGATTTTAAAAATAATTAAATTAGGGAAAATTTTTGTAAATAATTGAAATTTTGCCAAGAAATTTATTAAATTTTTTGAAAATAATTCAATTTTAGAGAAGAATTTTATAATTTCTAAAGATAATTGATAATTAACGCAAAGAATTGCATTAAAAATTATGAATGCAATAATTTTATTCTTTAAAGAAATTTAATCAAAAATTTATTAAAAAAATATTTAAATTCTAATAAATAAATGGTAGCAAAGGTTATTAAAGTATTGAAATTTCTATGATAAATTTTAATAAAATTTTTAAGAATAATTACATTTTTCGAGGAATTCGATTAAAATTGTATTAAAAATAATTGATATTCTGCAATTAGCTTTATTATTTATCAAAATAATTGAATTCCTAATAAGAATTTTATTATTTGCCATAAAAATTAAATACCTGTAAAAATTTTATTATTTATGAAAATAATTGAATATTGCGAAGAAATTTATAAAAAAAATTTGTTAATAATGAAATTCTTGTAGAATTGTTATTATTTTTTGAAAATAATTAAAGGTTTGTGTAGAATTTTAGTATTTTTTTAAATAAT
The DNA here is from genome assembly GCA_032872475.1 of Leptopilina myrica (nomen nudum). NCBI lineage: Eukaryota > Metazoa > Arthropoda > Insecta > Hymenoptera > Figitidae > Leptopilina > Leptopilina myrica (nomen nudum). Next base: position 43,631,344 of record CM065464.1, on the reverse strand, counting down.
TGAATTCTTTTGGAAAAATTTTGAAAATAATTGAAATTTTTCCAAGAAATTTATTAAATTTGTTGAAAATAATCTAATTTTAGAGAAGAATTTTATAATTTATAAAGATAATTGATAATTAACGCAAAGAATTGCATTAAAAATTTGGAATGCAATAATTTTATTCTTTAAAGAAATTTAATCAAAAATTTATTAAAAATAATATTTAAATTTTAATAAATAAATTGTAGCAAAGGTTATTAAAATAATTAAATTTCTTTGATAAATTTTAATAAAATTTTTAAGAATAATTACATTTTTCGTGGAATTCGATTAAAATTGTATTAAAAATAATTGAAATTCTGCAATTAGCTTTATTATTCATCAAAATAATTGAATTCCTAATAAGAATTTTATTATTTGCCAAAAGAATTAAATACATATAAAAATTTTATTATTTATAAAAATAATTGAATATTGCAAATTACGAACTTTACGGACCTTTTTTCAAAAAAACGGACTTTTACGGACTTCAAGCAAAGTTACGGACCTAGTTCGAGCCCTGAATTTACCAAAAAGTTTTCATCTTTCAGATTTACTATGCTTCTAAAACTAGAGCTTTTAATTTCTTCTTCGCATAATTAACAAGTACAGTGCTTAAAAAGTCAAATTAATTTCCAACAAAAATGCTACTCACTGCATTGTTCAAACGGATTTCCAGTGAGACCCTTTGGACAGAAGCAGATGGGATTTCCGTTATCATTCTCGCAGGCTGCATTCACTCCGCACGGATTTGGAAGGCAAGGATCGTTCCTAGCACCATTGCATCCAATTTGTGGATTTCCTTCCAGTCCAGGTGGACATCTACATTTCGGCTCATGATCTTCGGTGTAACATTCAGCATTGTCTCCGCAAATATCGTCAGAACATGGATTAATGCAACGTCTATTGAGACGATCACAGAATGTATGAGGCGGGCAATCTTCGTTGTATTGACAAACATTTCTATCCACTTCGACTGAAAGGGAGAAAGAGTTTCTTGTAGTGAGTCAAAAGTAAAGAATGACGAAATTAATTTTTTATCAGCATTGACAGGAAAGAAGTTTTTATATCTGAAAATGAAAAACTGATGACACTCACCTAAGGCACAAGCGGCAAATCCATTTCCTTGATATCCTTGTTCACAAACACAATCCGTGCCATGGTTAGAATTAACACAAACAGCATGAGCAGCGCATGGATTTCTAATTTGACATGGCTCCTGGCAAATTCGACCAACGCAGGTTTCTGTCAGAGGACAATCCCTGTTGCTAGTGCAACCCACTAAAGAAAGAGTGAGAAAAAGCCCATATAACCCAGAGATGTTGTGCATGAATATCGAAAATAGTAAAAATAGTCATTGCATCGGAGTGTAAGTACTTTCAAAGAAAATTCTCAATAGGATAAGTTCTCAATCTAAGGATAAGTTCTCAATCGTATTTACACTGAGAAAAAAATAAATTTTTCCCAGCTAAAAAAATGTTTCCAAATCGTAAAAACCCCTTAAACATAATATCGATTGCTCACCCCAATCTTCAAGTGATTTTTATATTAATATAATTCTTGAAAGAAATTTGTTTTTGAAATATTGATTTTTCAATAATACAAAAGTCCTTCTGTGGTGCAAAAGAATTTCTAAAAGTATATAGTGCATCAACTTGACATTCGATGCTAAATACTTTATTTATAATTTGTCTTTATTTACAGTACTTACATATTTACAATGAGCCAATTTTCTTTTACGTTTGAGTTTAAAGAGAAATTGTCTTGCATGCAAAATACAAACCTTTGACGCATTGATTTGTCACTGGATCGCATTCTTCACCTGGTTCACAGAGAGGACAAACGTTCTTTAATCCTGAAAGTAAATAATTTCAATTTTTAAATAAAAGTTGAAGTATTTTTGGAAAAAATTGTTACAGATAGTCGAAAATAAGGTCTCGATTCCCTATAAAAAAAAATTGCGGGTTTGGAAAAAATTAAATGCACTTTTTTTTTAAATTTAAACTGTCAGCTTGAGAGTCAGTGAGTATCTTTTTTTCTCCTTTATCTCTTCTTTATTGACCTTTTGATTTCATTAAGTGAAATGCGGAATGTATTTAGTCCGAAATGTGCAATTCGGAAAGATGTTTTTGAATTAGAGGACAAAAGATAAAAAAAAATATTTCATTGAAAGAAAGTTCCAAAAATTCTTTGTTCCAAAAATCAAAAGTTCCAATAATTCTTATTTCCAAATACCGAAAAGCCCAACATTTTATTTAAATTTCAGAAAATTTTTCGTTCTATATTCCGTCACTTCTAAGAATTACGGAAAATAAAATGGCGGCGAACAAATAAAACAGCTGATCCACTTGAAATTTTATAATTCGTCTAAATTCCAAATTAAATGGAATTAAATGTCGATATTTTCTTAAAACAATTTTTTCCCAATGGCAAGAATATGATTCATAAGTAAATAATATTTTTCTTAAATATAATTCATTTAAATAATCTATATTAATAATCGTTATATTCCGGTAAACCGTTCGCAATTTGAAGTTAGTTGTTGGTTGCTTTATTGTTTTCTAAACTTAATAATAATTTTTCTCTTTAAATATTTTCAATTTAAAAATTAATCTATTAAAAATCATTGAAGTCTGGCAAAAAATTTAGTCATTAAATTTGAGAATAACTGAATTTCTTCGCAGAATTTTATTATCTATGAAAAAAAATCGTATTAAAATTTTCAAAAATTTTAAATAAATTCTTTTGAAGAATTTTTTTGCTTGTTTATAAATAACGGACTTTTAAAATAATTTTAATTGAAAATTTTCAAAGTAATTGAATTTTATAAATGATTTCTATCAAGTTTTGAAAATAACCGTATTTCTTATTAATTGAAATTAAATATTTAATATTGAATTTTAGTCAAATTTTTAGGAAATATTTTAATTAATCTCAAAATTCTTAACATTTTATTACAATTTTCTAAAATAATTTTTATTCATTCAAGAGATTTTATTAAAGTATATAAAATAATTAAATTCTTCCGATTAAAATTTTATTAAAATTTAACTTTTTTTAAACAATTTTATTAGATTATTATTATTATTATTATTATTATTATTAGATTTTCTGGAAGAATTTTTTTAAAAATTTTTTAATTCAAAAATTTAAAAATAATAAAATTAAACAAAGAATTTTTTTTAACTTTTAAAAATAATCATGACTGTTAATAATTATAATATTTAATTTTTGAAATTTATTAAAATTGAATTGAAAACTAAAATTCCTCAGGAGAATTTTATTATTTATAAAAAGTAATTAAATTTTACTATTAATTTTATTTCGAAAGAAATTCTTGACAAGAATTTATTCAAAATCTTTTAAATTCAATTTCTGTAAAGAATACAATTTTTATTAAAACAACTAAATTCTTGACCTCCGAATAATTTTATTAATAATAAAAATAATTAAATTTATTCATAAAATTTTATTTTTTATGAAAATAATTAAATTTTTGCGAAGAATTTGTTTCAAATTTTTTGGAAATAATTGAAATCCTTAAAAAAACTTTATTATTAAAGATAATAATTTAAATCGTGAAAAGAATTTTATTTTTTATGATTAAAATTAAATTCGTAACGAAGAATGTTATTAAAATTTTTTAAAAATACTTTAAATTTTTCAAAAAAAATTTTTTTATTTGTGAAAATAATTGAAATCTTGACTTTCGAAGAATTTTATTATTAATGACAATATGTAATATGTATTTTTTATGAAAATAATTGAATCCTTGCGAAGAATTTATTTGGAATTTTATTATTTATGAAAATAATTGAAATTTTCTTTTCATGAAGATAATTCAATTCTTAAGAAGAATTACATGAAAAATTTTTGAAAATATTAATTTAAATCCTCGGAAGAATTTTAGAATTAAAAAAATTGAAATCTTAAAAGAGATTTTTATTTTTTATAAATATAATTGAATTTTAAGAAAGAATTTTATTAAAATTTTCGAAATAAATAAATTTTTTTTTGAAAATTTGATTACGAATTAAGAAAAAAAAAATTATTATTTCGTGAAATTTTATAATTGAATTATTGCAAAGATTTTATTATTTTAAAAAGTACTTGAATCGCTTCGAAGGATTTATTAAAATTTTATTGAAAATAACAAATTTTCTAATTTGCATAATAGTAATAATTATATTTATAAACAATTTACTGTTTCATTAATATTTTTTTATTATTTTATTATTATTAGTATGTACTATACGATTATTAATAATAAATATTAATTGTTAACTTTTTCTATCTTTAATTATTATTATTAATTATTAATTTAGGTAATTTTATTTTTTTTGTTCTCTTTTTCAAATTAATTAAATTTTTTTCCTATTTTCACTGGGGGTTTTTTTTTATTTTCAACATTTGGACTTATTTCTATTAGATGATATTTATTTTGGAACTTTTTCACATTGGAACTTTTTTAAATTGGACATTTTGTATATTGAAACTTTCTCATATTTGAAACTATTTGTTTTGAAACTTTTAAATGTACAGTCCGAAATGACAAATTTGGAAATTTATTTTTTGAATGTTAAATGCGAATTGTGGAATCCGAAATGAAATCTGAAATTCTCACTGTGGTGTTTGTTTTACACTGAAAGAAAATATATATTAAATTTTGTAAAAGTATTTTACAATTTGGGGAAAAAGTGCAACAAACCGAAATTTTAATATAGAAATTTCTAAAATTTACGAAAATTTATGTAGAATTTAGTAAAGTTATATTAAAATATTAAAAATTGAATTTAAATTCTTAATATTTGATATAATTATTGTAAATTCCACATAATTTTTTTTAAAGTTCAATATTTTTTGTATCAAAATTTCGGTTTGTTGCACTTTTTCCCCAAATTGTAAAATACTTTTACAAAATTTAATATACGTTTTCTTTCAGTGTATAAATTGAGATAATTTTAAGGCAGCCTTGAACTTGAGATTGAGATAATATTAAGCAAACTTTCACAGAGCCTTGAGGCAATCAAAGAAAAATATTCAGGAAAATTTATAGTTTTTGGAGAATAAATTTTTACCTGCAATACAGAATGCTCTGTGGTCTTCAACAGTACACTCTTTAGCGTCTTCACAAGGATTCCGATAAGTACACGGATTCAAGCACTGATGATTAACACAAGCCGATTTCGATGGACAATCGGCATTTGACGAACATTTTACATCTGACAAAATCAATCATCTTCATTACAATTTCAAACCTAGAAAACTTATCTACATGCTACGTAATTAAGCAGAAAACAGTATAAATATTAACGATAAGCGATACGTTTAAAAAAATTATATATCATGAATGAAAATATTATCATTTAATAGAATGTTTTTCATTAAATAAATCCTATAAATTTATTTTTTTTCTGTTATTAACTTAATGTCGATTAAACATTTATTCAAGTTTTATGTGCTTTTGAAGATAAATACTGAAAGAAAAAGCAAAGCAGCAAAGCTGATGGTATAAAAGAAATATTTTCTATATGAAAAATAGATAAATACTAAAAGTTTGAAGAAATACATTTTATATAAATTATTTTTTAATATATATAGTAAATAATAATTTATTACCTAAATAGAATAGGTTTTCTACTTGAACAAGCTTTTTAAAATTCAGAGAAAATAGGAGTCTAAAGATTATTGGCAGTCATAATTTTCAGAACAAATATAATAATTATATAAGCAGGCAATAAAATTAAAGAAACGTGCTAACTTTTAAATAAAATTAATAACAAATTTTTCAAGTAAATGGGTTAATTTTGATTAACACTCTCAGCTGGCTGAAAAGTAAAAAATTTCAGTAAATTACAATTATTATAAATTTTATCTAGAAGCTAACAGTATTCTTAATACGATTTATAATACATTTATAAAATAATCACCGATAAGAACATGCAAATTAGCAAACATGAGATTTAATATTACACAGAGATTAAGAGAATTAGTATGTACAAGCAAGCAAAATACTATACTACACCTTCGATACGAAATTTAATTTTACAATTTTTCTTTTTTTAATTTCCCTTTTTAAAACATTTTATTTCACGAGAAAAAAAAGTTTTAAGAAGGAAAAACTGGATTTTATCGAAACTTGTTACTCCAGAGTTCTTATTGTCGCTACTTACGAATCTAAAGGCAGATTTTCAAAATTCAAAATGGCGGATCCAATATGGCCGACATTTTTTTTCAAAATTGTTCAAATTTGCTTAAAATTAGTTACTAGAAGGTTTTCGAGGTCGCTGATTACGAATCTGTAGTCAGATTTTCGAAATTCAAAATAGCAACCCTGAAAAACCACGAAAAAAAATTTCTATCGAATATGAGAAATTTTGAAAAAAAATTCCCACCAATTTAAATTTTGAAAATCTGACTAGATTCGTATTTAGACCCCAAAACCTCCTAAGTAAGAAGTTTTGAGTAAATTTGAGAAATTAAATTTTTTTTTATATTCTATTGTTTATAAGTATAATCGTATTTACGAGACTATTTATACTGTCAAAGAAAATGATTAAAATTACTTTTATAGACAAATTTCACCACTAATTTTGCAAACTTTAAACTACTGTTTTAACTACAAAGAAAAGAAAAATTCAACATGCTTAGGCAATAGAGAAGTTATAAAACAAGAAATATACTCATTAGAATTATACAGAGACAGATGTATCGGAAAAAAGTTTTTCTAATAGTCGAAAAAAGGACATTGGTTGTTGTGAATAGTAGGAATTTCAGGATTCAAGGAGCATTCTCAATTTTTCTTATTTTACTTATAGATTGTTAAATGGTATACGCTGCAGATTGTATTTGCGATTCATTTTATAACTCAAAATAAAGCCCAGATAAGATTTTTGTTTTTCAAATGTAAAAGTACTCGTTCCTCACAGATTCGATGAACATACAATTATTTTACTTCAAAGAATTTTGAATATTCTATAGAATTTATTTAATATAATGAAAAAAATTTTTTTGGTTAAAATAGTTAACTTATTTTTAGATTTGATGAGAAATATAAGTTACACATTTTTCTATATACTAAAAAATTCGAAGGGGAAAACATAATTTTAGAATTTTGTTTTATTCCATGCGAATATTCAGTGGAATCCTATTAGTTAACATTTCTTTTATCCAAAGATATTGCTGATACTTTTTAGACAATTAAAATATTCCGTAAACTTTCTGATATCGAGCCTTGAATAAAAAGTAAATTAAAACAATTTAAACAATATTTTCAAAACTTATTTTTTGCCAAGGAAACTACACAATAGAGTCAAATTTTGGACCCAGAAAAGTAAGAACGTTTCTAACGTATTTTTTTTACTCTGAAATCGAATATTTCGTTAAATTTTCTCTGACACGACAAATTTAAAAATGGCGGATCCAATATGGCGGAAAAAGATTAAAAATCAAAGCATTTGCTCGAAACATTGTACTTGAGATTTTTCGGAGCCGATCATTACGAATATGAACTTAGATTTAAAAAAATTAAGGAGGATGGTGACCGTAACATAACCTCAAAGTCTGTCAAAACTAAAAAATGATTTCTAACGCAAACAAAAGCAAGATAAATATCAATTATAAATAATTTTAGAAGATCCTGTTTTATTATTCTCGACAAAAATTACAATAAGACAGAATTTTTTTTAACAATATTTTTTACAACATTTATTATTTTTTCTTTTCAGATCAGACAAAAATTGCAATTTTCAACCAATTTTTATAAACAATAGCTCATTTAATTCAGTGAAACATTCTCAAAAATCGTTATTTTTTCAAATAATGTTAAAAGTATGATATTAAAAAATTATATAAAGAAAACATTGTTTATTTGAAGGGTGGCATGACAAAAGGGGTCAAGCCACAATTTTTCGAAATTGAGATTTTTTTATAAACAAATCAAGTAAATTCTTTTACACATTTCTGTCAAAGGATTTTCTTGTAAATTGTCTTTTTAAACTCGTTTTTAATAAAAATAAGACTAAAAAAATAGCCTAAATTTCTACTTACAATGCAATTCAGTTAAAAAACAAAAGAAATGAATACTATTATGAATAGGTTAATATGGTTAAAAATATTCCTTATTTTTAATATTATTAAATATAATATTAAATTTTGCTAGAAGATTTTATGTCTATTTAGAAATAGTTTTATCCATCATTTAATTTTCAACAACCTAAATATTATTCTTCAGTTAATTTTTAAATATTCCTGATTGTAGATTGCATTTGAAAATTTCGTTACTGTTTACTTTTAAAAATAAGTATATAATTTATATTATTCTTGAAAACAAACAACTTCTTTGAATCAAACTGTTTTGCATTTAATTCATCAATTCAAAATTAACAAACTAATTTTTCAGTTTTTCTTTAAACTGTATATTTTTTTAACAATTAATTTTAAAAGAAAATATGGGCATTTGACGTAACCCCAAAATGGTCCACTTTTACTTATTTTTCTCACTAATCTGTAGGTTTATCTCCATAAATTGTATTTCCCCTGGTAAAGCGAAATAATATCTCGAAACGGTTTTTTTAGATTTTTCTTAAATGACCAGGAAAATTTTTAAATGTTTTATTTTTGTTTCCTGTAAAATCATGAAATTGTTGCTTGACCCCTTTTGTCATGCCACTCTTCATTTATTAAATAATTTTTTAAAAACATACTTTTAACAATATTAACAAGGTAATAATTTTTGAGAATGTTTCACTGATTAAAATGAACGTTTATAAAAATTGGTTAAAAATTGCAATTTTTGTCTGATTTGAAAGAAAAAAAAATTAAATGTTAAAAAAATCATTGTTGACAAACTATTTGGCTAAAAATAATTTTTTTCTAATAGTAAAACTAGATCTTTTACATTTGTGACGCGCTCCGAAGAAAGGTACCTAAGAAGCAAACGAATTATAGGTTAGGGTCGTGTTAGATTTTTCTTGATTAAAAGTTTATTTTTAATTATTTGAATTTGAAAACAATTTTTATTGAATATTTTGGATATAATGAAGACTTGAAGATAAATAATTTTTAATTAATATTTGATTTTCTTTCTGTATTTTTACTTGAAAAATTAAAAACATAACCTCAAATGTTTTGCTTCTTAGGTACCTTTCTTAGGAGCGTGACACATTTGTTTTATTTTTGTTTGCGTTAGAATATAATTTTTATTTTTTTTTACAGATTTTGAGGTTATGTTACGGTCACCATCCTCCTTAAAAATGGCGTAAGTTTCAAGAAAATCCGTTAGATTTTTACTATTTTCGTCCGCCATATTGGACCCGCCATTTTAAATTCGTCAAAATATAACATTGTATTCGTCATTACAACTCAAAAAAAGCTTCAAGTGGATCCGTTAGATTTTTATTATTTTCGTCCCGATGTTAAAAAAATTTTTAAATCTATTTTCCTAATCAACGGCACTAAAAATGTTTATGTTCCAATTTTTAAATTAATTTAAAGAAAATACTGTTCATTCGAGTTCAACTTTAGAAAAGCATCCCTAAAAATTCCAGAAGAAAGTTAATTTTCTTATATTACTTCAAAATAAATGTAATTAATCCCTTTAATTTTACTAATGTTACTAAAACACGATACAAAATCGAAACAAAATACTAGTTTCAAAAATTTTCAAAGTGAATCTTCTACTGAAAAGTTATCCCGCGTGAAAATGAAAATATGGGTAAATGATGGCAAAATATATAAACCATGAAAATTAAACCACTTTCCCCATGGTTTTAATACCTTTTTACAGTTTGGAAATGTACCAAATAATGCTGATTCATCTTTTTCAGGTTTGCTATACTTTAGAAAAAAAATTTGACAACAAACTTAAAAAAAGGAAAAAAACCCCTTTTCTCTTCTTTTACTGTCATACTTTGCCCATGTTTTAAAAATAGAAAAATTCAATAAATTCCGTTTCAATATTTGAGTAATTTTCGGAATTTTTCTAAATTCCGAAACACTGTGTGGTACCTTCAACAATTCCAGTCTATTGCTTTTTGATATTTCGTATTTTTAAAATTTATCTTCGAAGTTTCCAACCCTGTGAGATAACTATACTTCTAAAATTCAGTATTTGTACTAAAGCTTAAAAGTAGCCGAGCGGACAGACTGCTTGTCGCCGACAATGAAAGTTCGGGTTCAAATCTTCGCACTGGCAAATTTTTTTCCTCGTCATATATTAAAAACGGTATTTTAAAGAATTGAACTACTTTTCGGTTTTTTCGAATGAAAACGAAAAGAATTTAACGGAAACGGAATTAAAAATTTCTAATTCTTAATTTCTCGCTTCTTATGAGTATAACCATAAATTCGGTCATTAGCAATTGACTACATAGAGTCAATCTTCATTTCCACCCTGGCGAATTTTGTTGACCAAAGTCTGAGCGACTTTGATCAGGTTTCAAATGAGGTTTGATTAGGAGGCAAATTTCGCTAGAAATTGATGAAATATGATGAAAAAATGATAAATAATGTAAAATTAGCCACTTTTCAGTTAATTTTATTTAATTCTTGCAGAAATCAACTTTAAAGTGGCTAATTTTACATTATTTATCATTTTTTCATCATATTTCATCAATTTCTAGCGAAATTTTCCTCCTAATCAATCCTCGATCGAAACCTGATCAAAGTTGCTCAGACTTCGGTCAACCAAATTCGCCAGGGCACGCGAGATAGACCGTCAAAACAGATTATTTAAAATTGTCCCATGCCCATGGTTTAAAAAGTTGAATTTTCTTTTCAATTTTAAAACACAATGGGAAATTATCAGCGATATCTTCTCTAACGGTAAAGATAAATTCTAAATTAAGATAAGTCGAGTAGCAGAAATAATCAAGCGCAAATGGGTTATGTAACTGATAAATGATGTCGATTGTTTGATCTGAAGGTTGAAAGAAGAGCATTAGGTAAATCGTAAAAAAAAGGCTTTTGGCGGCGATGGTGGCGGCTAAGGAAGCGCTATAAAGATTGAAGATGCATAAATATAATAAAGTAATAAACAGGGTGTTTCGGATCGAGTCAAATGAACAGCTTCACAATAAAAATGAAACACTTCAATCGAGAGTTGAATAAAATGATAAATTGAAGAGTTGACATTAGTGCGGTGAATTATGTTATTGCCAGATCCGACGACACCCTGTGGATGTTGATAAAAATGTGTGTGTGATGTATTATGTGTGCCGCGTAAAAGTTTTGATATGAAGAGGAGATACTCGATAGCAGGTTGAGAAATGGTGTTTACCTTTCATGCATCCGTACTTAGTGTCTGGCACAAAGCCGGGGGGACAGAACTTGCAGATGGGTTTGTGCTCCTCGACGTAACATGGGGCGTCAGCCGGGCACGTGGAGTTGGCGCATGGATCCACGCAGCGATATTTGCGACACGCCAAGTCCGTTGAGCAGCCACTGTCTCGCAGGCAAATGGAGAGGGATGGATTACAGTTTTTAATGCAAATGCAAACGGGACGATGATCGAGAACTTCGCACGCCTTGTCATTTGGACACGGCGGCGGCTTCTTTCTCATGTTGCATGGATTCTGGCATTTTCCATTGAGGCACGCGACATTCGATGGACAGTCGGAGTCTTTTGAGCAAGCCACAGTGTCCGGGGCGCAGGTGAGCTCTCCCATTTCGTTAACAACGAATCCATATTTACAGACACAGACTGGCTTGTGGTTGCGCACTTGGCATTTCTTGTTAACTTCGCATCTCGGCTTTGAGCTCGAGCACGGGTCTCGGCATTCTCTGGTCTGAGCGTGACAGGAGAGACTCTCTGGACACTCGCTGTCGGAGGAGCAGTCGATGTTTGTTGGCGAGGGTCGTGACGGATTTGTGAGGTCGCACTTTGGATCCGGACGACAGATTGCTCGCGGCATTCCGATGTAGCACTGGGGACAGGAGCAGCGTGGCTTGTGCACCACCACTCGGCACAGTGCGTTGATGCCGCAAGCTCCACGCAACGTGCACGGGTCCAAGCATTGTAGATTTATGCAGGCTTTGTCGTTGGGACATTCTGAATCACTGGTGCACTCTTGCTCTAGACGAAAAACGATTTCACAATGGATGGTAACGGTGGTAACAGTGGTTAAACGTGGTGGATTCATTGAACAGGTGAAGGAGGAAAACAAAGAAAAAAAGCATTTTATAAGAACTGTGAAAAGAAACTTTCTCACAAATAACATGAACCACATGCTTTATATTGATAATAAAAAATGACAAATAATAAGAGTAGCACGGCAAAGAGACGTTTTTACCACACTTTCGATAAATATATATAATATTATAAAACTATATATATATAACACAACAACAACAAAGCAGCAATATTTACACTTAAGCCCCCAAAAGACTTTAGAAAGAAGAAAATCACCTGCAAACTCAGCAGATATCAAGCATGGGTATATGAGAATGTCCCTTTCGCAGTTCCCAATCTGTATTAAACCTAAACTATGTATGAGAGACAATATAAAAAACAGTGTAGCATCGTGTACCTCCTGTTATTATGCAAGTGGCACTCTACGCACCATCGAACAACTGTTGATATTCATTTCAAATCAACAAGTATTTCCAAAAGACAGATTGGATACTGAAATAAACATTCTACATATGCAATCATGTGTGAGACTTGTCTTCTAGAAGACTAGTCTTGTTGCGTGAGACTATAAGAACTTGTGTCGGTGTATTTCATCTTCAATTTATGTACAATTTAATTATTATATACCTATCCAGATTCCAGTATGTACATTTTACAATATTCTTCATTTCTAATCTCACATTCATTCTCTTTTCATTTCTCTCTACTATATATTGTATATAAAGAGCCTAATTTCCATTCTTTTACAAAACATTGTGACTGATACTGTTAAATCATTTTTCATTCTACTTATTTTTATAGACAAATGTCTTCAATCTTTTATAATCTTAAATTAAACACTTCGTTGTGCATCAATAAAACTTAGTTTACGAGTATTTGCATTTCTCATTTTTGGCACTCAATCAAAATAAAAGAATCAAACGACTAGAATTTCGACATCGAGTAATAGCGATATAGAGTTGTACATAAAACTGACAAAAGTTAAATTCTATTTTTTCATTTACTCAGGTTTTCCAAATTTTTCTTAAAAATTTCTACTTGTTTCCGAACTTACTAATAAATTAAAAGAACTTTATTACAATTTTGAAAATAATTACATCTTTTTGGGATTTTATTAAATTTTTTTTGAAAACAATTGAATTCTTGGGAACGATTTTATTAGAATTTTTAAAATATTCGAATTTCCAAGAAAAAATTAATTACTTTTAAAAATATGTGAATTCTTGTGAAAAATATTGTAATTTATAAAAATAATTGAACTCCTCTAAAGAATTATTCATGTAAATAATTAAATAACTACGAAAAAGTTTATTAAAATATTAAAGAATTATTGAAAGATTTCAACAAATTTTAATTGGAATTTTAATTCTATTAATAGATTTCTTTCCAACAATTTCTTTAAAATATTTGAAAATTGAATTCCTGTAAAAAATTCTCATATTTTTTGTAAATATTATTGAATTCTGTTTGGAAATTTTGAGAAATTGGGAAATATTGAAAATCGTTGAATTGCGAATTTTTTTTCAATATAATTAAACATTGCAAATAATTCTATTAAAAGTTTTGACAATAATGAAAATTATTTAATTCCTAAAAAGGCAGAACGATTTTAAAAGAATTTTTTTAAATAATTGAATTTCCAAGAAGAAAATTATTACTTTAAAAAATAATTAAACTTTGCAAAGAATTTAATTAAAAAGTCTTAAAATAATTAAATTTCCGAAAATAATTTTTGATATTTATCGACATAATTAAATTCTTTCGAAGAATTATTGAATAATATCTTAAGATAATTGAATTCCTATGAAAAATTCTAATATTTTTGTAAATAATATGAAATTCTGACTAAGGATTTTATTACTTATAAAAATAATTAAATTAATGAGAAAAATTTTACTATAATATTTAAAAAGAATTGAATTTCTGTAAAAGTTTTTTATTTTACAAAATAATTGAATTCCTAGGTATGGAAAACTTTATTTGTGAAAATAATTGAAATTTTGATTAATTAATTTAAAATAGTATTCAAGACAATTGAAAATTTTTCATAAATTTTATTATTTAAAAAAATTATTGAATTCTGATTTATAATTTTATGAAATTTTTTTTTTTTAATTGAATTTCTATGAAAAATGTTAATATAAGTGAAAGTAATTGAATTATTTTGAAGAATTGTATAAAAATTTTGTTAAATAATTGATTTTTTCGAATTTTTTTTAAATGATATTCTTCATTAATTGAATTTTTTTGCGGAAATTTGATTATTTATGAAAATAATAATTGAATTTTGGACGAATTTTATCAATTTTGGTTTTGAATAGTTGGATTCTTTTGCAAAATTTTATAAATATACAAGATATGAAATGTAATTGAATTTTGAATATTTTTTTGAAAATAATTGAATTTTTTGATTAATTAATATAAAATAGTATTTAAAACAATTGAAATTCTTTCATAAAGTTTCTTATTTAAGAAAATAATTAAATTCTGGTTTATAATTGTATCATCAATTTTTTTTATAATTAAATTTCCATGAAAAATGTTATTTTTGGTGAAAGTAATTGAATTATTTTGAAGAATTGTATGAAAATTTTGTTAAATAATTTATTTTTTCAAAATTTTTTTGTGAAAATTCAATTAAAAATTAATTGTATTCCTGTGAAAATTTTTTATTTTTCAAAATAATTGAATTTTGGATGAATTTTATAAATTTTGTTTTTAAAGTGATTGAATACTTTTGCAAAATTTTTTAAATGTACAAGATATGGAAAGTATAAATTTTGAATATTTTTTTAAATAATTGTATTTCGATTATTTTTCAAAATAATTGAATCTTTTTAAAGAATGTGGTTATAATTTTTGAGAATAGTCTTTTTGTTTCTAGTTCTGGTGAATATAAAGTAGTGGAAATACTTAAAACAAAAATAGTAGCTTTTAGTAGCTAAAATCTAAAAAAGTATCGAAATAGAAGTACATATAACGTAAAAAAATAGTAAAGAGTAGGTTTCAGTAGATGAGTGCGAAGCCTGAAATTATCACTTTTCATCAATTTTTCCATTTTGAAATCAAATACCAAAATTGAAGACTAGTACAATAATAATGGTAAAATTTAGAAATTTAAAATATTTACAGAGAACGTAGTATTATTTTTCCATTTTTGCAGAAGATAATTAAAAAATAGTGCACATCGCTAAAACTCAAAGTCAAAATTCTATTAATTAAAAAATCATTTAAGGAAGATCACTCAATTTCAGTAAAGTTACAACTCGTTACTCGTACTTCTTATCACAGCTACTAACTTTGGTTTCCAACACTACAAATGACTAATAATGTAGTGTCAGCTGTCACTGCTCCAATCACATCTGTCTCTCGGTGTTAACGACTGCTAGATCATTACATCACTAGCTATTGTGATTATTTTAATTACTATCGTATTATTTATTATTATAATACTATTTATTATTATACTAATTATTATTATTATATTATTTATTAAATTGTTAAATTATTTCGGTTATATCAATACTATTATTTGGTTCCTACCAAACGACACATTCTACTGACCATGTTCCTTTATGTTTTATCGTCAGTACTGTTCTCTAGTCACAAATGCTGTACACAAAGTTAACTAATACGTTCATTAAACCATAAATAGCTAGTAGATGGTGACTTACCTGTAGCACATTCAATATCCGGCGAACCCGTCGTACCCGGAATACATCTGCAAACGAACTCTGATCTGTCCCTGATGCATTCTGCATTCTTACCGCAACCGACAGTTCGACAATCACGACGTGTACCTACGGAACCAAAGTAATGTTAAAAATTGTTCAGAAACTACCCAAATCTCCAATTATTGATTTTAGGATCCATTTATCGAAGAAACTTAATGATTACCATCACACTGGCAACCTAAATAGGGATCACCGTAACAGCTGGATTTACAAGTACACTCATAACCGGAAGAAGTCTCTCGGCAATCAGCGTTCGATCCGCAGGGATTTCGAAGACATTCCTCGTTGCCTGCATGAATCATTGGGAAAAAAAAAATCACATCAGTAGATTTAGGACTAAAGTTTCCAAAAAGAACATTCAATTGTTTCCATACCTTGTTTGCATAAAATTTTGGAATTTCCTATATGACCCGGTGGACATGAACATTGGGCTTGTCTGTTCGCAACACGGCACTGAGCATTAATTCCACAGACACCATTTTGCATGCAGGGATCTGTACAAACTCCAAATTCGCTGCAATGTTTGTTTGGTTCACAATCCTCGTGACGTTGGCATTCCAGTTGGTAGCATTCTCGGCTCGGCTCGCCTTGGAAGCCCTCTGGGCATAGACACACTGCTCGATGATTGGAAACTCTGCAAAGTGCATTCAGACCACAAGGCGCTGAGCCTGAGGAACATGGATCCGTACATTGTCCATTCATGCAAGACAACAAGTCTGGACAATCAGAGTGAGATCGACAACCAAAGAGACATAATCCACTTTCACACATGTAGCCCTGAAATTTTTTAAATGTATTTATCTCCGGAAAAAAATTGTGAAAAAGTATATTTAAAAGATTGAAAACAGTTTCTAAACAATGAAAATGATATAAAAAAATGAAGTAGTATATTAATTAAGAAATAAGATAAGTAATTAACAACTTAACTGCCATGGCAAAAATTTGACGGACAAAGTCTTAAGGGGTTAATAAGTAATTAAGTAATTAAGTAATTAGTTAAGAAATATGAATTAAATTGAAAATTGCTTACCTTCGAACATTCGCTGTTGTGATCACAATTTACTCGACACTTTCCTTCGTGACAGACCTCTCCACAGGAACATT
The DNA here is from genome assembly GCA_032872475.1 of Leptopilina myrica (nomen nudum). Lineage (NCBI taxonomy): Eukaryota > Metazoa > Arthropoda > Insecta > Hymenoptera > Figitidae > Leptopilina > Leptopilina myrica (nomen nudum). The sequence goes on along the minus strand of CM065464.1, from coordinate 43,614,355 downwards.
GATTTTGAGATCGACAGCTTTTAACGCAATATCCTGTTTCGTCACACTCGCAGGAACCATCGCAAGGAATCATCGATTTTATACAACTAATGCGTGCATCGCCGTAATAATTCGAAGGACAACTGCACTGGGCAACATGGTTCACCACACGACATCCAGCACATTTTCCACAGGATTTGCCTCCTTCGCAAGGATCTGTACAGTTAACAATTCATTATTAGAATGTTTATATTATGACAAACCACAACTATTGCTTTCTGGATTGCCATCGAAGACTTCGCACTCGATAATTAATTTTAAAAAAGTAGCAAAACTTAGCTTTCAAACTAAAATAGTAGCAAAAATTAGCTTTCAATCTAAAAAAGTACCAAAATTAGCTTTCAAACTAAAAAAAGTAGCAAAAATTAGCTTTCAAACTAAAAAAAGTAGCAAAAATTAGGTTTCAATCTAAAAAAAGTAGCAAATATTAGCTTTCAATCTAAAAAAAGTAGCAAAAATTAGCTTTCAAAAAATTAAACTTGACGACTAAAAAAATTTATTTTAGACACTTGACAAAAATTTCAAACTATATTTTATTTTCCCGACTTTTTCCTAATTTTCATAAAAAATAGTTACTTTCTTCTCATTCTGCTGATAATAAATTTAATTCCTGCAAGGAATTTTATTATTCATGAAATAATTTCAATACTTAAAAAAGTAATTTAATTCTTGCGAAGAATTTCATACAAAAATTTTCAAATAATTCATTTCTTTCGACTAATTTTATACAAATTCTAGTGTAAATAATTTAATTCCAGAGAAAGTTTTATTATTCACGAAAAGAATTGAATTCTTACAATGATATTTACAAACAATTTTTTAAATAATTAAATTCTGTTTGGAAATTTTATGAAACAAAGAAATTTGTACTAAATTTAAACTAATAGAAAACTAAATGGACTACTGTGGGAATTTTATTATTTCTTCATATAATTAAATATTTGCGTAGAGTTTTATTAAAAAATTTTTTTTGAACAATTCAATTTTTTGGAAAAATTTTATTAAAATTGATGAAAACAATTAAATTAAAAAAATTAAATTTATTAGTTTAGATAATTAAAATTTTGAGGAGTATTTAAAAAAATGTTTAAACTTAATAATTAAATAGGTTGGGAAGAATTGTGTTTTTTTAAACAATTGAATTTCTAAAAACGCCTGTAACTTATCTCCGAAATTCAATTATTTTGTTATTTTTAACTTAAACTCATATTCAAATCAATTTTTATTAGAAAATTTTAGGGAAATTCGATTATTTAAATAAAAAAAGAAATAATTTATCGATTTCGATTAAAATTATATTAAAAATAATTGAAATTTTACAAAACATTTCTTTTTTTATAAAAATAATTGAATTCCTCAAAATAATTTCATTATTTATGAAAATAATTGAATCTTTGTAAAAGAATTTATAATTTTTTTATTTCTTGTGAAATTTCTATTATTTATGAAAATAATTAATAGTTCAGGTAGAATTTTATGAAAAATTGTATTTAAAGAATTGAGTTCTTGTGGAATTGAAAATCCTTAAAGACGGAAAAATTTTCTAAATTAATTCAAATTTTGTCACGAATTTTATTGAAATTTTTGAAAATATTTCCATGTTTCAGAGAAGCATTTTATTATTTATAAAAATAATTGAAATGAAATTTATTTGCAATGAATTTCATTTGAATGTCTCAAAAATAATTAAATTTTCGGAAATAATTTTTCTATTTATCCTTAAAAATTGAATTCTTTCGAAAAATTATTTATGTAAATAATTTAATTCATGGGAAGAATTTTATTAAAATTTCAAAGATTAATGTAATTTAAAAAAGAATTCTAATTATATTTAAAATAATTGATTTCTTTCGAACAATTCTTTAAAAATATTTCAAGATAATAATTATCTTTATCATTCTTATACGTTTCTAAATAAATGAGTTCTTCTAATGAATTAAAAAAACAATTTTTAAACAATTGATTTTTTCGAATAATTCAAATTGAATATGTATATATATATTTTTTTGAGTAATTTCTATTAAATTTTATTAAAAATAATTGAAGTCCTGTGAAGAATTGTATTAAAAATTTCGAAAATAATTGAACTTCTGCGAGGAATTTTGTTATTTTTGAAAATAATTGAATTATTTCGAACTATTTAATTTAATTTTAATTAAAACGTTTAAAAAGAATTGAATTTCTTTAAAAAAATGTTGTTACTTTCGAAAATAATTGAACTTTAGATTAATTTTATCACTTTTTAAAAATAATTAAATTCTTTTCGGAATTTTATGAAAATAGTGAATAATGAAAATAATTGAATCGTCGTAAAGAATTTGATTATAATTTTCGAGAACAGTTTTTCGATTTCTAGTAATAGCGAATTTAAAGTAGTGGAAATTCTCCAAAAAAAAGAAACAAAAATAGTATCTTTTAGTGGGTGAAATTTAAAAAAGTTCACAAACAGTAGCAGAACGTAAAAAAAACTAGTAAATTTTAGGTTTTAGTAGATGAGTGCAAAGCCTGTACGGTGTCAATTTTTCCAAACGAGAAAAACTTCTTTACAATCTACTTTTTTCGTAAAATTCTTACAGTAAATTTTCACAGATATTAAAAAAGAATCAATACTCACTTCTACATCTATTTTCAATACAGGATTCATCAGAAGGACACGCGTTATCACTGCGACATCCAATGTCACATAAACGATTTTCGCAAATTTGGTTGGACGAACATTGATCGTCAGTGTTGCATATTGTCTTACAGATTCCTCCGTCACATCGTTCGTCATTTAAACAATTCACATCGCTGAAATTAGTTTAATTTAAAAAATTTAAAAACAATTTTCTTGAATATTTCTCAATGTATTGCATTCAAGGGAAGTTATGAAGATATTTTACCTTCGACAAGTTGAATAACAAGATTTCACGTAGCAAGTTTGACCAGGCGAACAGTCTGACAGTTCTGAACAGGGTAGGAAAGATTGTCTGCAGCTAATAAGTGGATCTCCAATCAATGATTCGGGACATCTACATCGTTTCCAATGATTTACAACTGAACACTGCGCATTAATACCACAGGCATTTGGCAAACTGCATGGGTCTGGAATTCAAAGAATGGGAAGTTTTATAAAATTTACTTTATAAGTTTTAGTCGAATTTTTAAACATTCTTTTCGAGTTGAAAGAGAAGTAGTTGAGAGAATAAAAATACCAGAGTTGCCACACTTTATCATTCGAAATTGCGTGGCAACTTAATTTCTTCACGATTAATTTAGTTTGTTAAGAGTATTTAAGATATAAGAGTTGAATACCTATACACTGGTTGTTGACGCAAGCGAGATTTTCCTGGCATTCGATATCAGCTCTACATCCATTGAAGCAGACCAATCCTTCGCAGATCTCGCCACTCTGGCAGTCCTCGTCTCTTCTGCACAGGCCTCTGCAGACTCCACTCGAATCACAACGTTCATTGCTCAGACAATTTGCATTCGATGAACAGACCGGGGTGCATATTCCAGAAATGCAACTGGTTCCAGCCGAACAGTCTCTATTTGATTGACACGACGGACCCGGTGCCCGGAGACACGCCACTTTCGCTGTTGGATTTGGAATAAAACCTGCCGAGCAGGAACACGAGGCTCGTTGATTGATTACCGTGCATTTTGAATTTGGACCACAAGGTGTAACTTCGCAAGGATTCGCGCACTTATTTCCAAGGCACGCCTCATTTGCGTTGCAATCTTCGTCAGCTTGACAGCCAAACGTGCACATATTGTTCAAGCAAATGTGACCCAAGAAACAATCATTGTCCAGTCGGCATGTCAGAAGGCAATTTCCCCTTACGCATTTCTCATTAAAGGCACATTCATTGTCCACTTGACAAACAGGCAGACACACATTGTCCCGACAAGTGTTTCCCACATTGCAATCATTCGTCGACGTGCAAGACACTGGCACTGAAATTTAACCAAATAGAAACGTGTCAATAAAATAACACATCTTGGCAATATTTTCGAATTCTTTTTTTTCATATAACAGAAGAAAATACTAACGTCTCACGCATTCCACTTCGGAATTTCCGGTGAATCCTGGCGGGCAACTGCAGTGTTTCAAATGATTGCGAACTGTACACTCGGCATTAATTCCACAAGCTGCTCGTATTTGACATGGATCCAAGCACTGACCGTTTATGCAGACGTCAGACAACGTGCATTCATTGTCAGATTGACAGGATGCTAATCGTTAACATTAAAAACAATTTTTTTTTATTGCTAAAAATCACTAATCTAATAAAAAGAAAAAACTTACGTCGACAAATGCTTTCGTAACAATAGGTATTCAAACCGCATTCCGCAGAAGAAGAACAAGCAACAGACGTCGGACGACATCCGATACTTAATTCGTTAGCGTCGCCTTCATAACCAGATCGACATTTACAAGAACCAATATGATGGAAAGCGAAACAATCTGCATTTGGACCACACTGGATGCGAGCACAGACATCTAAAGAAGATTCAATAAATTTCGACATTTAGCAGAATGAAAAGGAATGGAAATATTTGATGACAGTGGAAACATACCGTGACACTTGGGAACATTGTTAAAACTGAGGCAATTGGCAGTATCTGGACAGTCTTCGTCGTGAAGACATTCAACTGGTTGTTGACAGCCGCTGTTGTAAGGATCGCCCACCGTTCCATGCTGACAATAACACTTGTACGATCCCTTCGAGTTTTCGCAAACTGCGCCAGGTGCACAGGGTATATCGGCGCAAAAGTTAATCAACTCGCATCCGAGAGATGGATCACCAGTGTAGCCAGGTTGACATGTACATATCTTGAATAAATTAATTTTAACTCAAATCACTTTTCTAACATAAACAATTGTATAGTGGAAAAATTCTGTACGGGTTGAAATTAAATTACAAGCATCGCAGTGATTTATCCTCAAAAAAAAAAAGTGAAAAGGAAAAAATCATTAGTTTATATTACAAGAATATTCCTACTTTAACTTCTTCAAAATTATTTTAATCATTTCAATAAATGAATTATTATTCTATGGAATTTTAATCTAAAATTCTTCTCTAAATAAACAATTTTTAATAATTTTTGAAGTTCTTTCAAAATTTTTAAATCCATTTGTTATACAATTCAATTTTGCGAAATTTCAGCGATTATTCGGAAACTTTCCAATATTGTATATTAGAAAATAAAAACTAAATGATTTTAAAAAATTCCCAATTAAACTTTTTCTACAAAATTAATTTCACCGAATTGCTTGATTAAAAGTATGAACAATTCAAATTTTCAAAGATTTTAATTAAATTATTATCTAAAACTTTAACTTAAATTCATTTTTAAATCAATTTTTATTAGAAAACTAGAAAAAGTACAGGCGCGCGAGCGCGCGTGAAATTTTTTTCCCTTCTTACTTTAAAAATTTGCTTTTCCAAATTTAATGCGAATTCTCAATTTCTTAAAAATTATAATTTTTCTTACGGTCTTTCATTAAATGTAATTAATTGAACAACTCGTATAGTAAATGACACAATATTTCTAATAGCAACTTGAATTAAAATTCAAAATTTATTTTAATAAAAGTTGGCAAAATTTTCAATTGTTTCAATTTTTTAAAATTATTTTCGGAAATAGAAGTATTTTAAAAAAATTTTAGTTTCTTTTTTCCAGGGCTCGGATCGTCTTTAAGACTCAAAAAAAGTTGCTTCAGTCGCATAAAAAAATTCAATTATCTTTATAAATAATGAAATTCTTCTCTGTAATACAATTATTTTCAAAGAATTTTAATAAAATTCTTGTCAGAATTTCTATTATTAATTTATTGATTTCTGTACATTTGTAATTATCTTTATAAATAATAAAATTCACCCTAGAAATTCATTTATTTTCAAAAGTCCTGATAAAATTCTTTGCAAAATTCAATTATTTTCAAATTTTTTTAAACTCTCTCCAGAATTTCAACTATTTTTAAAAATATCAAAATTCCTCTTCAAAATTCAATTACTTTTAAACATTTAAAAAAAAATCTGTTCAAAATTTCAATTATTCTTATAAATAATAAAATTCTTCTCTGAAATTCAATTATTTGCAAAGAATTTTAATAAAATTTTAGTCAAAATTTTAATTATCTTTATAAATAAAAAAATTCATCCTATAAATTCAATTATTGTCAAATTTTTTTTTTAAATAAAATTTTATAATATAAAATAATGATTTTATCACTCGGTCATCTTTAATTATTAAAGATTAATCAATTACAATTTTACGAAATTTCTGAATTAAATTTTTCAAAACTTTAATACTTTTTCTTATACAAAAATTTAAAAACTTATTCATATTTATTTTTCCTGAGGAATTAAAATTTTCAATAATTTTAATGAAAAACCTCATGAAATATATTTATTTCTAAAATTTACAACTAAAAATGTTATATTTTTCGAGGAATTTGATTGAAATTTCATTAAAAATAAAAATAATACCATTCTTTCAAAAAATTTTAATACAATTTATAGGAACAATTGAAATTATTATTTTCGAAAATAATTTAATTTTTGCGAATATAATAAAATTATTAATAAATGTATTTTTTGAGGAATTTATATTTGCAATTGTAACAAAAATAATTGAAATTCTCGGATGTTTTATTTATGAAAATAATTAAATTACTAAAAAAAATTTTAATTATTAAAAAAATAGTTAAATTCCTGTTAAAGTTTTATTATTTATGAAATACTTAAATGTTTGCTTTAATTTTTACCAAAAATCATTATTGGGTAGATATTGAAAATCATTAAATTGGCGGATATTTTGGAATAAAATTGAAGTTTTGCCAAGAATTTTATTACAATTTTTGAAACTAATTGATTTTCGGAGAATAAATTTACTATTCTTGAAGATAATTGTAATTTTTAAAAGAATTTGTTTAAATTTTCTTTTAATAAGTGAATTTTTTCTATCATTTGTAACTTTTCTGTAAAATTTAATTATTGTTAATTTAAATTCTTCTATAAATACATTATTTTTAAGAGTTAATTAAATATAAATATTTTAAAAAATGTAACTAATTTTAGAATAAGTTGAATTAAATTAAATTAATTCTAATTTGAAAATTAATAAATTTGAAAATTAAAACCTTTTGAAATATTAAATAGTTTCTAAATATTAATTTTATGTAATAGTTCTTCAAGAATTAGGTTATTTAATAAGAAATTATTGCCAAAAATATATTAAATTGAAGGGGAAAAGGCGGAAAGAGGAAAAGGTAACAAATCATCAAAAATTGTAAAAAAGGATGACAAAACTTAAAAAAGAGAATAAAAGGGGCCTATCTTTAATGCCAATAATTATCTAGCGAATGATTAAGATTAATTTCAAAATAGAAACAATTTGAAACATTCAGCATTACCTGAAGGTGTCGTTCCGTTGAGCAAAGAGCGTTTACTCCACACGGGTTATGAGCTAAGCAAGCGATTCTACAAACATGATCCTCGCAAATCTTTTCCTCGGAACACTGTTCTTTTGTGTCGCATTCAATTGGTTGACAGCCGATTTTATCATCATTTGGATCACCAAAGAATCCAGATTGACAAGTACATCTAGCCTTGTGGTTAACAGCGTCACAGATTGCATTACGTCCACAGAATGCAAGGTTGCAGACTCTTTGACATTCAGCCTTAAGATAAAAAATACTTTCGTTAGATTGTAAAACAAGAATTCATACGAAAATTAATTTTACTAATTAATCAAAATTTCCAAAACTTAAATAAATTCTTTTACCTTAATATTAAATAAAAATCCATCCTTTAGTACTAATTAAATTATTCTAGAGTACTTTACTTACTTGTCCAATGTTGTTCTTCACACACTTCTCCGAAGAGTCGCAATCATCGTTGGAAATGCATTTTAATTCTTGTACGCAGATACTGTTTAGACAATATTGATAATCGGGACAGGTGGCATTGTGCCTGCAGGTTGGTTGACAAAGGCCATTGATGCACAACTGATCTCCAATGCAGTCTCTGGTGCTAGCACACAATGATGTACAGATTCCTCCATTACAGGATGAGCCTGTTGGACATTGATGATCAACTTTGCAGTACTGAACGGGTGTACAGCCGAGGTTTGGATCTCCGGTGTGACCCGGTTGACAAGTGCAAACTGCGCTGTGGTTCAAGGGGGAACATTCTGCTCCCGAACCACAGACATTTGGCACTGAGCAAGGATCAACACACTTGTGATCGAAGCAGGAACTCGATGGACCGCAGTCACTATGATAGTTGCATTCCAGATGAATGCACTCCACCTAAAATAATTATTTATTGTAAATTAGAAAATTTATTATTACTTTAGAAAAGCTTCTAGAGAGATAATGTTCCCTGAACCTAAAGAATGTTCCGACTCAATCTAAAAATTATTATTAGACACTCAGAAAAATGATCTTATAATATATAATTATTATTATAATGACCTTATACTTTATTATTATTATTATTATTATTCTAGAGAGATAATGTTAGGAAGATTTTATCATTGCAAACTTCGCATTCGATATTAATTTTAAAAAAGTCGCTTTCGAACCAACAAAAAGTAGAAAAAAGTAGTTTTGAAAATTTAACTTAATGATAAAAAAACTGGTTTTAAAAACTCAAAATTGACAAAAATTCTATTCTGTATTTTATTTACCTCACTTTTTCCTAATTTTCATAAAAAATATTTACTTCTTTCTTAGCCTACTGCTAATAAATGAAATTCCAGCGACGAATTTTATTTTTCATGCGAGAATTACAATATTTGTGACGCGATCTGAATAAAGGGACCTTAGAAGCAAAAAATTATAGGTTATGTTTGCAATTTTTAAAATGAAAATACAAAAAAATGATCAACTGTTAATGTTAATCATAAATGTTTAAGTTTTTATTTTAACTGAAATATTTAATAAACACTGATTTTAATTTACAAAAAGTAAAAAGAAACTTTTAATCAACAAAAAAGTAGCACTAACGTAACCTTAAAGTAATTTGCTTCTAAGGTCCCTTTCTTCAGATCGCGTCACATTTATAAAAATAATTTAATTCTTGTGAAGAATTGTATAAAAAATTTTAAATACATGATTTCTTCCGACTAATTTTATGTAGATTCAAAGAATTTTTTAAATATTAAATATAAAAGAAGCTATCAATTATCCAAATCAATCTCTCAAAATAAATCTCGAAAACAATTGAGCTTAATTTCATATGAATTCACTCCCTTCAATTAATTTTTTCAATTATTCAATTCTACTTAGAAATTTTATGAAAATAATTGATTTGCAAAAAGTTTTTAAAAATAATTAAAATTTACAAAGAATTCTATAAAAATTTTAAAGAATAATTAAATGTTTGTTTGAAATTTCAATAATTTTTTTTGCTTAATAATTGAATTCCTGTGATGAATATTGTTATTTATGAAAATAATTGAATTTTGCAAAGGATTTTATTGAAATGACTAAAAATAATTGAATTTTTGGGAAAAATTGTAATTTATGTTTAATAATAATTGAATTTTTAAAAAAAATTGTTTTAAGTAAATAATTGAATCCTTGGGAAGAATTTAATTAAAATCTAAAAGAATCATTAAATTATTAGAAAAAAAATTATATAAATAGTATTTAAAAAAATATATTTCTTTCCAACAATTTCATTAAAATATTTGAAAACAATTGAAATCCTCCGAAGATTTTTTTTATTCCTTAACAATAATTAAATAGTTGCAAAGAATTTTGTTTAAATATTTTAAAATAAATGAATACCTAAAAAGAATTTTTTTATTTTAAAAATAATTGAATTATAGAGAAAATTCTTATTAAAATGTTTTAAAAAAATTGAATTTCAGTGAAAAATATTGTTATTTTTGAAAATAATTGAATTTTTTATAAGTATAATATTTTATAAAAACTAGCAAATGTTACGTGCGGAACGTAGTATTCAATTTGTTATTGTTATGCAAATTACAAAATTTTTTATTTACAAACATAAATTTTTTAAATTATTTCATAATCAAAATTCTAAAAAATTGCTTATTCTAAAATTTTATTAAATCTTTCAAAATATTTAAATTATTTTTATAAATAATAAAATTCTTCACAAAAAATTCAATGAATTTTATAAATAGTAAAATTCTTTTTCTGAATTCAATTATTTTCAAAACAATTTTAATTGAATTCCTCGGAAGAGTTCAAATATTTTCTAAATATTTCCATTTTTTTAAATTTATTTCCTAAAATTTTAATAAATTTTTCGAAACAATTCAATAATCTTCAAAACAACTTTAATTGAATTTCTCGAAAGAATTTGAATCTTCAAATATTAAAATAAAATTCATTTATTTTCTAAAATTTTAATAAATTCTTTGGAACAATTCAATTTTTTTTATTAATAGTCAAATTTTTCGCAAGAATTCAATTATTTTTAATAAAATTCTTCTTCATAAAATTCAATTATTTTAAATAGAATTTTAATAAAATTCTTCTTCATAAAATTAAATTATTTTAAATAGAATTTTAATAAAATTCGTTTTCATAAAATTCAATTATTTTCAAAATGTTTAATTAAAATTATTAAAGAAACTCCACTATTTGACAAAAAATTCAAAGACATTCTTCAAAAAGAATTGAGGGGCTGGATGCTATAATGTGTTACGCGCCATTCACTTAACATGGCGCGTAACACATTATAGCATCCAGCCCCTCAATTGAATTAGAATTTTTAAAAATTTAAACAAAATGCTCCGCGAGAATTCAGTTATTTTCCTAAATAACGAAACTCTGTGAAGGAATTCTATTATTATTAAATAGTAATAATTAAAATTCCTGGATGAGTTATATTATTTATGAAAATAATGGAATTCTTGCCTACAATTTTATATAAAATTTTTTTGAAATAATTGATTTTCGAATAATTTTTGAAAATACCTAAATCTTTTTAAAGAATTTAATTTTAATTTTTCGAGAATTGTTTTTCTATTTCAAGTATTGGCGAATTTGAAGTAGTGGAAATTCTAAAAAAAATAGTTAGCTTTCAGTGGCTGAAACATAAAAAAATACCTAAATGGTAAAGAAAATGAAAAAAAGTAGTAAAAGTTTAGTAAATGAGTGTGAAGCCTGCATTGAGTTGAATCTTTCATACCAGTGGGTCTCCTCTTGTTTGTCCAGGACATTTACAATGCGGCACATGATCTTTAACGAGACATTGGGCGCTCTTGCCGCACACGGACGGAGTGTTGCACGGGTCACGACAAGTATTGTCTATACAAGCTGCAGAATTCGGACAGTCGCCATGGGTGAAGCAATCACCCGGTTGTTTGCATCCAGTTTTGAAAGGATCACCAACTAAGCCATGGGAACAGGTGCAAGTGAACGAGCCCTCAATATTTTCACAACTGAAATCAGTTCACAAATTAAATTTAAAATCCTTACTTAACAAGAAGTAATTCTTTGCATACAAGAAATAATTCTTTACATACAAGAAATAATTCTTTACATACAAGAAATAATTCTCTACCTACAAGAAATAATTCTTTACATACAAGAAGTAATTCTTTACATAAAAGAAGTAATTCTTTACATACAAGAAATAGTTCTTTGCATACAAGGAATAATTCTCTACCTACAAGAAATAATTCTTTACATACAAGAAATAATTCTTTGCATACAAGAAATAATTCCAACTAACTTGCAATAGTTTACTTACATTGCCGTGGAGTGACATGGACTCTGCAGACACTCATCAACATCGACACAGGTGTCACCAACGAGAGTAAATCCTGGATAGCACTGGCAATTACCCTCATGCTTGATTGCTATACAATTACCATATCCACAATTGATTTGATTGCAGGGGCTTGTGCACTTGTTGACATCTTGATTGCAGAATTTATCCACTGGACAGTCGCTATTCGAAAGGCACTCGACCTTGAAGCATCCAGACGCATCGCCAATGAATCCGGCCTGACACTGACAAGCAGCTGCGTGATCGAAGACAGAGCAAACTGTGTTCGGTCCGCAATCAACTCGAGAGCATGGATCAGTGCAGTTGTGTTGCACACAGGCCAAGGACTCTGGACAATTAGTGTTTGAGTCACAGCGATGGGGTAGGAGACAACCGAGAACAACTGGGTCGCCCGCTGTTCCAGTGGGACACGAGCATTTGTAAGATCCTTGAAGGTTAATGCACTCAGCTGTGGGATGACAGGGATGATCGTCGCATTCGTCAATATCGAGACATTTGTCTGGACTGGCAATGAAACCTTGACTGCATTTGCATCTGTGATTAATGCAAATCTGATCTAAACTGCAACCGGCATCGGAGGTGCAACCAATTTCGCAATTTCCTTCAATGCACAATTCGCCGGGCAAGCAGTTGCTGTCGCCGTAGCACATCTTGACGCACAGTCCATTCTTGCAGCGTTCACCCTGCGCACAATTACTCTGATCTTTGCACTGGCATTGACACGAACCGGAAATGCATACGTGTTGATTGGGACAGTTGCCTGATGGATCGCATGGACTTGGGAATCGGACACATCCCTGTTGGGGTGTGGGATTGCCTTGGAATCCTTCTGGACATGCACAAACTGTTCGATGATCTTGACAACTGCAGACGGCGTTGGGACCGCATACATTTTCTCGTTTACAGGGATCTGAAACAAAGGGAATTAGTATTGCACATCATGGAGGATTTTTAATCAACAACTTATAATTCAGAGTTGCCCCACTTTTGATCATTCTTAATTTCCTGACTTTCACAGGTTTTCCAGATTAAATTTAATCTAAAATTCTAACTAAAATTCGTTTTTAAATAAATTTTTATCAAACAATTCAACAATAATTTCATTATTCAAAAACAAAAATAGATAATTTATTGATTAATTAAATGTATCTTAGAAATTGAATTCTTTTAAAAATTGGTATCGATAAATATTTCATTAACTGACTTCGTTAGACGAATTTAAATAAAATTTTTAAGAATAATTACATTTTTCGCGGAATTCAATGAAGAATTAAAATTGAATAAAAAATAAAAATAGTCATCCAATTCTTCCAAAGAATTTTAATAAAATTTATAAGATTGACTTTATGCGAAGAATTTAATTATTCATTAATATTTATAAATTCTTGTCAGAAGATTTAATAAAATTATTAAAAATAAATCGATTTTTTAAAAACACGATTGTTTTTTTTTTTTAAAAAAACTGAATTTCTGCGAATAATTGTATTAAACATGATACAAATAAATAATTTCTTTTAAGAAATTTGATTCAATTTGTATTAAAAATAATTGAATTCTTTTAAAAACTTTCGTATAATTCTATAAAAATAACGGAATTTTTACGAAAATAATTAAATCCTTGACTAGAATTATATACAAATTTTTGAAAATAATTGAAATTTTGCCTTTTTAACAATATATAAATTTTTAAAAATAATAGAAATTTTGCCAAGAATTTTATTAAAATTTTTGAAAATAATTGAATTTCAACAAGGAACATTATTATTTATAAAAATAATTTAAATGTTTACGAGATTTTTTAAAAATCTTTTAAAAAGTATTTAAAATATTGCAAATTTTGCTATGAGTTTTACAAATTTATAAAAATAATTAAATTTTAAAAACAAATTTTATTATTTAAGAAAATAACTGAATCGTTGTGAAGAAGTTTATAAAATTTGTTAATTAAATCCCTATCATATTTTTATTATTTTTGAAAAATAATTTAATTGTTGCTAATAATTTCGTCAAAAATTTCTCCTCAATAATAAAATTCTTTTTAAAAATTTTATTAAAATTGTAGAAAATGAAAAAAATTAAAATTTTGCCTAGAATTTCAATAAAATTGTTTAAAAATAATTTAATTTCGTAAAAAAAATTTTTTATTTATGAAAATAATTAAAATTTTAACAACAATTTAAAAAAATATTTTAACATAACTTAATTATTATGAGGAATTTTTTTTTCGAAAAAATTAAAATTGTGCTGTGATTTGTAATTTTTTCCTGAAATTCCATTATTTTAGTGTTTTTAACAAAAACATCGATTTTTAGTTCAAAATTTTACGAGAATTAAATTATTTAAATGCAAAAATAAATAGTTTATTGAGCTTCGATAAAAATTGTATTCAAAATAATTGCAATTTTACAAAACATTTCTTTATTTATAAAAATGATTGAATTCCCCAAAAAAATTTCATTATTTATGAAAATAATTGAATTCTTGAAAATAAATTTTTATTTATGAAAGTAATTAAATCTTTGCAAAAAAAATTTATTACTTATGAATATAATGAACATATTGCAAAGAAATTTAAAAAAGATTTCTAAATAATTTGATTTCATGTGATATTTCTATTATTTATAAAAGTAGTCAAATGTTTAGATAAAATTTTATAAAAAATTGTATTTAGATAATTGAGTTCATTTGGAAAATTGTAATAAAATAGTAGAAATTGAAAATAATTGAAAACTCGGGAAAATGTTTTTAAATAATTTAAATTTTGACATGAATTTTATTGAAATTCTTAAAAACAATTCCAAGTTTAAAGAAGAATTTTATTATTTATAAAGATAATTAAAATGAAATTTATTTTTTATTTATCCTTAAAAATTGAATTCTTTCGAAAAATTATTTATTTATGTAAATAATTCAATTCATGGGAAGAATTTTTATTAAAATTTCAAAGATTAATGTAATTTTTAACAAAATTGTAATTATATTTAAAATAATTGATTTCTTTCGAACAATTCTTAAAAAATATTTCAAGATAATAATTATCTTTATTATTCTAATATTTTTCTAAATAAATGAGTTCTTCTAATGAATTAAAAAAACAATTTTTAAACAATTGATTTTTTCGAATAATTCAAATCGAATGTTTATATATATATTTTTTTTGAGTAATTTCTATAAAATTTTATTAAAAATAATTGAAATCCTGCGAAGAATTGTATTAAAATTTTCAAAAATAATTGAATTTCTTTAAAAAATTTTTTTATTATTTTTGAAAATAATTGAATTATTCTGAACTATTTAATTTAATTGTAATTAAAACGTTTAAAAAGAATTGAATTTCTTTAAAAAAATTTTGTAACTTTCGAAAATAATTGAATTTTAGATGAATTTTATCACTTTATTTAAAATAATAAAATTCTTTCCGGAATTTTATGAAAAATTGTATTTTAATAATTGAGTTCTTTTGGAAAATTTTAATGAAATAGTAAAAAATGAAAATCATTGAATTCAAGAAAATTGTCTGAAATAATTGAAATTTCGTCACGAATTTTATCGAAATTCTTGAAAATAATTTCAAGTTTCAGAGAAGAATTTTATTTGTTTGTAAATATCAGTGAATTTTTTTTTTATTTTTCCAATATAATTGAATTTTGACGAAGAGGTTTATTATTTTTGAAAATAATTGTTTTTCAGTTTATCGTTTGTAATTTTTCTTCACTATTAAATTATTTTATGTTTTTTTAAAAGTAAAATTCGTCTATTGAAACAATTTAAGGTTTTGTATAAGAATTCGTAATTATTTAATTTGATATTTGAACTTTTCACTTTCGATAGTTTTCACTTTCGATTTCGAGAATAAACAGAATAACTTTAGAAAACGACACTTTTCTAGGATTTCGATCAAAATTCCCTGGTTATTATTGTTGGTTTTTCCAAGGTTTATAAATTTTTCTGACATTCACATGTTTTTAGCTCGCGTGGCAACTGGGAATTCATCATGAATTTTTTTTAAATCTAATATTTAAAATAAGTTTGCAATATACCTTGACATTTGTGATTGATGCAAGATTGGTCCGATTGGCAATTTCTGCTACTCCGGCAGCCCAACATACAAACGCTGTTAACACAGGCCAAGTTGGTTTGACATTGACTGTGTGAAGCGCAAGAAATCGCGCATTTATTATTGATACATTTTTCCCCATTGGCACAGTCGTCGGACGAACGACAAACAGCTCTACATTGACCTTCTAAACAGATGCTATCCTCGCATTCAGCATCGATTGAGCAATAATTAGAATCCCGCACACAACCATCTTGTATCCCCTTAGTCGAGGGTACAAATTTGTGAATGCATCGGCAAATCGGCTCTCCGTTAACGATCTCACAGAGTGTGTTCGAGCCGCAAGTGTTCTCGCAAGGATTAATGCAACGATGATTTTGACAAATCGAATGAACCGGACAATCTTTATTACTCTTACATTGACCTTCCTCTTGACAACCTGAACTGTAGGGATCGCCGACATGATTGGGTGGACATTGACACACGGGACTGCTGGAAGCACCGGCAATGCAAAATGCAGAAGAATGGCACGGATTTGGGGAACAACTCTCAACGGCAATACATTCAACGTCTGGCAGTGGATTGGCTTTAAAACCCGGGGGACATTGGCAGATGGCCTTATGATCGTCGGCAATGCAAACCGCGTTTACTCCACAAGCGCTTTTGTCGCACGCGTCATAGCACTTGTGTTCGAGTCTGTTACAAAGTTGAGTTGGAGGACAGTCGATATTATAAACACAAGGGACAGCTTTGCAACCGTTACTGGGATCGTTAGGATCACCAGCGTAAAGACCCGGAGGACATTCGCAATTAGCTACGTGATTATTGACAACGCAAAGTGCGTTCGGACCACATGACACGAAATTGCAAACCGGTTGACAGGACAAAATACCTTCTGGGGAAGATTTACAGGTGTGTTCTTCAGCGCAATCAGTGTCGGTCGTGCATTGATCCTTGCGAGTACTTTGACAGCCGTATCGATCGTTCGGATTGCCGGTAAAGCCCGGCAGGCATTCACAATGAGCCTGGTGATTGTCGGCGACGCACTGTGAGTTGACAGTGCAGGTGAATGTTTCACAGAGTGATATGCATTTGAGAACGCCTAGAGCGTCAGGGCGACAGGTTGCTTTCGGATGACAGTCGTGATCGTGAATGCAGTCGGGAACAGAAGGTTTCTCACATGACGACAAGACAGGATTCCATTCGTAAGAGTCGTAGCATTTACAGCTTGCGTGGCCAATTTCGTCCACCTCGCACCTTTGATTCGTACCACAAGCAACTTTACCACAAGGATTTGTACATTCATGAATTCCGGACTCTCCCAATAAACAGAAGGTTCCCGCTCTGCAGTCTTCGTTGGAGTCACACGAGGCTGGACTGATGGATTTTTTCGGTTGACAACCCTCACGCAGATCGCTTGGATTTCCATAGTGACCGTCAATGCAGAGACAGGAGGACGCGTGATTTTGCGTAACGCAGAGGGCGTTCGGTCCACACTGAAGTTTGCTGCAAGCGTCGACACACTTTCTAACTCCCTTGCCGATGGAGAAGCAGATTTCCTGTGTTTCACAGTCGAGATCGTTTGAACAGTGGCCTTGGGGATGACAGCCTTTCGATAGATCATTCGCGTTTCCGCTGTAGCCTGGCGGACAGACGCAGACTCCGTCTTGGCAGGCTGACCTCGGACCGCAATGAACGTCACTGCATTTGTCGACACACTTTCCACCAACGCAGGTGAAATCCACAGGACACGGTGTTTCGGAATTACATCTACAAGTTGCGGGATCTAGGCAAGGTCCAATTTGTAACTTCTGACAGTCGACGAATGGATTGCCGAAGAAATCCTCCTTGCAGCGACAGTCGTAGCTACCGATCGTATTGATGCAAACTGCATTATTGCCGCACGCGTTTCCATTGCATTCGTCAATGTCGAAGCAGCGAATGTAAGGGTTTCCAGCGAAACCAGGTGGACAGTGGCATTCGACAGCGTTGATTCCGGCAATACAGTGGGCATCCTTTCCGCAAGAGTCTTGGGAGCAGTCTGACTTGTGTTGTAGGCCACATCCATGATAGGGATTGCCGTTGGTGCCGGGATTGCAGACACATTTGGAATCGAGGAGACTATATTCACAGTGGGCATTGGATCCGCACGGTGGAGTGCACTGGGGTGGTTGAGCCGGTGGCATGCAGAGAAGATCTGGATTTCCAACGAAATATGGATTACAAACGCATTTGTTGCTCACGGGATCACAGCTTGCTCCAATTCCACAAACAACTCCTTCACAACGGCGCTTGCAACGTCCTCCTATGCACACGCTTGGCTCTGCGCAAGGAATTTCCGGAGAACATACATCTGGAACACACTGGCCTCCTGGGAAAGGATTGCCCATGAATCCTTCAATACACTTACAAGTCGGTCCATCGTAACTGACAATGCACTGCGCTCCAGTACCACAAACATATCCATCGCATTCTGCAAAAATTATTATTATTATCATTACTATCTAAATACTCATCAGAACACTAAAAAATTATTACAAATCTAAATAATCATTACTAATCTAAATAATTATTACTAATTACTAATTACTAATTACTAATCAAACTAATCACTACTAATCTAAGTAAAATATTCTAAAAAAATTATTGTCAATTTATTATCTAAACTATCAAATTATAGGCGCGCGGAACGCGGTAATCTATTTCTTATTATTTTGTAAATTAACAAATTTTATATTTTCAACAATAAACATATCTATTTCTTATTATTTTGTAAATTAGCAAATTTTATATTTTCAACAATAAACATAAATTTCGAAATTTGAATAAATAGGTATATAAGATACATAAATAAATAAGAAATTTAAAGAATTCACTTATTAAGAACATAGTATTAAATATTCTTGTTTATTATTAAAAAAAAAAAATTTTCAAAAGAATTTAATTATTCTCGAAAACAATAAAATTCTTAAGAGCAATTCAATTATTTTCAAGAAATTTAATAAAAATTCAATTATTTTTGACGATTTTAATGAGATTCTTTTTAAAAAATCATTTTTTTCGAATTTTTTAATAAAATACTTTCGAAAAATTCATACTTTGATAACTTTAGATAAAATTGTCTGAAAAAATTCAATTATTTTCATAAATACTAAAATTCTTCAAAGGAATTGAATTATTTTCGAAAATTTTAATACAATTCTTCACAGGACTTCAATTATTTTTAATAAAATTTGATAGAAATTACTAAAAAAAAATATATATATATAAACATTCAATTTGAATTATTGGAAAAAATCAATTGTTTAAAAAAAATCAATTTTTAAGGATAAATAAAAAAAATTTTCCGAAAAATTAATTATTTTTGAAACATTTAAATAAAATTCATTGTAAATAAATTTCATTTCAATTATCTTTATAAATAATAAAAATCATCTTTGAAACTTGGAATTATTTTCAAGAATTTCAATAAAATTCATGTCAAAATTTTAATTATTTTAGAAAATTTTCCCGAGTTCAATGATTTTCAATTTCTACTATTTTATTAAAATTTTCCAAAAGAACTCAATTATTTAAATACAATTTTTCATAAAATTCTACCGAAACATTTAACTATTATTATAAATAATAGAAATTTAACATGAAATTAAATTATTTAGAAATCTTTTATAAATTTCTTAGCAATATGTTCATTACATTCATAAATAATATAATTTATCGGAGTAATTCAACTATTTTTTATAATTATGATAAGAATTCTTCGAAACAATTCAATTATTTTTAAAAAATGTACAATTCTTGTTAAGAATTTTAATACTTCAATTTTCAATAGAATTTTTTTAATTAAATGTCAAGAAAAAAATTCAATTTTATTCAAGATAATTTTTACAAAATTTTTACATCAGGTTCAATTATTTTTAAAAATTGTAATAAAATTTATCGAAACAATTCAATTGTTCTTAAAAGATTTTAATAATATTCGTTGTGAATTTTAATTATTTTCAAAATTTTTAATTAAAATTACTTTTAAAAATTTTTTATTCTTTCATAATTTAATCAATATTTAAGGGCATTTGAACCATTATGACGTCACATTTGTAAGTCACATGCTTTTCACTAATTGTGACGTCATAATGGTTCAAATGCCCTTAAAAAAAATGTTATTATTTCCAAAAACGCTAATAAAATTTGTTTAAAAGAATCTAATTTTCTAGAAATAATTTAAATATGTTTCAATATTTCAATTTAATTTTCAATTCTTTTTTTTTAACTTAAGAATAATTCCATGATTTTATATCGACAATTTAATTATTTCAGAAAATAATTAAATAATTGATTTTTTATGTAAAATTAACTATTTTTTCATATTATTGAATGCTTTCGAAAATTAAAAAATAATTTAATCTTTCCTGAAATTCAATTAAAAATGAATTTAAAATAATTTAATTCAAGAGAAAATTTCATTATTTATGAACTTCTGTGAAAAAATAAATAATTTTTTTAAATATTTGAAATTTCCGAAGAAATCAATTCAAATTATATTGTAAATAAGTGAAAGTCTGATAAGAAGTTTATTATTTTTATGAAAATACTTGAATTTTTTCGCAGATCTTGATTATTTATAAACTTACTGTTTGCAACGATTTTAATTACAATTTATTGTTGAAAATAATAGACTTCTTGATAAAATTCAAGTACATTTGAAATTTTCAATAAAAATGATTTTTATCAAATTGCTTTATTTTCAAGAATTTACTTCAGTAAATTCTTATAAACAATTAAATGACTTTAAAGAAATGTAATAACAATCTTGTCAAGAATTATTATTTTCAATACAATTTTCGTGAAAAATTCTGGTAAAGTTCAAATAATTTTAATTGCATTTCTTCAAAAGAATTCAATTATTGGAAAAAATGTCCATAAAATTCTTGAAATGAATTCAAGTATTTTAAAACGTTTTATGAATACTTCACAAGAATTAAACGATTTTCAGAACATTAAGTTAAAAATTTTAAACATTTAAAAAGAAAACACATGATTCGAAAAGTTAGGAAACAAAAAATTGTTACGCCAAGTAATTTAAAAGTAGAAGAAGTCGATTATTCAGAAAAAAAACTTTTAAGTAGAAGAAAATTGTTTGGTCAGACAATATATTTGCAAGCGAAATTAAGAGAAGAGACCAGTGAAATTTTAACCCTTCGATTATGACGATTGTTAATAAAAAAATTGGACAAATTTTGAATTAAAAAAGAACTTACGAGAAACACATTCGTTGTTTTTGCCTTCGGTGAATCCGATAACGCATCGACACCAGGGCGCATGTTTATCGGGTTCGCAGTAGGCATTTGGTCCACAAGGAACATTATCGCAGGGATTGACGCAGCTGCCTTGAACGCAGGCCAAATAGTTCTCGCAGTGATCATTTGATGAGCATTCTTGCTTGGCTGTTGGTGCTCCGGAGCATCCGCCTCCATAAGGATCACCGGCCATTCCTTTCGGACATTCGCAAACATGTCCTCCCTTGATATTGAAGCAGTAGGCTCCGCGTCCGCAAGGATTATTAATACACTCATTGACATCGACGCAACCGTGCTGTGGATCTCCCTCGTAGCCTGCTTCGCACATACATCTCGGTGGATCGCTTGGTGTACATTTTGCATTAAGTCCACATGGAAATCGATCACAGGGATCTGAAAAATAGGATGAAATTCAATAAAAAAATAAAAAATAAATTAATATATTTAATAAATTTGATAAATTTAATAAAAAAAAGATTATTAATTATTAATTATTATTATAAAAATAAATATTATTCTTTAAAGTTACGAGAAGGAAATTTTTCGCAACTTTAAATATAATAAAAAATAAAATTCGCTTGTTTAGTATTTAAGTTATGTACAAAAATTATCCAGTTTACTTATATTTTTTATTTTTAATAAATCTATGTAGAGCTTCATTTCAGGTTGAACTGGATTGAAAATAAATTAATATCGTATATAATCTAAAACCGAAGGGTATGATTAAATCAAAAATGATAACATACTTTTGCAGAGATTGCCATCAAGAGGATCTGTGTAAAATGGCGGAGGACAAACGCATTCTCCGGGTTGTATGCATTTCTCATTGGCTTTACATTCGTTATCATTGGTGCATCGTTTTTGAGCTGGAGAACAGAGACCGTTGTATGGATCACCGCCGTATCCACGGGGACAGACGCATCGATGGGAGCCTGGTAAATTGATGCACTCGGCACCATATCCACACACTTGATGTCCTTCGATACACTCGTTTATGTCTGCAAAGAGAGAGAACAAGTTATTGGTCAAGTGTTTCTTCAGGTTAGTTGACAAAGAATTCAATCTCGCTTTTTGCTATTACCTTCGCAAGATCCATCGGGTTTAGTGCTAAAGCCTTTGGGACAGGCGCAGTAACTGACGCCACCCGCAATCGTGATGCACTCAGCGCCGGCGGGACAAGTTTCGCCCTTTGAGCAACCAGCCAGCATGCACTTTCCATTTACGATCTTGTATGGAGGTTGACACTGGCACTCGATACTGTTGCATTCTAGGAACGATTCAAGCGACTTGTTAACTTACTTTTAACTACTAATTAACTACTAATTAACTACTATTTTACTACTTGTAACTACTTTTAACATAATTATCAACAGATGAGTCAAAATTTATGAACTTGGCCACTAAAAAAAAACTCTTTGAACTCTGTTAAAATGAAAGTGCTGGAAATTGTCAAAAAAGAAATTACCTTCGCAAAGAGAGAAAGGATTTCCATTGAATCCAGTTGGACATTGACACTCGTAACTGCCGGGAAGATTTTTACAAATGGCATTCACTCCGCAAGCGGGCTTGTCTCTCAGTTCGAGGCATTCATTAATATCTCTGCATTTGTGTGTTTCAGCGTCACGAGTGTATCCTCTTTGGCAGATGCAAACACTGCTTCCGGCAAATTCGTCCTTGATACATTGTTCTCCAAGAGGACATGGACTGTTCGGTCCGCATACGTGCGGTAAAAGTGATTTCTCACAACCACCACTGTAAGGGTCTCCAGTCATTCCACTCGGACATTGACAAGAGAAACTTCCGGGTTCGTTGTAACATACAGCGCCTGGTGGACATGGATTAGTTGAACATTCATCAATATCTCGGCAGCCTCCCTTGACTCCTGGTTTGCCCGTGTAACCGTTACTGCACAAGCAGTTCGCGACGTCATTCAATAACATGCAGTGAGCGTTCGGCCCACAGGAAAGATCTTCGCATGGATCTGAAATTCAATGTTAATCATCGAATTAATTACAGGGAAATTTATACTTAGAAGAATAAAGAAAATTTCAAATATCCAGAAATCAGGGCTCGAACTAGTGAAAGTATTTAAAAATACAGACTTTACGGACCAAAAATGAAAAATTACGGACCATTTACGAACCAATTACTGACAAAAATATATAAGAGAACATTTTACTTCAAACTATAATTTAGATTTTTTCATAACTACACAAACATGAAGATATCGATAACTCGGAGCGATCGATTCTTCATGTTTTATAATAATTAAATATAGAGTGATAAAATCATTATCAATTCAATTATTATTTTCAACAAATTTTAACTAAAATTCTTCTTAAAATCGATTATTTTTAGTAATTTTCGAAAAAGTTCTATGACAATTTTCAAATCCATTTCTTTACAATATTCGATTTGTCAATTATTTGTAAATTCTTCAATTAAATATGTATTAGAAAACAAAAAATTCAAATAATATAAAAAAAATTCGCAATTAAAATTTCTCAAAAAAATTAATTCCACAGAATTGTTACTTAGTTAAAAATATGAAAAATTCAAATTTTCAAAGATTTGAATCTGAAACCTTTTCAAAATTTAATTATTTCTAAAACTTTACGCTCTAATACTTTTAATATTCAATTATAATCTAAAATTTTAACTCAAATACATTTTTAAATCAATTTTTATGAGAAAATTCTACGAGAATTTCATTATTTAAATACAAAAAAACAATTTATTGAATAATTACATATGTTTCTTAAAATTGAATTCTTTTAAAAAATTGTATCAATCAATTTTCAAATAATTTGAATTCTTTTGCAAAATTTTATTAAAATAGTTAATAAAAATAATTAAATTAGGGAAAATTATTGAATTTAATTGAAATTTTACCCAAGAAATTTATTTAAATATTTTGAAAATAATTCAATTTTAGAGAAGAATTTTATAATTTATAAAGATAATTGATAATTTACGCAAAGAATTGCATTAAAAATTTTGAATGCAATAATTTTATTCTTTAATGAAATTTAATAAAAAAATTTATTAAAAATAATATTTAAATTCTAATAAATAAATTGTAGCAAATGTTATTAAAGTAATGAAATTTTTTTGATAAATTTTAATAAAATTTTTAAGAATAATTACATTTTTCGAGGAATTCGATTAAAATTGTATTAAAAATAATTGAAATTCTGCAAATAGTTTTATTATTTATCAAAATAATTGAATTCCTAATAAGAATTTTATTATTTGCCAAAAAAATTAAATACCTGTAAAAATTTTATTATTTATGAAAATAATTGAAATTTTGCCAAGAAATTTATTAAATATTTTGAAAATAATTCAATTTTAGAGAAGAATTTTATTATTTATAAAGATAATTGATAATTTACGCAAAGAATTGCATTAAAAATTTTGAATGCAATAATTTTATTCTTTAAAGAAATTTAATCAAAAATTTATTTAAAATAATATTTAAATTCTAATAAATAAATTGTAGCAAATGTTATTAAAGTAATGAAATTTTTTTGATAAATTTTAATAAAATTTTTAAGAATAATTACATTTTTCGAGGAATTCGATTAAAATTGTATTAAAAATAATGGAAATTCTGCAATTAGCTTTATTATTTATCAAAATAATCGAATTCCTAATAAGAATTTTATTATTTGCCAAAAAAATTAAATACCTGTAAAAATTTTATTATTTATGAAAATAGTTGAATATTGCGAAGAAATTTATTAAAAAAATTTTGTAAATAATGAAATTCCTGTAAAATTATTATTTTTTGAAAATAAATAAAGGTTTGTGTAGAATTTTAGTAGATTTTTTTAAAAATAATTGAATTGTTTTGGAAAATTTTATTAGAATATTATAGATACCTAATAAAATTTAATAGGTATTTCTAAAAATAATTGAAATGTTGACGAGAATTTAAAAAATTTTTTGAACATAATTGAATTTTTGCGAAGAATTTTATTACTTTTGAAAATAATTGAATTTCTTCAATGATTTGTAATTTCTCTAAAATTATCCAAATTATATCGTATAATTTACGTACTTTACGGATCTTTTTCAATTGAATTACGGACTTTATGGACCTTTTTTTAAAAAAACGGACTTTTACGGAGTTCAAACAAAGTTACGGAATTTACGGACCTAGTTCGAGCCCTGAGAAATAGATAATAAATTGTTGAAATTGAGGAATAGAATTTCCAGAAATAGATAATAAATTGTTGAAATTGAGGAAAAGAATTTCCAAAAATAGATAATAAATTGTTGAAAATGAGGAAAATGTCTTACGTCGACAGTCATTTCCAACGTTCGGTTCTGGACACAAGCATCGCTTTTGGGGATCGCAAATAGCATTTCCCGGACAGTCATTGTCCACATCGCAGGTGACAACTCCAACGCACTTGATGTGAGGATCGGGATCTGGAATAGTTTCCGGAGGACAGGAACAACTGTAAGAGCCTTCTTCGTTCGAGCAAGTTGCTCCATGGCCACACGCATCAGGTCGACCACATTCATCAATATCTATGTGAACATTGAATACAGAATTAAAATTGAACTGTCAATTGAATAAACGTGTTAAATATCAAATCAATCCGAGGTAATTGTCAAAGTAATTTTTCAAGTATCAAAGTAATTTTGAAATTCCAAAGAAAATTCAACAAGCCTCACCCAAACATTGTTTAAAGGCATTTCCAGAAAATCCTTGTCTGCACTGACAACTGAATCCACCGGGAGAATTTGTGCAAATTGCATTTTTACCGCACCGTCCAGATGGACCATTAATTTCATCACATTCGTTGATGTCTGATAGAGTAAGATGAATAGCGTGTAATTAATAATGAAAAATATGCGACAAATTGAAAGTAGTAAAAAAAAAGTAAAAGTACGAGAGGGGGATATCATACCAACACATCCAGCTGCAATATCGTTGGGATTAAATGTCCAACCATCTTCACAAATACAATAGGCTTCTTGTCCATCAGGTTTGCAGAAGGCGTGTTCGCCACAGGTTACTTCGTCACATGGAGCTAATAATTATCAAACACACATAAGAATAAAATAAATAAGTTTCGTAACTGTAAACACAAATGAGGTTCTGTCAGAAAGAGTTAAGAATAGTTTCTTTTTTCTTGTATCTTCAAAAATTAAAAATAATTTATTAATCGCAATTCTTTTCTAATTCAAGGTTACAACACTTTTTATCATTCGAAATTCCCTTGAATTTTTCTTATTCTTGCGAATTTCTTTAGTTATAAAATTTTTTTTTTCACAGGAATTAACATTCTTCAAAATTATTTCCATCATTTCAATTTAATTCTTATTTTCTACAATTTTTTTACTAAATTCTTCTTTATATTTTTTCAAAAAGTTCTTAGAATATTTTTTACAATTGAATTTAACGAAATTTCGTCGATTATTCATAAATTCTTCAATTGTATATTAGAAACAAAATATTATAATACAAAATTTTAATAATTTCAAAAAAAGCATTTAAATTTTTTTCATAAAAATTATTTCTACAGAAATGTTTAGTTAAAAGTATGAAAAATTCAAATTTTCAAAGACTTTCACTTGAAACCTTTTAAAAATTCAATTATTTTTAAAACATCACATTATAATGCTTTTAATATTTAATTATCTCAAATTCATTTATAAAACAATTTTTACAAGAAAATTCTGGGATAAATCCATTATTTAAATACAAAAAAAAATCTATTGAATAATTGAATGTTTCTTAGAGATTGAATCTTAAAGAATTTTGTATAATTGTAATAATATAATTGAATTTTAACAAAGAATTTAATTAATTATGAAAATAGTTAAATTCATGTCTAGAATTTTTTTTATTTTTTGGTAAATAATTTATTCTTTAAATTAAAAGCTTTTTAATAAAATTATTAAGAAATATAATTTCTGCGAAATTTACACTTGTAGTTGTAATAAAAATAATTGAATTACTAAAAAGAATGTTATTATATTTATGAAAATAATTGATTCCCGGTAAAAAAAATTTATTATTTATAAAAACAATTAGGTTCCTGTAAAAATGTTATTATTCATGAAAATAATTAAAATACAATGCGAAAAAATTTGTAAAAACTTTGTGTTAAATTGAAATGATTTAAAAAATAATTTAGTTTTTGGGAAACTTTTATTAATTATGAAATGAAGTGAATGTTTGCGTAGAATTTTATTAACAAATTTTTTTACATAATTTAATTTTTTCGGAAAATTTTTTTTAAATAGATATTCAAATGATTGAATAGAGAAGAATTTTTGAAACTAATTGAAATTTTGACAAGAATTTTATTTCAATTGTTTGAAAATAATTGAATTTCGAAAAAGAATTTTATTATTATTGAATTTGTTATAAGAATTAAATTTTTTTTTAATAATTGAATTTTTGAAAGAAATTTTATTATTATTATTTTATTTTTCGAAAATAATTGAATTTGCAATTTTTCTCTAAAATTCAATTATTTTAGTGTTCTTAACTAAAACTCATATTTGAATCAATTTTTATTAGAAAATTTTTATGAGAATTCAATTATTTAAAAACAAGAATAATTTATTGAACTCAATTAAAATTGTATTAAAATTAATTGAAATTTTGCGATGAGTTTTCATATTTATGGAAATAATTGAATTTTATAAAAAGTATTTAATTATTTATGGAAATAATTCGATTTAATATAAAAGAATTCAATTATTTATGGAAATAATTGGATTAAATAAAAAGAATTCTATTATTTATGGAGATAATTAAATTTTATAAAAAGAATTCTATTATTTATGGAAATAATTGAATTTTATAAAAAGATTTCTATTATTTATGGAAATATAATCGAATTTTATAGAAAAAGTTCTTTAATTTATGAAAATAATTAAATTATTACGAAGTAATCAGTAATAATATGTTAATAAATTGCAATTTAATTTTTAAACAAGCAAAAAAAATCAAGATTAGATTCACTCACCTTTGCACGGAGAATGCGGTGGAGTTCCAATGAATCCAGTTTCACAATCACAATGGAAGTGTCCTTTCGTATTGGTGCAGACGGAATTTGGTCCACACGGGTTTTTGAAACACTCGTCAATATCTTCGCATTCGGCTCCAATGGCCTTGAAGCCCTCTTTGCAGAAACACTGACCTTCGATGCATTCAGCATTGTTGACGCAGTCGAAATTAGATTTGCAGAGCGTTGCAACGTCCGTCTTTATTGTATTTGAAAAATTAGCGAACAATTAATAATTAATTATAGAAAAACACCTATTTTCTATGGACGATACAAATTAATAGCAAACAAAATCAACAAATTGATATAAAAAATCACTAAATATTATTTACTTAAAAATGTTTACTTTCATCTGCCACACGACAATTAATTTTTTGCAACTGAGACTAAATTCCGTCTTATAACCCAACTGTGAGTAAAGTGACCATTATTGCCCTAGGATAATAAAATATTCATTATTTCCCTAGGGGAATAAAATATCCATTATTATCCTAGGGCAATAATAGTCACAATTTTTTGTTTTTTCTATGACAGTAATTCGTACAGTCCAGGTTTGTAAAAATTGTTGAAGGGTAAATACGGAAATTAATAAACAAGACACTTTACCTGATCACAAGCAACTTTCGGACTGGGATTGGCACTGAATCCAGGTGGACAAAGACAACTATATCCAGGAATTGCGTTCTTACAAATAGCATTCGTTCCGCATGGATTGTCCAAAGCTGTACACTCATCGATATCTGCATTGGTTCGAAGGGAATGCAAAAAAAAAAAAGAAAGTTAGTATTTGCTAAAAGTTTTTTTTATTTTCTATGAAAGTCAATACTCAATAGTGAATCAGTTATAGATTAAATTAGTGAGAGAAAGAAAAAAGTGAATATAAAAATTCTAACCACTGCATCCCTTGAACGGATCGCCGGTGTATTCTGCTTTGCAGCTACATACAAAGCTGCCTATGGTATCTGTGCATTCTGCATTTTCTCCACAAGGACTTTTCTCGCATTCGTTAATATCTGTTAATTGTTTAATTCAATCAGCGGACGGTTAATCATTAGATGTCATTATAAAAAGGGAATAGTATTATTTCTTGAAAGCAAGCACTTTTATTTACACATTTTGCGGACATATATTCGACATACTCTGCAGATCGCAATTTTTATCCGAATCCAATCATTTTAATTTTGAGACTTAATACATTTTTAAGAACTCTTTCGAAGCAGATTTCGACAAAACTCGAATTAAGTAATGTGTTTGTATTTGGACGACAAAATTTATATCAAACGAATTAAACTTACATTTATTTAATTAACTAGCCAAATTATCCGCCCGCAAGCACGCGGGAATGTTTATTGTAAACAATTTCAAGTCATTTTAATTTAAGTAATTTTTAAAGAAATACTTATTATGACACATAACTGAAAAACTAATTAGAACTAAATTTTCCAAATATTCAGTTACTTTCACAAATAAAGTTTTCGACAAGAATTCAATTATTTAAACTAATAAAATTTTCATAACATTTAAAAATTCATTATTTAAAACAATGTTCATAAAATTCTTATGAAGATTTCAATTCCTTTTAAAAGTAATAAAATTTTCAAATTTTTTGTTTTATGTCGATAAATAAAAAAATTACTCCCGAAAATTCAATTACTTTGAGGTTATTTCAATAAAATTCTTTTCAAAATTCAATTATTTTCATAAATAACAATATTCATCACAATAATTCAATTATTATTAAAAGAAATAAATTTCTTCTTGGAAATTCCATTATTTTTAAAAATTCTAATAAATCGTTCGCAAGAATTCAATTATTAACATAAATAATAAAATGTTTTTTTTGGAAAATACAATTATTTTCAAAAAAATTTAATAAAATTTCTCATCGACATACAATTATTGACAAATTTTTTAATATAATTCTTTGTAAAATTTAAATATCTTTAAAAACTTTTCACATTTCAATGATTTTCAATATCAACTTTTTTTTTATAAAATAACCAAACAGAACTCAATTATTCAAAAAAAAAATTTATGATAAAATTCTAGGAAAAAATTCAATTATTTTCATCCATTTTAATAAAATTCGCCGCAAGAATTTAATCATTTACCTAATTAATAAAATTCTTTGAAGAATTAAATTATTTTTATAAATAATAAAATTCTTCGAAAGTAATTAAATTATTTTTTCAACAATTATTATTAATCAAATTTCTCGAAAAAATTCAATTATTTTCATAAATTACAAAATCCTTAGAAAAAATGTAATTTTTCTCAAAATTTATAAAATTTTCCAGAAAAATTCAATTATTTATCAAATTTTTTTTTAAATTCTTCCCGAGAATTCAATTATTTTCCAAATTGTTTTACAAATTCTTTCCGAAAAATTAAATTATTTTCCAAATTTAAAAAAAAATTCTTCGCAATAATTCAATTATTTTTATAAAAATAGAAAAATATTCCAAAAAAATTTAACTATTTTCTTAAATTATGAAATTCTTAAAAAAAAAAAAGCCAATTTTTCCTAAAATTGAATTTCCAAATTGTTTTAAAAATTCTTTCCGAAAAATTCAATTATTTTCCAAATTTAAAAAAAAAATTCTTCGCAAGAATTCAATTATTTTTATAAAAATAGAAAAATATTCCAAAAAAATTTAACTGTTTTCATAAATTATGAAGTTCTTCAAAAAAAAGTTAATTTTTCTTAAAATTTATAAAATTCTTCAGAAAATTTCAATTATTTTCAAATTTTGTTTTTTAAATTCTTGGCAAGAATTTAATTATTTTAATAAATAATAAAGTATTTCAAGAAAATTCAATTATTTTCATAAATAACAAAATTTGCCTAAAGAAATCAATTATTTTCAAATATTTTTTTTAATTCTTCGCAAAAATTAAATTATTTTAAATTCAATTTATTAGCAGGATAAGGAAAAAGTAAATATTTTTGATGAAAAAAACAAATGAATACAGATAATTTGCTAACGGAAAGGAAACTTACGATTATTATAATGTATATATAGTTTGTGAAGAAATTTTTCCAAAAATAAATACTTAATACTCAAATTTTTTTACTTTTAAAATAAATAATAATTTTTTAGAAATATTTGTCGATCGAGAATGATTGAAATGATTTTTATAAAAATATTTGTCGATCGAGAGTGATTGAACTGATTTTTTTTTAACTTCCGAAATAGCAAAAATATTTTTAAATCGTCCTATAGATAGAGTTCATAAGAACTTATTAAGCTCAAATTTACAAAAATCTTCTTCGCTGCGTGTAAAGTCCAGTTCGGTTCGAGGGGATAGAGTCTCAGAATACCCCTTAATCTTTACTCTTTTTTATCAAAACAGAAGAAATTGGTATTTATTTCCTCAAAGATATTCCGAAGAAAAAACTCAATTATTAAGCAAAAAAAACTCAAATTACAATTGCCGAAGAGATAAACGAAATAGTAAAGAAATAAAATGAAAAATACTGTATTTCCTTTTCTTAATAAGGGCCTTAATAATTATTCGGAGAAATTAAAATTCAATCCAATGGAAGGAAGAAACACATAATTTTAAATGGACCTGGATAATTGGTTAAATACGGTAATTATTTAATCGTTAAAACAGTTAAGCGAATTGCACAGCTGCAATCTGAAGAAAAAGAATTTTTCAAATATACGAATTCTTCATTTTTGCTACAACGACTTTCGTAAGATCCCAACTATGTGACATGTTATTAAAAATATCTAACCTTTTTCTCAATATTTTAAAACCCACTTTAAAAGAGGCCAAAAAATTATTTTCAAATTTCACAAAATAAAAATGTGATACAAGCTAATTTTTAAATAGATCGTTAAAAAATAAAAATTTTAAACTTCATGCTCGTAAATTATATGCGGTTTATAATTTTAATTTTTAAAACTAAATTTTTTTTTAATTTGGAAAAAAAGGGTAAAAATTATTTTTTACAACAGGCCCAAATTTTCGTATCAAATTAAAAAAAAAAAATGTTTGTCAAAAAGAATAATCGTAGCATTTTTGCGAGGAATAAAAAAAAGTAATCTTTCGATTTCTACATTCCCAGTAGCGCGCGTGGAAATTTTTGAATGAAAAAGTGGGAAGAATTTGAGTGGCTTGCGTTCAAGAATTGAAACTGTAAGCTTATTAAAAAAGAAAACTGACTTTCGCAAAGGGTGAGTCCCTGGCCGACAAAGCCTCTCGGGCATAAACACTTAAACGTTCCTGGGACGTTGATGCACTTGGCGTTAGTAGCGCAGGGATTATTCTGGGCGCATTCGTTCACATCGACACAGCCGTGGATGGCATCCATTTGATATCCCAACCGACAACTGCACTCAAAGCTTCCTTCGCTGTTCACACATTCCGCGTCCGCGCCACAAGGATTTCCCTCGCACTCGTTTATATCTAATAGCGTTATGTTATGTTAGTTGTACAATTATTATTATTATTATTATTATTAACTACATGTTGTTATCGATTTATCACCAAAATATGTTAGAAATATTTACACTTATATACTTCATTTGTTTGTTCTTTATAGAAAATAATTAATAAGTTTTTAAATTATTTTTTCTGCTTCTTATGGAGAAAACTTTTAACTTCTCCAACAAATTTTTTTTTAATTCTCTAAATAAATTTCTTGAAATAAATTTATTTTTTTCTTAGGAAGGTTACATATCAGTTTCTGATCAAATTTATGTGCAAGTGACTGTTAGATGTCCAAGGTTAATTTTTCAACCCTTTTCTAAAATTAAAATTTACAAATGGAACGAAATTAAATTTTTGTCGTACAAATTGTTTCTGAAAATTAATTTTTAGTAATACAAAAATTTTTCTAGGTAGTCACCTAAAATTTTTCTGTAGACTTTAGGGTATTTAATGTTAAAAAAGTTAATTTGCTTTCAGTAATCGATATTGATATGTGAAAAGAAGGAAAGTTAACTTGTAAAAATGTGTAGTGTTTTAATTTGTTAGCTTTCTTAAAAATTAAATTTTGAATAAAATTATATAAAAATTCAAGAAAATTAATTGATTTTTGGAAGACTTGCAGTTCAAATTTTTAAGTATTTTGAAATTTTAAGCAAATAAAGAGTAATAATTAGATAAATATTTATTTTACAAAAGTTATTAAAATTGAAAAAAATAACTTCGAAATTTTTAAAAAATTAGGTTTCTCAAAAATAGTAATTAAAATTTTTTAAAGAAAGAAGTACTTGAATTCTCAATAATAATTTAATTGAAACAATTGTAAATTTTGTAAAATTTTATATTTTTAAGAATTTAATTTTTCCCTCTTTAAAAATTGCCTTTAAATATAATTATATTTTTGAAATTTTATCATTTTACGAATTTACAAAAATTGTTTTATTTAAATAATTCAATTCTCGTAGTTGAATTCTGATAAAAATTGATTTAACAAAAATTTCAGTTAAAATTTAAAAAAATAATTGAATATTTAAACCGTTATAACAGGAATTTTAGGAATGAATTAAATTTTAAAAGGTTTTTAAATTAAATTCCTTAAAAATTTAAAAGAAGCAAAAGTTTAAAAATCTTTAGTTTTTTGTTAAAAAAAATTATTAATAACATTATTTTTCTCTAAAAATTATTAAAGTTTTTCAATAATTTTATTCAAAAATTCGAAAAAAAATTTTTTTTTATGAATTACAGATGTAAACTTTAGAAATAATTATATTTCATAAGGTTTTTCATTGAAATTATTTGAAGTTTTAATTCCTCGGGAAAAATAAATATGAATAAGTTTTTTAATTTTTGTTTAACAAAATAAGTAGTAAAGGTTTGAAAATTTAATTTCACAAGATTGTTTCTTGAAAAAATTAAACTAAAATTTTTTAAAAATACTCCTATTTCCGAAAATAATTTTTTAAAATTGAAACAATTGAAAATTTTGCCAACTTTTATTGAAATAAATTTTGAATTTTAATTCAAGTTGCTGTTAGAAATATTTTGGCACTTGTTATACGAGTTTTTCAAACAATTGCATTTAATAAAAGACAGTAAGAAAAATTATATTTTTTAACAAGTTAAGAATTTCCATTAAATTTGTAAAAGCAAATTTTGTTAATAACAATGGAAAAGAAAATTTCACGCGTGTTTAGTTTTGCTAGTTTATTTTATAATAGACAAGTAATTGAAGATTTGAATCAATTAATTTTTTTCAATAAAATATATTTCTGTACCAATTTTTATTTAAATCCATATGTGTGACATTTTATTAGAAACTCATAAGTAACATTTCTATTTGTAATAAAATTTAATTTCTAATTGTAATTATATAAAAAAGAATTTGTTTAGAGAAATTAAAAAAAATTTTTGAAGTAGGAGGTTAATAATGCTTTCTCCGTGACAAAATGAAATAAGGCAAAAAACCCAAATCACAATTCTTTTGACTCTGACTTTTTCAAAAATCTTTTTTTTCGTTTAATATTACATTTTGATTCATTAAACTCAAAAACAGTAAAATACCGACTTACGTATAAATTTAAACAATTCAGTTAAGTTTAGAAATTTAATTACTTTAAGTAAAATTAAAAAAAAATCCTTCGTTATTGAAATTGAAAAACTGACATTTATTTCCTTAAACGAAATGCAATTCCCGTTATGAACAGATTAAATTCAAGATTCAATATCATTGACTTCTTATTTGTATAATTAATTACTGGCTTCAATAAAGTCATTAGCATTGTATAATGGCATTGATTGTTTATATTCTCTATTTTTATCATAACAAGTATCTCTCTCTCTTTCTCTTTCAGAAAAGTCTGGTTTTTATCAATTTGTCAAGTCACTAATGAATAAAAAAATTCTCTTTTAATCGTAATTTTTGTGACTTATAATTTTAATTTATTTGTTATCATATTTTTATTTTTCATTAACTAACTTTCATTAATTTATTAATTTTTCACTAGCTTACAGGACAACAAACGAAATATATTTTTGTTCGACAAAACTAGTTTTCAAAAGGGAAAAAATTTAAGTAAACTATCGAAATTTAGAAATAACTGCGGAAAATATTCATTCAGTATTATTAATTTTCTCTCAATGAATCAAAGACCTCTGTATTGTTTCTTATAAATATTTATGTGAATTAATCATTTTGAATAATCTTCAATTTACATACAAGAAATCTAATACTAAAATTGAAATGTGATTTGGATTTTTTTATTTATTACAAATTACAATACGTTTGTGATGTGGAATCAAAAATTTAAGAAATAAAATTTTAATTTATTTTCAATTTAATAAAAATATTTTTTATATTTTTTCATTATAAAACTGCTTTTATTGTAGAATTATAAGTTTAAAAAAAATTAAACTGTTTTCAGTATATTTGGTCATAAATTCGAAGTTTTATTATAAACCATTTTTTTTCGAGTATAATATTGAATTGCGAATTTCGGAAAAAAATCGCCAGAGCCACTTTCATTGTCTTTTGCTATAAAAAATGAATTCTGTTAAATTTTTATTCTTAACCGGTGCGAATAAAAGATCTAAAAAAGAGAATAAAAATAATTAATTTGTGCTATTGTGATGATTTATTTTCTAGGTTGTGTATCTTTGTGTTCCACTTCCAAAGCAATTTTAATTATATTAATTTTTTTTGTTAAGAAAAGCTAAATATAAAAAAGAATATATTCAATTATATAATTCTTTATACAGGTGTTATAAGGTATTATGTTTTAAAAATATACTCTACTTATTTTTTCAGAAAAAAATAAGTTTCCGCCTATTAATATAGACTAAAATTGTACTTATGTTTACTATTCATAATTTTTTTGTAAGAGTCAAAATTTTTGAACTTGAAAAATGACAATTTGTTTTTCTTTTACAAAAAGAATTATTAAATTTTTTAAACCAAGGTAATTAAAACAAAAATGAATCACTATGTACGAAAAAAGGATGTTAATTTTATTTGAAAAGTTTCTGTTAAGGAAGTGTAATAATTCAGAAAAGAAAAACTATTAATTTGAAAGCATTTAAACGATCGTTAAAAACAAAAAGAAAATATCTAATCGCCGATGACTAAATGTTTTTACATGTTCGAAAGTAAATTTTTGCTTTCATTTATTCATAGAACATATATAGATGATCGTATAAGGATTCATCTCTCGAATGGAGTGGTAATGTAATGCGATGTTATTATTCATCTTTTATTCCAAGTTCTCTTTTAGCGTGGATTAACGAGATTAATGACTTCCTTTGCTTTATCGGTGTTGCGTGAAGTAAACTATGTACAGCGTTAAGTATAAACGGCATAAATCAAGATTATATCATTTGAAAAGAATATGACTTACCATGGCAAGCTGACATTGGGTCTCCCTCCGTTCCTGCGGGGCAAGCACAGCGAAAAGTGCCATCCATATTCGTGCACAAGGCCGAACGTCCGCAGGGACTGCGAAGACACTCGTCCACATCCCTGCATCCATCCTCTGGATTTCCATCGTATCCTTCGGGGCATTCACATCTATGTGCACCAGGTAAATTCACGCACAACGCACCATGTCCGCAAGCACCTTCGTAGTTACATTCGTTTATATCGGTACACTGTTCAAACACAAAGGGACATTATTCGACATTTTTCCCCAATTCTATTATGTAACTATAAAGTATATATAAAAGCGCATATCTATTGATTCCATTCAATTTAAATATATAAATACATACCGCAAGGCGTGAACTAAACTCACAATCAGTAAATGCTTCAATGCTCTGTAGAATATTCTCCGTAATTTATATCATAGTCCGGAAATTCTACAAAGGTTTGCTACAAAAATGTCCCTTTTTTGATTTTTAACGTTGTTAACTTTTTAAAAAAGAGATTTCATCTACTATGACCCAGACGAAGTTGAAGTCCACAACGTTGATCAACGAAAAAAAATTTGTTTAATTTATTTCAAAATTATTTTTAATTTAATATTTATTTATATAACAATTATTATCATAATATAAACATCAATCTATTTTTTCTAAATATTTTTGTGACATAATATTGCTGCTTTTTTTTTTTAAATTTATTAAGAGAATAATTTTTTTCGTTGATAAACGTTGGTGACTTCAACGTCGTACCCAGAGAATAATTTTAGTGCTTCAAATCTGGATAATATTTCTATAACTAATAACCCAACTGATGCACCAAAAATTTTTCCGTTTGTGGTGCAAAATAAAACTACAAAAAGTTTCAGCAAATCTAAAGTTAATGTTATGGAAACATTATTCCAGAAACCGACTCGAGAAGATGGAACAAGATAAACAATTAAAACCAGTGAGCGACTATAGTAGACGCATATTCAGGTAAATTTGATAAAAATGACGTCAGAAATGAACCTCCGTTCTTAATTCGTGTACATTTCAAACAACAAAAACTTTATTTTCGACACAAACTAAAGCATTTTGTTGTTAACATTGAATGATTTCATCGTTCTTAATTTTATTCAAGTAAACAGTATAAGTCACCATGACGAATTCCTCGTGGTTTTATGAATGTTTTTACGAAGAGTAGAGTAAATATCACAAGAATTAAATTCGAATGGAGTATTCTGGGAAAAGATGAAAAATTAAAAAAAAGAAAAATATTCTGTGTATTTTTTACCCACTAGGGAGTTTCCTCTTTTGACCGAATTCATTTTAAATCGTACAATTTAACTTCAGGTCACAGATTTACCTACCGATAAAATATGTCATTTTAAATAAAAAAAATAGAGAAAATAATTTTTCATTTAGGGTGTCTACTATTTTTGTTCAACAAAATTCCCAGTTTTTTTCGGTTATGTCCTTTTTTCCCAGTTTTTTCTCCTCCAATTTAAATTTTATTTCGAACATGAATAAATCTTTAAATTTTTTGGAAATAATGTTTTGTTAAGTAATTCTAATTCATAATTTGGAAAATAATTGAATGAAACAAATTATTTTCTCAATTTGTTGAAAATAAACTTGTCTCTTTATAATTATAAGTAAAAATTTGATTTTTCAATTTTATTAAAATTATATTGATTGATAATTGAATTTCTACAAAGAATTTTACTATTTATAAAAGTAATTCAATGTTTCCAAACAATTCCTGTTATTTATTGAAATAATTTAATTCTTGTGATGAATTTTATTAAAATTTTTGTTAAAATAATAAAATAGTAATAATTATTTATTTAGTAAGTAATACATTTGTTTGTTCAAGAAATGTAAATATAATTTATATAAACATTCAAAAATTTGAAATTATAAAATTTTAAGGGAAGTTCAATAATTACAATAATGTATTGAATAGAATAATATAATTTTTATAAGCAATTCATTTAAAACTGTAAGAGGGAATTTAAATTTAAAAAATAAAATTATAATTACGGTCACTAACATTATTTTCAAAAAATTTAAATAAAACTCTTTAAAAGAATACAATTATTTTTCGAAATTCCTAGTTTTTTCCGGTTTTGTCCTAAATTTTTCCCGTTTTTTTTCCTCATCCAATTTAAATTTATATTTGATTTGAAACATGAATAAATCTTAAATTTTTTTTAAAATGTTCTTTTTAATGATTTTAATCGATAATTTGAAAAATAATTGAATGAAACAAAGCATTTTCTCAATTTCTTGAAAATAAACTTGTCTCTTTATAATTATAATGGAAAATTTGATTTTTAATTTTATTAAAATTATATTGATAATTGAATTTCTGTAAAGAATTTTACTATTTATAAAAGTAATTCAATTCTTCCAAACAATTCCTGTTATTTATGAAAATAATTTAATTCTTGTGATGAATTTTATTAAAATTTTTGAAAATAATAAAACCAATAATTATTTATTTATTTAATAAGTAACAAAGATTTAATTTGTTCAAGAAATATAATTTATATAAACATTCAAAAATTTGAAATTATAAAAATTTAAGGGAAGTTCAATAATGACAATTATGTATTGAATAGAATAATATAATTTTTATAAGCAATTCATTTAAAACTGTAAGAGGGACTTTAAATTTAAAAAATAAAATTATAATTACGGTCACTAACATTATTTTCGAAAAATTTAAATAAAATTCTTTAAAAGAATTCATTTTTCAAAAAATGTAAAGAAATTTCAATTACTTGAAAAATTTGCAACTATTTCCTTATAAAAATTCAATTATCTTGAAACAATATAATTGAAAAATTACAAATCTTATTTTTCAGATTTAAAAAAAAAATGCGAAAGTTCAATTTTATTAAACAATTTTCTGTATATTTTTTAAATTAACTAATAAAAATTTTAATTATTAATCTTCGCCGTTAGAAATATGAATACATTAGAATATGACTTTTTATAAAATTCAATTATTAATCAGCTATTAAATTAAAATACTTTAAAAATTATATTTGTTAAAAAGTTTCTAATTAAATTCTTTAACAAATTTAATAACATATTTTCAGTGGAATTTCAAAATATTTCTATTAACTCCATAGTTTTTTAAAATTTATTTACATAATACGTTTGAATTGGTGACTGATTTTTTACTATTAATTTAATTATTTTTAACTAAATCAAATTTAGAGAACAGTACAAATATCTATAAAAATTGAAATAAAAAGTAATTTTTTAAAAACAAATTAAAATAATTAAATCTTTTTTAATTTTGGTGAAAAAATTCCCGGTTTGGTATAAAATTCCCGGTTAATTCCCGATCAAATTAAAAAAAAAGAAAAAGGAAATGACTTATTTCTTTTAAAAGCTACTTTTAACAAGGTATGTATTTTTACTAATTTTTCTGTTGCTTATTGTAACAAATCTAAATTATTAGGACAACAGAATAAAGTTCGTTCTGAATTGACAATTCAATTGTCCAAAGTCAAAAAAATCTTTTTCTTCTTAGTTACATTTTTAATTTTTAATTAAAAATTTGTAAACTTACAAGTTTGTAAGGGTCTCCCGAGTATCCCGGCTGACACGAGCACGTATAATTTCCAAGGGTATTCTGACAAAGGCTATTTTCTCCACACGCATCTTGCAATGCACATTCGTCCACATCCTCGCAGTGGATCTCGCCATCGCCAGTAAATCCCGCTTTGCATTTACATAGGAAATTCGAAGGTAAATTACAGCACTCAGCATTTTCGACGCACCGTGCAGCAAAATGTGGATTTTCGCATTCGTTTATATCTGGAATTGGAAAATTTACAGTTCAAATAAAGAGAATAAATATCAATATCTTTTTAAAGATATTAGGGTGAAATTTTTCAAAAATTATAGCAAAGAAATTTTTAATATTGTTTTAAAAATATTTTTAAATAATATTTGAAAGACAATAGTTTTACAAGCATACCAAATTAAAAAATGGTCAAAAAATTATAATTTGGTAAAATCTTTTAAAAAATAATTGAAATTTGGGAATTTTTTTTTTTAAATAATTAAAAAACTTAGTAAAATCTTTTGAAAATATTTCAGTATTTAAACAATATTTTAATAAAATAATCAACCTTTTGAAGAATTTGAATCATGAAATAATGATTTTTCCGAAATTTTTATAAGTCTAAAAAAAGTAAATTTAAAAAATCTTTAATTGATTTACAAATTTATTTATAAAAAGAAATTTTGCTTGTAATTTAAGAAAAAAATCTCATTAATTTTTTGAAGAATTTTAATTAAAAATCCTGAATACCTATGATTATATTTTTATTAAAATGTTACAAATCTAAAAAATTGTAGTTATTTTTTGAATTTTTGGAAATAATCGAAAATATAAGAAATAATTTAATAAATTAGAATAAAAAAAGTTCTGAGAATTACTTTTTTTTCAAAAATAGTTTAATATAATTTTAAAAAAACTACTTTTCATGAATTTACATTTCTAATAAATTTACACTTGAAGATTTTTTATTAAAATTCTACAGAATTACATTATTTTCAAAATTTTGCAAATTGAAATTCTTCAAAAGTTGATTTTCAAAATTTACAATAAAATATCTTTAAAAACTTCAATTATTTTTAAATCTTACCAAATTTCAATTATTCGAAAGCTTTTTTATATTTTCGAAAGTTTAATTTAAAAAATTATTCAAACAAAACTTTTCAAAGATTAGTATATTGTACTTTTCATTATTAAAATAAATATCAAAATAAGTTGTATAGTTTTACTAAAATGTACTGTGGGTGGTCTTAAGATCACATTTTTTTTAAAAATAAAATCCTGTAGTTTTTTAAATTAAAATTTGTTTAAAAAAATTTTAGTCATTCGAAAATTGAAACATATTTAAATTTACGCTTTATGGATTATAAGTATTTACAAAAGTCTTCAGCTTTAGAAAATTGACTTCATAGTGTCACAACAATAGATCTGAGAGATTCTATTCAAGGGAAAAGAATTC
Organism: Leptopilina myrica (nomen nudum); assembly: GCA_032872475.1. Taxonomy (NCBI): domain Eukaryota; kingdom Metazoa; phylum Arthropoda; class Insecta; order Hymenoptera; family Figitidae; genus Leptopilina; species Leptopilina myrica (nomen nudum). The sequence continues at coordinate 43,572,796 of CM065464.1, read as the reverse complement.
ATGGGATATAAATTGGGGGTACACTTTTACACAATGCGTCGCTACAGGTACCACGGTTTTCTATACAGCTTCGGTTAAAGAGGTTAAAGGTAATTTATTAGGGGATTGTTAGGATTGTTAGGGTTATTTAAATGATTTAAATGACTAAGGTCAGTTACACTGGCACGTGAGCGATTCGGACCCAAAACGGTACCGTTTACAGTTCTTTTTCGGTCCACTTTGTAAGGGCGCAACGAGTATTAGATCAAGGGGAATTTAAAAAAAACACCGGTTTGATATTACAAAATAACGTAATTAAATATTCCCACACGAATATAGTATATAATTGTATAAAAGTAAAGGAAGTAAACATTACCTTCGCAGTGGAATCCATCGCCCTGATAGCCAGGGAAGCAGGTACAATGATAGCTGCCAAGAGTATTTGTACAGTGGGCAAAAATATCACAGGGTCGAAACTTACACTCGTTCTCATCTGTAAAAAATGAAAATGCACATATGTGCGTGAAAAAGTGAACAGTTAACAGTAAAGTTGAGTTAAGCCTCTGAACGGAACTTAATATAAAGGTCTTGACCGATGAGCGGTTAGCCACAGGCTGTTTTCAACTCTAATGATAGAACGATCATGTTTAAGCGCCTGTTCTGAGGGCAATACGTAAGTTCCTGTCCTACCGACAGGTTGCATTAATATTTATTTAAAAAAAATAGATTTGCATGTATTTAATAATCACGTACTTGGTCGTAACTCGTATTTTTATTACATATATTTTTATGAGACATAACCTTACACAGTGAGCACTAAAATCCGTGGGATATCCACGACATCCACTTGGGAACGATCGAAGCGTTGGAAGGTCTGTCAAATTTCTAGGTTATGATCTCCGATTTTTGCCGCAGCAACAAAAACAACACCGAGTGGTTTAAATGACTTGAAATAGCTAAAGAAACATTTTTAAGGGCATTTGAACCATTATGACGTCACAATTGATGCAAAGCATATATTTTAACGTTGTGACGTCATAAAGGTTCAAATGCCCTTAAACGAATTTTTCTCTGATGAAAAAAGATACATTTGAAAAGTTTTAATAGAATACATAATAATCCAAAAGATTGTTTAAATTCATACAGAAACGCGGTTGCAAAACGAAAAATTGTAAAGTAATATAAGAATCTGCGACAGCTGGGCGATTGTGCTCGCTCTGAATGCTTCTGCCCTCTTCTGGCGACTGTCAGTAAAACGCTTCTTGCTGTCCGAGGTCCCTGAAGTTGGCGTCGACGCTGAATATCGAAAAATATTTTGTTCGCAAAATCGAAAAAATAACTCAATTTCTACCTCGGTTTATGATTTAAAAAAATACTTTCAAAACGTTTTTTTTCTTCTTCATTAAATGAAAGAAGTGAAATTCTAAAAATTTTCTTACTAAAAATAATAAGAAAAAATAGTTTTCGGTGGCCAACTTCAGGAACGTGCTGTCTCATAACATCAATTTTACATTTTACAACCGCATTTTCGCTTGGATTTAAACAATCTTTTGGATTATTGTATTTTAAAAGATACTTATAACCACTGTGGGTTTGGCATATTTTGCAAAGAGTGTCGTTTTTAGAGAAAAAGGAGAAAAAGTGCTTGTATGAAAATAATGTTTTAAAGTCAGTGACGCTTCTTGTGCGCGGGAGATAATCCAATGTCTCACATAACCTAGAAATTTCACGCGCCTTCCAACGCCGTTAATGCAATTTTTGGAAAAACTCGAATAATTTGATACTTTACGACTACAATAATACGAATAAAGTTGACTGCTTTATTACTACTAAATTACAATTGATAATTGATAAGCGTACGAACCTGGAACTTGGCAATTACAGCCTCCAAAGCCATCATTGCAGTGACAGACTGAATCGAGGCAAACTCCGTTTTGACACAGTGTACCGTCCTCTTTCGTACAATCGTCTGTAAGTAAACAAAAACATTTTCTTTTATTTTTAAGTTAAACATTAAATATTTTCACTGTCAATTATATTCAAGGGGAGAAACGAAAATTTTAATTGAATAATTAATTGACTTCTAATAAATGAATTTATTTAACATACAAATAGTTATTTGAAACAATATTTATTTATTTCACTCAATTAATTGGATATTTGTTATAAATAAGCATTATATGACACAATTAACATTTTATCGTTTCAAGTTCTTTCTATCAAAATTCTCTGACTTTTAGAGAGAGTTTTTAGAATAATTCCCCGACTTGTCCCCACCCGGAATTAATTATTTTTAATGAATTATTTTACTGATAAAAATAATTATATTTATTTTGAAATGAAACCCATATATTATTGAATCAAGTAATTTTCAAAATTGATTTAAATCAATATTTATTAGATCTAATTATTCCATTTATATTTGACTTAAGTAATTCGTATTTAGTAAAAATAAGTATTTATTTTATGCGATAAAACAAAATACTCTTATCTAATAAAATACTTGGAGTTAATAAATATTTACTAGGTTTAAATAAATATTTATAGACAATAGACAAACCATATAATTGAGTAAATTAATTTTGATTTGATTGAATTAAATTTCGATGATTCTAAACTTTCAAACGTTCAAATGAACGACAATATTTTTTTACTTCTTCGAATTTGTGTTTTTTACCAATCAAATTATTTTTTAAATTAAAATAAATTAATTCTAAACTAAATATATTTAATTTCAATTATTTTTCTTTTTTAGATGGTAATTTTCAAAAATACTTAAGGTGCGAGAAAAAATATCGTTCATTTGAACGTTCGAAACTTTAGCCACATAAATAAATTTGCAAAAATGGATAAAAATAAATTTTAATGTTATAATTTCAGAATAATAATAAAATTGACAACATAATAAATAGTTCTATTTAAACAGTAAACAAATTAATAGAAAATTTCATCTTCTTGGAAAGAAATTGAAATGAAATTCTCAATACTACTGCGCAAGTTGCGAATAATTAAATTCAAGAGCGCAGTTAAAAAAATGTAAGCAAAGAGAAGATTAATTTAGCTAAGAGTTTTGAATAAAATGATGATGAAGAAAATTGATGTTTTCTCATCATATATGGAAGAGTCTCTACAATTGCTTGATTTAATAAGAGCGTATATAATGACGTCTGCGTTCTGCGTCTGCGGTTTAAATCAGTAAATCTAATTCTCGGATTCTGATTTATCCTCAAGACTATATGTATACATGTGAGTAATACATATAAAGGAGCAGTAATATATGGAGAGAATAATAATAATATTGATAATGATGATGTTTTCTCTTACCTGTGCATTTGAGCCTAGCTCGCTGCTCATCAGTGCCCCCAAAACAATCCACATGATTATCACAGAGTTTCGAGAGTTCCAAAAGTTGTAAAATATCTGTCGACTCATTAACTTGACAGCCAAAGTAACCATCTTCCAGATTTAGAAAAAACACTTCTCTCTTCAATCCAGTGCCGAATCCTCTGTATGAATCGGTCTGTAAAATTGTTAAAATTCAGTTGAATTATTTTTTTTTAGTTTCTAAATGGAACAACTGTCTTCTAATTTCAATATCAAAATTCCAACGAATTGATACCAAAAGTGTGGAACAAATAAAAAATTGATACAAAACTTTTAGCATCAATTTGATTCGTTCAAGAAAACTGCAGGTTTCGCACTCTTCTAAAAGCCACTATTTGCTACTTTTTTGATACGACGTTACTTTTTGGCTACTTTTTTTTAGCCTAATGCTACAAAAAGCTACTTTTCTGAACAAATTGTCAAATTTAGATTTTTAGTTTTCACATTTCCATTTAAAAACACTGTTAAAAATTAAAATCGTTAATGAAAAACGACCGCCAATAAGATGATAGGAAATAATTTTACCGACATTTACTCTATCAATAGTGACTGATTATAAATTGTGTTTAACCTTTAAATTCCCCGTTTTTCCCGGTTTTATTCTCTCATCAAATTTTTATTTATTTCATTTCGAACATAAATCTACAATTTGGAAAATAATTCAATTACAAACAAAGAATTTTTTCAATTTTTCAAAAAAAAAATCTTGTCTATTCATAATTATAATTGAAAATTTGATGAATTCAATTTCATTAAAATTTATTGATACTAATTGAATTTCTGCAAAAAATTTTACTATATTTATAAAAGTAATTGAATACTTCCAAAGAATTCTATTCCATATTTATGAAAATAATTCAATTGTAGAGAACAATTTAATTATTTATAAAGATAATTGAAATTTCGGAGAATTTCAAAAAAATGTTAAACAATTGAATTTCTGCGGAGAATTTTATTACTTTTGAAATAAATTGAATGTTTTTTTTTAATTTTACGGAAATTTATGAAAAGATTTGAATTCTTGTGAAGAATATTTTTCAAAAATAATATTTAGAAGAATTTAGTAAATTCGAAAAAATTTTGTTATTTATGAAAATAATTGAAATAATTTAATTCCTTAGACAAAATTTAATCAAATTTTTAAAAATAATTGCATTTTTCGACGAATTTGATTAAAATTGTATTAAACATAATTCCATTTCTGCAATGAGTTGTATTATTTATGAAAGTAATTGAATTGTTGCAAGGATTTTATAAAAAAAAGTTTCAATTAATTGATTTAAAAAAAAATTTAGATAAACTATTTTTAATAATTCAATTCTTATGAAATTTTCATTCTTTTAGAAAATAATTGAGTACTTTTTGGAAATTTTATTAAAATAGTAGATATACAAATTATTGAATTAAGAAAAATTTTTTGAAAATAATTGAATTCTTGTTGTGAATATAAATGAATTTTTGTTATTTAGTTGTAAAAATAATTGAACTTTTACAATGAATTTTAATAAAATTCCTAAAAGTAATTTAATTTTGTCCAAATTTTACTATTTAAGAAAATAATTCAATGTATCGCGAATAAATTTTTAAAAATGAAATTCTAATTATACGGTGACTAACTTCCCTTGATTATTTAGAAAAATTTAAATAAAATTCTTTAAAAGAAGTCAATTATTTTCAATAGAATATAAAGAAATTTCAATTACATCAAAAATTTTCAATCATTTGTTTATAAAAATTCAATTATCTTGAAGTAACAGAATTAAAAAATCTTATATTTTAAAATTTTCAACAAAAAAACTGCAAACATGGAATTTTATTTAAAAATTTGAAGTTTGTATTGTTTTTTAAATTAACTAATAAAAATTTGAATTATTAATCTTCGCCCGAAGAAACGTGAATACATTAGAATCTGACTCCTTCTAAAATTTAATTACTTATCAATTATTAAATTAAAATACTTTGAAAATTCGATTTTTTAAAAAAGTTTTTAATGAAATTCTTTAATTCTTTTTTTTGTCACCGTGGCTACTATTTCCTACTTTTTTTTATCGAGGCTACTTTTTCCAACTTTTTTAAACTCATAATGTAGTGCGAAGCCTGTAACTGTGGCTTGTTTTTTAGGAAATGTATGCAAAAATTCGAACGGTTTGAATTGAAACTAAAAATTCAATTTCTTAAAAGTTAATTGTAAGACATTTACACTAAAATAGGTATCAACTTATAAAATTCTAATTTTAATGAACTACTGAATTACTGAAATCTAATTAATATTCGAATTCATATATTTAAATTTATAAAAGAGTAATTTAAAATTAATTTTAAGGCGAAAAAAAAGGTTTTAAGTTCTGATATAATTTTAAGATTGCTATATGCAAACTCTAAAGAGTATATGGGAAACTTTCAAGCTTATCTGCATATTGATAAACAACTTCTTGATACTAATTGGTTCTTGGATATGTATTAAAATAAAATTAATAAAAACATTCAACTCTTCAAATTAAAACGTTCGTTGCCATTTTATTCAAGGAATAATTTTGTTGAAAGAAGAACCAGTATATTTACTTTGGAACTGGATAGAAAAGTTACTTCTCTTTAAAGTGTCAAACGACATTATTTATATAGAATAATTACTCCACGGTAATAACATAACAGCATTTTTCATTTCGAAGATAATACTTATATTATAATCCTACGATTTTCTTGGGAAAATAAGTCGGTTTTTGGAATCAATCGAATGTTAAACACTCGGAAAAAAATTAATTTGGAGCAAAAAGGAACAAAGGGAAAAAAATTTAATTAATCGAAACATTATTTTCTTCTCTGAAGGAGCGTTAATTATTCAGTTTTTGCAATAATGTATAAAAATACATTCTGTTTGAGGGAAAATTTTAAACATTATATATATTTTGTCGTATAAACTCAAATTACTTTTGAAATAAGTGCCTTTTAAAAATATTACTTATTTTAAAGGTAATTTTTTAGATATTCAAGATTAGTGAAAGTATATAAAATTACTTAAATGATTAAATTCCTCAAAAATGTTCGATAAAGTATTGGAAAAATTTATTTTTATACTTAAAGACCGCTATTAAAATATATAAAAATATTATTTAGGTTCTCCAAGAAAATTATGCGAAATAAATGTTCTTTTCGGTAACCAAATAAATTTTGGTTATTATTATTAATAACAATAATAATTAAAATTAATAATATTAATTTTGGCACTTATTAATATGAATCAATTTATTTTAATCAAATTATTTGCGTTTTGTCAAATTAAATAAACAGCAGAATTTACTTTAGTGAAATAAACCTTTTTCTCTCGCAGTGTATTATAGGTAAATTCTTGGATATCATTCCGGAAGTCTTTTGTTATGCCTATAATTTCCGTAGAATATTCTGAGTTGGGATTAAGTATAAGCTTTTTTTCGTGCTAACCACAAAATATATCTAAAAGTTTTCGAAAATCTTAAAAATAATAATGCAGGGTTGCCACAGGTCAGGGAAAATTGAATTTGGTGTTGTTTTTGTTTGCCTCATAAACTATGAAATTAAAACCACGAATTCTTATACAAAAGATTCAATTCTTTCTATTTCTGACAATAATTTTATTTCAAAGAACTAATTTCTTCAAGACCAATCATAAAATTAATACAATTATTATAAATTATTGAATGAATAATTTTACTTAAATATTTCAAAATGAATTGAATTTTAAAAATAATTTGGTTTATACAATTTTTATATAAACAGATACACTTCAAACGATATTAATTCAAAATTTTATAAAGTTTAAGTTTTTAATGATTTATAATTAGAAATTTTAAAAAACTAAGGATTTTGAATAATTTTAATGATTCAAATTCTTATGAAATTAAAATTAAATTTTTCAATATATAATATTTTAGTTAATTATTAAAAATAATGGATTTTAAAAACAATTTTAGTTAAAAGCACTAAATAAAAACAATAGAATTCTGGAAAATTTACAAATAATTTCAGAAATATACAATTATTTTGAAATGTAATAAAAGTCTTCGCAAACATTCAATTTTGTTAAATTTTTTTTAAAATTCTCGATAAAATTTCAATTTTGAAAGTTGAAATTTAATAATAAAAATGTAATATTAAAAATAATTCAATTCTTTTAAAAAATTCAATTATTTATCAAAAATGTTCTCCAATTAAATGATTTTCTATATATTTACTAATTTAATAAAATTTTTCAATACAATTCAAATATTTAGAAAGAAATTTTTATAAAATTAAATTATTTTCTTAATTAAAAATACTCATCATAGAATTTAAATTATTTTAAACACAATTTTTATTGAATTTCTCAAAAATGTATTTCTTAAATTCTCGTTTTGGAGAATTTTGTGAAAATTTGTCAAAAAAATTAAATTACTTAAAAATGTGTTAATAAAATTCTTTGTGAGAGTTTTTTTAAAGATAAATATTAAATTTTTCAATTATTTTTCTTGTATGTAATTTAATTGAATTCTCGTAGAATTTTTCAATAAAAATTTATTTAAATATGAATTTTGGCTAAAATTTTCGATAAGAATTGAATATTAAAAAGCATTATAGCTTAAATTTTTTCAAATAATTGAATTTTAAACAAATTTCAAATTGAAATCTTGAAAAATTTGAAGTTTTCATACTTTTAACTGAAAATTCTGAAGAATAAATTTTTCTAAAATAGTTAAATTCAAGTTTTTTTAAAATTATTATTTTATGTTTTTATTTTCTTAATAAAATTAATGAAAGATTTACGGAATAATGGAAATTTAGTGAATTAAATTGTAAACAAATGGATTTAAAAGTTTTCAAGGAACTTTTATAAAAATTATTAAAAATAATTGAAAATATTTAATTGTGCTAATTGAATTCTTTTGAAGAATTTTAGTAGAATTTTTAAAAATATTTGTATTTTTCGATAAATTAATTTAAAATTGCATTAAAAATAATTGAAATCCTGTGAAAAATTTTGTTATTTATGAAAATAATTGTTAAATCAATGATTGAAAGAATTGAATTCTCTTTTGAAGAATTTTATTACGCGTGTAAACAAATAATTGAATTTTTGCGAAGGATTTTATTAAAATTTTTCGCGAATTTATTAATATTTCAAGATCCGAAAGTTCAGAATTTTCAAATGAACGTAATTTATTTATTTCTTCTAAAAATTAAATTTTTATTGCAACTATTTTGCTTCACGATCAAAAAAATTAATTACTGAGTTTGGAAAAGTGAAATTTGAGTTTTCAATTTTTTTTTATGATTAGTAATTTCTTAAAATACCTTCAATAACAAATATTCCGTTTATTTGAACGTTCAAAACTTATTGTGGATCATAATTAAATTTATCATTAGGTAGTTTTGATACAAAAATTTAATTAAATAAATATTTTGCAATTTAAAAGCTTTCGTATGGAAAAAAAGAACATCTAATTTCTTCAGTGTAAACTATTTTGTCAATACCGGATAAATGAATGAAGCTGAAGACCACAACGTTTTTAAAAACGAAAACAAAAAAATAATGGGTTGGTACTTTTATTTTTGATTGTAAATAATGTTATTTTTTGATAATTAAATCGTTATTGCCAACTGATTTCTTCAAAATTAAGGCACATGAAAATTAGAGATGAATTTTATTTAAAAAAACCTATTTTTTGTTTTTAGAAACGTTGCGGACTTCAACTTCGTATCAACATCTGATTAGTGACTGACATTTATCTTCTAAATCAGTTATTTTTAACTGATTTTACAGAGTAAAATATTTACAATGATACTGAAGAAAGAAGAACTGATTTATTACTTAAGTATAAACGATTTAGTTGATGCTGAAGAAATAAGAAGTTTTCCAACAGTGCGACTCTCAATGCGCAGAGAAAAATCACTGATATCTGTACCGTTTTGCCGCGTATAATTCCTGTTTTACATAACTTGTGTGATTCGACAATATAATTTAATCCGTAATAAGAGGGAATAAGGATTGAAATAATTTTCCAAGAAAAGGTCAGAATATAATATATATAAATATATCCCAAAGAAAGTTATTTCTTATGCGTTTCGAAGCATGAAATCAAACAGCAGATTCGCTCGTGGTTACGGAAGTGGTCAATTTGCAGGAGGGACGTACTTAAGATACGCCTCACTCTGTAACGAACTTGGAATTTCAAATTGGAACCGTTACACGCTATAAAAATTCTTATGATTTTGTTGAAAAATATAGTAGAAGAAAAAATTTTTTTATACTCACCGGACACGAAGAAAAAAGTATCCACACCACCAACGGCCAAAGATTTTTCATCTTTGCTGTAAAGAAAGAAAAATTGCACCATTAGCGAGTGCCATTCGCTTCTTTGCATTACACCAATGACTCGAGTATAAAATTCTGTTTTTTTCGAAAAAAAAAACTAAGTCTTATTTATTGGCCTCCATTAATGTAGGTATAACTAACAACCGTCTTCTCGAAGCATTCAAATCACTCGTTTACTATCTTTTCCTTATTTAGCTTAATTCCCCGAGGATTTTAATAGTCTATATTCAATTTCCGTTTTAAAATTAGTAGATTGCACACTGAAATTCACAAACACTCGCGAAATGGAAAAGCAATCACATTAAAACTTATCACAAACTCGTTGCATTGCAATAGCTCCTTTGGACTTAAGAGCGAACTTGTAAACACACTTCCGGCTGGAAAAAGAATTTTCAACTTGAATAGAAAAATGTTTATTGAGACTGTTTCTTTGGATGAAAATTGACATGTTTTGATTTTCTTTCTGTTGTATTCTCTATGGAAGATTGTGGAGAATTTGAAACATTGGATTGTATTCCTGAAGAAGTGTTGGGGGGGAATGAGTAGCAAGTCAGCTAGAGCATATAAGAGTTGGACTAGAGTCTCTCTAAAGGTGGAGGACGGACGAAGGAAGAAGGAGGAAAGAGCAGAGTCAGAGAGAATGTGTAATAAAGGAGGGCGTGCGAGTGCGATGCACCTGTGGCCCTCCAGCCCCTCTCTTCCACACCCTCCTCCTCCGCCACCAGCAAACAAACCGGCAACAAGTACAAACTCACAGCTGCGATACGACACCTGAAGGTCGAATGTTTTTTCACCAATTTTCATCTATTTTCAGACTCAACTTCTTCTTCCACTTCTTCTTCTTCTTCTTTCTACATTCTTATCACAACAATCGACATAGAGAGGAATTTCCAAATTTTTACACTTTGATAAAAAATTTAAGTTAATTATTTTTTAAATTATTGTAGTCGCACTTTTAAGTTATTTCGAAAATGTTACGAAAAACATCTTAAAATGCATTGGCTTCTAAGATCATTGGTCTTCAAATAATCAAAGTATTGTAAACTTCGATATTGTAAATAAAAAGATTTGAAAATTCTTAAAGAATTTTTTCAAAAATGACTAAAAATGGTTGATTTAAAGCAGAATTTTAGTTAAAAATTTGAGAAAATAATAATTAAATTATTAAAATGATGAAAATAATTTTTAAGAAATTACAGTAACAATATTCTTGTATAGTAAAAAATAATCGTATTTTATCATTCGCATTCGGGCATTTTTAATTGCTACCAAATGTTGTCAAATTTCGAAAAAGTTTCAATTTCCAAATTTTTGATAATCTCAATTCCTACTATCTTAATTCGAGACAGTTAAAAATTATGGTTTGAACAAGACAATCATTGACTGACTGTTTGCTTCTGAATCAGTTAAAAATAACTGATTTTCAGTAAAGAATAACTGAAAAAATAGTTAAACTTGACTATAATTAAATTAGTCAAAAAAATGTTTTTAGATATCAGTTATTTTCCAACTATAATTATTGTCAGTTAGCAAATAAACCCGAAATTATTTGTCGAAAATTTTTATATTTAAAACTAATAGCTCAATTTGAATTTAGTGCTTTGTTATTTAATTACTCGAGTATGGTTCACTGTACTTTACAAAGTGACATTATATAGTGAGAACGTTGTGTATAGAATGTTAGAGAAAAAAAATAACAACTTTCTAGCATATCCGCAAATTACAGGACACATGGCAGAAAAGTAGATTGTATTTAACGAGCATACGACTTTACTACGGTTAATCCTCATCACAGAAAAATGCAAAATTTTCTTTCTCTGCTTATTTCTTGCCTTTGTTTCAGCAACTTTTAATAAATCGATGTTTTATTGATTTTCATAATCAATTAACACTGTCCGACACTAATTTTGCCCCTTCAATAGTTTTAGTCACTTTCGATAGATTTTTTCACTCTGATTACGAGTCTGAAAAGAAAAATGCTCCAGCACGTCGAGTTTTTGAGAAAATTAGTGTTAAAAAGTGAAAAAAGCATGTTTTTGGCTATATTTGATTATGATTAAAACAAAAATAAGAGGTGATAGAATTTTGATTCTGGTTTCAAATAAAATGCTTGAATCACAACCAACAATTTCAAATGCATTTCCGATAAGGCAATTAAAAATGATTTTTTCTTTTGCATTAAATTTTGTTATTAATCAAATTTTATTAGCACCATGTGTAACCCTAACATTGTGAAACAAGCGATAAACAAATGAATTTCTTAACACTTAAATTCATACCATTTTATATTATTTTTAGGTTACTTATATATTTTATTAAAAAAAAATGTTTAGCAATCTAATTTTTCAAAATCCTTACAAAAGTTTTTAATTAAAATTTTCTTTAATCTTTCATTGTATTTTACAGTTTTTATATCTTAATTTTAAATAAATTAAATTAATCAATTCTTCTAATAGAAATTAATTGCCTATCTAGTAGAAGAAAAAAAAGTATATTAAATTAGATATTCAGTAATCATACAAATTAAATTTTTTGTTATATTTAAACACTTAATTAATTCATGAAATTAATTATAATTTAATTTTTTATTATAAAAATTATTTTCTCATTGTTAGATGTTGAGATTTATTTTAATTTTTAATATTGTCTGCTTTTATTCTAATGAATAAAAACAATTACTGAAAGCAATGTTTTAATTTTGGAAAAACAAAACGTTAAATTCACAGGAATACTTTATTTAAAAGACATTAATTATATGTTCAAATTATTTATTTATTTTGTTGAGTATATACGTCAAGATTGCTAAACATTTTTTTGGAATAAATTATAAGTAACCTGAAAATAATATAAAATGTTCTGAATTTAAATGCTAAAGAATTCATTTGTTTCACAATGCTGTGGTTATACATGGTGCTAATAAAATTTGATTAATAACAAAATTTAATTCAAAAGAAAAAATCATTTTTAATTGCCTTATCGGAAATGCATTTGAAATTGTTGGTTGTGATTCAAGCATTTTATTTGAAACCAGAATCAAAATTCTATCACCTCTTATTTTTGTTTTAATCATAATCAAATATAGCCAAAAACATGCTTTTTCACTTTTTAACATTAATTTTCTCAAAAGCTCGATGTGCTGGAGCATTTTTCTTTTTAGATTCTTAATCAGCGTGAAAAAATCTATCGAAAGTGACTAAAATTGTTAAAGGGGCAAAATTAGTGTCGGACAGTGTTAATTAAACCTTTTGATGATAAATTTTTGTTTATATATCCAAATAATGTATCATCTATTATAGATTGTCCCTCGTAATTTTCAACTAATTGTCAGTAGAAATATTACTATTTGAATTAGTAACTGACTTTTTGCTTCTAAATCATTTATTTTTAACTGATTCAACTTTAGAGAGATCATTTCTGAAAAAATTTAACACTGGAATCTTTTACATATGTTGTTATGGTGTCTCATATATTCTTGCATGTATTTATGACGATTTTTGATTATAGAAAAAGAATTGCCTTTATAGGGAATAAATGAGCTCTATTAGGATGAGTAAAATAATGTACATTAGTCCTAGATAGTAGAATTGTCTCTTCAACCATAGGAAGTAAAAAACGATTAAGTAGAGAATAATGAGTCCCTCGCGTATTATATTGTATTTACAAAGATGGGATAATGGATTCATTAAGTAGGTATCAAATGAAATATTTTCTTTCGGTCGATATCCAAGAATGATCATCATCATAATTTGCAAATATGTTGCAATGATTCAATCCGAAACCCTTGTACGCATATAATCTGCTCTTCTCGAGCAGCTCTAATTGGATTTGATAAACTGATTATAGTACATGGATATAGTTTATCCCATATATTCTTATACCAGTTGTTGTTGTTGTTGTTGCAATCTTTCAAGATCATGATGCAAAAGCTATAATCGCTAAGCCTTCCGACTTGTTCCGACTCGCTTGGAAGAAGCGTGATAATTCAAGGTCAAATGTGGTAAGTTGAGATGCGTTTACACCGGACGTTGATTCCTTTCACCGCATCGCATCGGTGGAACCTTCTTGCTCTCATCGCGCACTTTTGGCTCCGCGGTGCTTACATAATAGTAGCCAACTTACCCCAAAACAGATTATTTCAAAGTGCATTCATGTAATGACAAATAGTTTGAGATATTATACGGCAACATGTACATATATAGCAGCCCTTTTATCAGCAAGAGATTGTCCTACTTTCTAACCCTATTTCATACTTTTCCATTTGGGTTCATTTTAATCTTTGCACCTTACGTTATATAGGGATGTTCAGATTTTGTAACAAATTCAAAGTCATATTCCATTTTTGGGTGAAGCAAATCTTGTTTCTTTGGGAATGAGAATGAAAGTTAAAGTAGAGAAGGTAAATAGATCCCCTTCGCGCTAATCTATTTGGATTTTACTTAATGCACGATTAGTTAAAAATATTAATTAAAAAATGGGTTAAAATTACTTTAAGAATCGGTCAAATCTTCTTAGAAAGTAATAATGATGGCTTTATCGATTATTATTATTAAATACCACCGAGTGATAAATTCAAATCGATATTATCTTATCTTAGAAAGATTTTTCGGAAAGTCTCCTTAAAATTTAAATTTAAAATTAATTTAAAATTAATTTAGTACCAATTTTGGTACTAAAGCGTAATTTGGTTCTATTTTAGTACCAAAATCAGCTCTAATTTAGAACTTTCTTTTTACAGTGTACAACTATTTTTAAAAAGTATCAAAATGTAGCTTTTCAAACTAAAAAAAGTGGTAAAAAAGGTAGCTATAAAAAACTCGTTTTCTTCCCTAAATCTCTGAATTAGTAGAAAACTAATGAAATGACGAAAAGTCTTCCACCAAATGAGTAATTAATTAATTAATTAATTTTAGTTAGTAATAATTTCACTAAAAAATAGTGAAGTTTTACTAATTATCAGTAGATTTTACTAATTCAGATTTAGAAAGTATAGACACTTCACGCACAATTGCCAAAAATCCCTTCCATATTTTTTTCCAATTTCTATCAAAAATATTTACTTCTTTCTTATCCTGTTAATAAATTATGAATTCCTGCAACGAATTTTATTATTTATGAAAGAATTTAAATATTTAGAAAAATGATTTAATTCTTGGTAAGAATATTAAACAAATTTTAAATTTTGAAATATTTAATTTCTTTTGTCTAATTCTATGCAAAATGTAAATTGAATCATAGAAATCTTTAATGAAGATTTTTAGAAAAAAATGTTTTAATAATTGAATTCTGTTTGGAAATTTTGTGAAAATAGTAAATATTGAAAACCATTGAATTGCAAAAAGTTCATTAAAAATAAATAAATTTTACGAAGAATTCTATTAAAATTTTTTAGAATAATCGGATGTCTGTTTTTTAATATCTGAATTCTTTTAAAGAATAATGTTTATCTAAATAATTAAATTCTTAAGAAGATTTTTATTAAAATCTAAAAAAATAATTAAATTATTTCAAAAAAATGTAATTAAAATTGTATTAAAAAAAACTCATTTTTTTTAACATTATTTTATTAAAATACTTGAAGATAATTAAATGCCTTTAAAAGATAATTACACTTTTTAAAAATAATTGAAATCCTCCGATTAATTTTGTTACTTATGAAAATAATTGAATTATTGAGAAAATTTTTTATTAAATATTTAAAAAGAATTGAATTTCTGTGAGAAATTTCGTTATTTTTAAAAATATTTGAATTCTTTGTAAAAATTTTATTATTTATGAAAATAATTGAATAGTAGCTAAGAACTTTATTGAAAATTTCAAAAATAATTCAATTCTTAAGAAAAAGTTTGTTCTTTATGAAAATAATTGAATTATTGAGAAAATTTTTATTTAAATGTTAAAAAAGAATTGAATTTCTGTGAGAAATTTTGTAATTTTTAAAAATATTTGAATTCTTCGTAAGAATTTTATTTTTTACGAAAATAATTGAATTCTTATGAACGATTTTATTTGAATTTTTTTAAATAATTGAATTTTGTTGAGGAATATTGTTATTTACGAAAATAATTGAATTTAGCAAAGAATTTATTTGAAATGCCTAAAAGTAATTGAATTCTCGGAAATAATTTTGTTATTTATCTATAGTAATCGAATTCTTACGAAGAATTATTTATAAAAATAATTGTTTCCTTCGGAAGAGTAATTAATAAGAATAATTGGATTATTTAAAAAAATTTTATTAAAATTCTATTTAAAATAGTTGACTTCTTTTCAACAATTTTATTAAAATATTTGAAAATAATTGAATTCCTGTGAAAAAATCTAATATTATTGAAAATAATTGATTTTTTTTTTGAAGAACTGAAATTAAATTTTTAAGAATAATTAAGTACTTGGAGAAATTTCTGTAAAATTGTATTTAAAAGCATTGAAATCCTTCAATAAAGTTTATTATTTATGAAAATAATTGAATAGTTGCAAAGAATTTTAAAAAGAAATTTTCAAAAATAATTGTTTTCTTATGAAGAATATAATTATTTATGAAAATAATTGAATATTTTTTATATAAAATGATAAAAAAAAGAATTGAATTTATGTGAAAAAGTGTGTTATTTTTGAAAATAATTGAATTCTTGTGGAAAACTTTATTTGTGAAAAGAATTGAATTTTTCAATTAATTAATTAATTAAAAATCAAAATTGCATTAAAAATAATTGAAATTCTTTCATGAGTTTCATTATTTATGAAAATAATTGAATTTTTGTTTAGAATTTTATCAAAAGTGTTTTTTAAAAAGTTGAATTTCCATGAAAAATGTAATTGTTAGTGAAAGTTATTAAATTATTGTAAAGAATTGTTTAAAAATTTTATTTAATATTTGATATTTTTACATTTTAAAAAAAAATTCTGTACCAAATATATTGAATTTCTGTGGAAATTTTATTATTTATGAAAATAATTGAATTTTGGATGAATTTGATCAATTTTGTTTTTAAATAGTTAAATTCTTTTGCGAAATTTTATAAAAATATCAGATTTTGAAAATAACTGAATTTTGAATATTTTTTGGAAATATTTGGAATCGTTTTAAAGAATTTAATGTTAATTTTTCCAGAATTATTTTTCTATTTCTATAGTATTGGCGAATTTAAAGTAGTGGAAATTCTATAACAAAAAAAGAAAACAAATAGTAGAGTTAAATAGTTGAAATTTAAAAAAAGGACCCAAATAGTAGCATAATGTAAGAAACTAGTAAATAGGTTTTAGTAGATGACTTGGAAGCCTGCATTAATGACTTCCGTTTAAATTTCACAAAATTTCCAACTACAGAACGTTTACTCAAGAAGAAAGAATTTCTTCGCTTTAATAATTTATTTACATTTATACAATAGTGGTACTAAATTATCGGCCTTAAAAATTAATTACCTCAATCAGCTGACATAACAATATTCCGCGATTTCAAACGACGAGACATGTTATTTACATGTTCATATGGAACGATTAGATTTAATTGCATAATCCGTATTGTTGAGAAACGTTCATTGTAGTATTTTCTTAAAATATCATAATAAAAAGGGAGAAAAAACTGTGAAACTAAATTTATGATTTAATTTTTTCAAATTGCCATCAACCTTAAACATTTCAATTATAGAAAGATAGAGAGCAGATAGTATAGAGTTTGTAGACTTCCTCAAGTGAAAGGCACACACGTGTTTCACTTTTAAAAATTCGACTGCTAGATTACTAAAACTGACGAGATACATTATTTTGTCAGTTGTATTACGAATTCCCACTCCTCCCACATACTAACAATGAAATCCGCTTAATTCTCAAGTCGAAATCTGACTCATCGTTTTTTAATTCCACGTTTCAAACCTCTTTGTTCCTATTTTTTTTCATTTTAATAAAATTCGACTCTACATTTGTATACAAATAAGTTTATTATTTATTCTTAAACTTTTTCATTGCCAAAGAAACTGATAATAAAAAAAGAATTTTTTTTTATTGTGTAATAGTAATTATTATAATTATAATAATAATTATTATTATTAATTGAATTTTCAATAGAAAATGTTATTATTTATAAAAATAATTGATTTCTTTAGGCAAATTTTGTTATTTATGAAAATAATTGAATTTTCTTGAAATATTTTATTATTTAGTAAAATAATTAAATTTTCTTGAAATATTTTATTATTTATTAAAATAATTAAATTCTTGCAAAGAATTTTTTTAAAAATTCTAAAAAATAATTGGAAATTTCCTGCAGAATTTTATAAATTTTCAGAAAAATTGACTTTTTTAAGAATTTTATAATTTATGAAAGTAGTTAAATTTTTTTCAAATATTTTTCTATTTTTACAAAATACTTGAATTCTTGCGAAGAATTTTTTTTTAATTTGGAAAATAATTGAATTCTTGGGAAGAATTGTAAAAGAAAGTTTGGAAAATAATTAAATTTTTCTGAAAAATTTTATAAATTTTGAGAAAAATTCAATTTTTTGAAGAATTACATTTTTTCTAAGAATTTTGTAATTTATGAAAATAATTGAATTCTATCGAGAAATTTTATTAACAATTGTTAAAAAAAAATACTTTAATTACTTTCGAAGAATTTTATTCTTTATAAATATAATTTAATTCATTCAAAAAATTTTAATAATTAGGTAAATGATTACATTCTTGCGGCGAATTTTATTAAAATTGATGAAAATAATTGAATTTTTTCCTAGAATTTTATCATAATTTTTTTTAATTAATTGAATTCTGTTTGGTTATTTTATAAAAATAGTAGATATTGAAAATCATTGAAATGTGGAAAGTTTTCAAAGATAATTAAATTTTACAAAGAATTCTATTTAAAAAATTGGCAATAATTGAATGTCGGTGGTAAATTTTATAAAATTTTTTGGAAAATCCAATTATTTTGAAATTTTTTTTTTATTATTTATGCAAAATAATTGAATTCTTGCGAACGATTTATTAGAATTTTTTTAAATAATGGAATTTCCAAGAAGAAATTTATTACTTTTAATAATAATTGAATTATTGTGATGAATATTGTTATTTATGAAAATAAGTGAATTTTGAAAAGAATTTTATTGAAATACCTCAAAATAATTAAATTTTAAAAATAATTTATTTATTAGTAAAAAAATATATCATAAAAAATTATATTTGAAACAATTAATTTCTTTCGAATAATTTTATTAAATTTTTGAAAATAATTGAATTATTGTGGAAAAGTTTATTAAAATATTTAAAAAGAATTGAATTTCTGTTTAAAAGTTTATTACTTTTGAAAGAAATTGAAATCTTCATAAGAATTTTATGAACACTGTTTTAAATAATGAATTTTTAAATGTTATGAACATTTTATTAGTTTAAATAATTGAATTCTTGTCAAAAACTTTATTTGTGAAATTAACTGAATTTTACGATTATGAAAATAATTAAATTCATGCTTAGAATTTAATCAAATTTTTTTTTTTGAAAAAATGGAATTTACATGAAAAATTTTATAATTATTAAAAGTAATTGAATTATTGGGGAAAATAAATTGCATAAAATTTTGTTAAATAAAATTGATTTTTTTCAATATTAGCGAATTAAAAGTAGTGGAAATTCTTTTAAAAAAAGATTGTTTATATTCTTTGTTCAGAAAGTTAAATTCCTATATAAAGCTAATAATTTTTTTTACCTTCTCTATTCATTAGAATAATTAAAATTTTCGTAATGAAGTTTTTTTTAATTTAAGTATCGGATAACAATTTTTGTGAAATTTAATTTTCCTCGTAAGAAAGTTCAATTATTTTCAATTTTGAAAATCTGATGCTAAATTTGAAATTAGTATCGAAATTTGTTAAATTTTTTTTTATATACTTTAAAGTTTGAAAATATAATATATTTTGAAAATTTAATTCTAATTAGTTTTTCAGTTATGTGTTATAATAAGTAATTCTTTAAAAATTACTTAAGTTAAAATGACTTGAAATTGTTTACAATAAACAGTAGAGCACAATTTGGCTAGTTTGAATTAATTTACGTATTCGTGAAATTGTTTTAAAACTGGAGTGTTCATAGCGAAAATGCAAATTATTTTCTGAATGTTTTTCAATGATAGGTATAATTTTAATGGTTTTAGAGTTCGACATGTAAAATTGGAAGTTCAAGTTGAGTTTATTGCCGTATGCAAGAATGGAGGCGAAATAATAAAATTGTTTGAAAACTATGTATTCCAATAAGTCTTTATTTAGTGGTGTATAGCGTGACACAGTTACGAAGTTTATGATCTGGTCGTTAGCATAATAGTGTCACAATATTAGTCAGTGAACGAATATATGCACATGTGAAATGATATTATTTCATTAATAATGCTTATAGTTTTTATATACTTAAGATCGGAAGACGCCCACATAATATATACGATTGTGAGTTGCAAAAATACGAATCCTCTCTTTATACCAACTCTTACGTATATAAAAGTCGCAATGCTTTGTATTTTTCACATCAACCCAATGGCCCTGTGGCCAACAAAAATTTTTTTCTATGAATACCCTTTTATATAAATTCTCCTTTCTCATTGTTTTGTAACAGTTATATAACAGGGTTATAGTTGTAAAATAATCCATCAAAACATTTTTCCCGATCGTTTCACTATTTTTTTTTTTTTCGTAAATAATAGTTTTAGTGTTCTGAATGAAGAAGAAATGAAACGTGTGTAAGTGATTTTTGGAGTTGGAGTTGTTTAGTTTTTTATAAACAGTTAGGTGGATGCAAAGTATAAATTCTTTCCCATAACAGCTTCTTGAAAAGAATTGTTACCAAAGCACTCTGTACTAACGCTATTTGCACGAAGGAAGAAAATAGTTCACAGGATGTATACCGTTACAACCACGTGGATTAGTGTACAATTTTTCTTTTTTACTTCTTTATATCAATTTTTTGTTTCTGTAATGTACACGGAAGCAATTTTCATCTATTTTCCAACTTTCTGTCTAAATAATACAATTTTTCTATATTCGATTCATTAGAAATGATTCAGTCATAGTCTATAAATAAATTCTACGATCGTTAACTTGTAGTATAAAATTTTACTTCCATTTAATATAGGGTTCGTTAAAAAATAAATAATTGTCTCAACTAGTGATTTTACCACCCACAATACTTTTTTTTAGTAGCAACGAAATTTTTCTTGTAATTTGAAATTAGAAATGAAATATAATGTATGGCGAACAGGCGAAGATGTTGCGGCTATTCTGTTTTATAATGTTGCATAATATTGACTCACGTAATTGATGACTATATGAGAAAATCAACGATATAATTGCTTAGCGGATATAATACATTACAGAGACTTTAAAATATCAAAAAGTCTGAATATGTGACCGAAGAAGTCGGTTTCTTAGAGATTTCTTTTTTTACATTCGTGTCGCCCACGATATATGTTCTTTTAAGGAAGCTTGCAAGACGAGCTAACGCGCTTATTGGGATGACGAGAAAGTGAGTACGCGATTGAATATACATTCCGGGCAGAAATTCAATGATCTGGCCCCGATTCAAATCAAAAATAGAAAAAACAGACCCCTGACGGTTCCTCTGTTTCGGTTTAATTTCGACCCTCTTAGCCACGAGATCAAAATTTTCTTATTTTTAATCACGAGTAAAGTTCTATCTGTTTAAGATTTTTAGTTTATATTCTGAAAGGAATAAATAATGTTTAGAAGTTACTAACACAACAACCCACTTTTTTTGGAAAACCAAATTTTTAAATTAATTATTTTTGAAGAAGCTGAAACTGGCACCCAGTTATCAGGAGTGACTTAATTTTTCAAACTTTGATGTAGGTTTAGAGAAACATTCAATTTTAAAATGAAGTGGGTGCCAGTTTCAGATTATCGTTTAAAACCATCTTTTTTTGTTCGAGGTAATCTGGGGACAATATCTCAGAGATGTCGGATAGGACTAAAGGTCATTTTTCGTCCAAAACTGCAAGTAAAAAGTTATTATTGAAATTATCAATATGCGAGGGACATGAAATTTAATGGTTCTAGAGATATGCATCCATTTGGAGAGTTTGTGAATACAATAAAATGAAAATGAATCGAGTTCTTTTTTTGTGCTTGTTTATTTGATAAGATGCTACTGCAACTGATGTTTCTTTTTTATTTTTCTTTTATGTGGAGATACTTGTTTCATTTTATGTAAGCAGACAAAGGTTTTGATTAAATAGTACTTGTGTTGCACTACTGCTCTTCAGTGTTTAACGGATATTGAGCAAACACATTTTGTAATTGTTCATCTATCAGAACAAATTGCTATAATAGACTCCAGTGAGCATGGAAACATATATAGTTCATCGTCTAAAAAAAGTCTTTTGAACTGTAATGTTTGTTCTGGTACCATAAAAACTTCTTTTGTTCGCAGATGATGACTGATGTGATATGATCTTTGTGCTTTCAACAAAATTAATAAAATATCTTTTGTAAATCATTTTCAAATTAATAAGTAACCAGTACCACTGCCAAAATTTAACAGAACATGTCTGAAGACAAAGTAAATTCTATGAAAAAATAATTCTGAAATCTAAAACCGTAAATGAAAAGAAGCAAAACTAGAAAAATGGGTTTCTTTTTAAATAAGACCGTTTGCAGTGCCTTATTTAATCTAACAAAAATGTTTTCTGACTCAGCATCAGAAGAACGAATAATAATAATAAAGTTGGTTTTGGTTCGTGGAATAGGCTCTGAGTTTCTAGCCAAGGCCAAATTTTGCATTAATTTGTCTGCAGACTAGATAAGCTCAAAATTAGCATTTTTCGTTTATAGAATTGCGTAAACTTTTTTCTCTCTCTAAAACAATGACTGCATTTCTATTCACAATGTGATTATTTTTTGCGCAACAATTTAAAGCATCCATTTATCTGTCGCACAATCTATTATATTTAAAAATGCATTCTTCAAATAGATGTTTAACACATAGAACAATATCTTTCAAGTTATCTATACAATGCAATTAATGGAATTACTGAACTATTCGTTTAAGATACTTGAGATTTTTTGTTTTTCTCTCTAAGAAAATCTGAAACTATTGAATTTGATGATCTATTTTTTTAATATTTGGGGAATTAAAGAACACAGGAGATTTTGAATGTGAAAGATGAGAGAAATTATGGGTTGTAAAATTAAGATGTGGGTGTTAAAAATTTAGTAACGTGAGAGAAGCAGTGTGTACAATATATATATAGGTGTTGATAAAGTTTCCACGGCCGACTTTTAACAGTTAACTTTCACTCGGTAACAAATTCTGCGTTCACCGTTCTCTTATAATTTTCGCGTGGGTGCTCAAGTTTAGGCGGTCCATAAAAAAAAAATAAAAAGTTAAGTCACCGTTTATTTTATTTCGTTGATTCATGCCGGATGTCGCCATTGATGAAGAACATAGAACCGATGCATGCACATATTTGTGTGCAACACCTTCTGAGCATGTGTGGCATACTAATTAATTAACGACATCAGAAATATGTTGGTAACGCTTCATTGATGAATTAAAGTGAAGGCTGAATTAAATGTTTTGTTAAGTCAACGAAGCTATTCGTATCTTATACTCAAGGAACGTACATTTATTTCTTTTTAAAGTAAAAAGAATACTGATACTTATTTAAATTAATAAATAGACGAAAATTTAGAACTTTTGTTTCACTTCGAAAGGAACCGAACAATGTGGGAATAGATCTTATGATTATAGACTCTTCCTGCGACCTTGTCATTAGAAAAAAATCTTCACCCTTGTTATTTAGAAACTTGAAGGTTGTTGAAGAAGGCATTTAGGATCATTTAATTCTGTCTGTATCCTCTTTAAATATCAACTCATCAAATTGTAATATACTTGCTAGAAAGGTTTTATATCTAATTCTCTCTAAACCAAACAATTCGCAAAAATTAAATGTATTCGTACAAGAAAATTTATTGAGGAAAGGAAAACCTTTTCCTAATGCTACTAAAAATAGACAAAAAAAGATTTAATATAATTCCCTTTTTTTTCAAGCAAACCACAGACATTAATAGTAAAACTGGTTTTTTTAAAAGTCTTCAAGAAGGTGAATTATTTTAAGAAGGCTTATTTTGTTTTTCTCTCTATGTAAAAAATGGATAAAAATTTCGAATATTAATTTATTCTTAGAGTCAAGAGGATAGTTTCTCAGGTTATTTTTATCAATTTCCCAGGAACTAGATCAATGAAAATACAAGTACGCATTGTTGTTCACTCTCCCCTAAAAATATATATATATGAAAATATATTCATATTTATGTATATACACAAAAGTGTATAGCAGAAGAAAAAACATTCTTGGAATATTTTTAAGAAAATTGTTGCGCTTGATGTTTGAAGTGTTGGAATGGAAAATATTGCCCTCTCTATTCGTATATGTATGATGTGTGACGAAAATTAAGCGTTAAAAACCTTTTCAAAAGGAAGCACCTGCAGATGAGGTTAATCGAACTGTATCGAAACGAATTCTACAATCAACTACTGACTTTTGGGGAAAAAAATCTAGATCTTTAAAATAGAAAACTAACTTTATTTATTGATCTATTTATTATGCATTTTTTATCATAAATATTAGAATCGGCATAATTTTTTCACTTGTAAAACAAAAGAATAAAAGCCAAATAAAAAAGATTAAAAAATTGAAAATAAAGTTTTAAATAAAATGAGTGTTTATATATTTTTCTTCCTTTCGGTAGCGATGTGTGTATTAAATTAATATTAGTTGTTGACAAAGTAAAAGTATGTAAATGATTTATTGAAAATTGGATAGAACATATATCGAAAGAAGAGAATATAGCAGAAAATTTAGCTTTGAGTAAATATTTAACATTCGCTAAAAAAAATGATGACACAGGAGAAGTAAATTTGCAGTGTTTTTTATTTTTTAACAAGTTTTTTTGTAGTTGAATATTTGGAACCGGAATTACCTAGATAAATAATACATCTAATAATAGCAGTATGGTATATATCGGAGAGAGAGAGAGAGAGATATGGCATGACGTTGCATAATAACTATAAGCAGAGAGAGGATATTGGCCTCACTGTCTGCACGTTTCAGGATCATTATGAAAGGAAGGTAGTACACTGGCTTTTCGTCCAAAGCCATTAATTTCCTAGAGCGTATAAGAAAGAACTATAATACTACCGCAGACAGAAAACATCTATGACGAGAATTCATTTTAAATAAATCCACAATACTCATTTTATTATTGTCTAAACTAAATTCAAAAATTAGAATTTTCCAAATTTTCGAAAATATTTTTTACTTTCTCCGCTATAAAAGTCGACACTGCGAAAACAATCTATTTGAGTCAAACATGACTATCTTTGTTATACAGTCAACCAAAAATCATCTTTGAATTAAACATAATAATTTTGATTCAATACATAATAAATTTGATTCAATAAAAATGATAAAAAAAAATTTCATAGTGAGAAAGGGGAAATTTTACATAAAACTGTAAATTAAATTTTTTCATTGAATTTTTCTATATAAATTAATTATTATGTAATAATTTTTGAAAAAGTCCTTCAAAAATTTTCAAATTCATTTGTTTATAATTCAATTTAACAAAATTTTAATTATTCAGAAATTCTTCAATAAAACATATTTTTTTAATTTAATTATTCAGAAATTCTTCAACGAAACAAATTAAATTAAATTAAATTATCTTCGAATTAAACATAATAATTTTGTATCAATACATAATAAATTTGATTCAATAAAATGATAAAAAAAATTTCATAGTGAGAAAGGGGAAATTTTACTTAAAACTGTGAATTAAATTTTTTCATTGAATTTTTCTATAAATTAATTATTTTGTAATAATTTTTTAAAAAGTCCTTCGAAAATTTTCAAATTAAATTGTTTACAATTCAATTTAACTAAATTAATTAATTAATTAATTTAATTTAATTTGTTTAGTTGAAGAATTTCTAAATAATTAAATTTAAGAAATATGTTTTATTGAAGAATTTCTGAATAATTAAAATTTTGTTAAATTGAATTATAAACAAATGAATTTGAAATTTTTCGAAGGGCTTTTTCAAAAATTATTACAAAATAATTAATTTATTAGAAAAATTCAATGAAAAAATTTAATTTACAGTTTTAAGAAAAATAATAAAAATTTTTTTTATATAAAAAAATTTTTTTAATGCAAAAATAAATAGTCAACGAAATAAATATATTTGAATTAAGCATATTTAATAATTGAATTTAATTCCATTTTTATTGAATCAAATTCATTATGTATTGAATCAAAATTATTATGATTAATTAGAAAATGAAAACTAGAATGTCAAAAACAAAAATTTCAAGCAAAATTTAAAAAAAAATTAATTCTGCAGTTCAAAATATGAAAAAAGCAGATTCACCAAGATTTTAAGTTAAAACCTTTTCAACATTCAATTAATTATGAAAATTCGCGCTATATTGCTCTTAATATTCAATTATAATCAAAAATTTTAACTAAAATTTATTTTTTAGGAATTTTTTTTTAATTTTATGAGAATTCAATTATTTAAATACAGAAATAAATAATTTATTTTAAAACTAAACTTATTTTGAAAATTGAATACATATATAGAACTTATAACATTTTTTAAAAATAATTAAATTCTTCAGAAGAATTTTTAATAAAAGTTTTTAAAAAATTATAAAAAATATAAAAAATCACCAATTTATTCAATTTTTCCCTAAAATTCATTTTTAGAAGAAAGTATTTAAAATTATAGTAAAAATAATTGAAATTAAGTAAATAATTGAATTTTGAAGAAAAAAATTTTTTATTTATAAAAATCATTGAATTCTTCAAAAGAGCTTTATTAAATTTTATTTTTTAAATTCTTGCAAAGCTTTCTATCAAGTATGAAAAGAATTAAATTTTCTCCAAGAATTCTATTTAACTTTTTGAAAATAATTTAATTTTGACGAAAAATTTTTAATATTTATATGGAGATAGTGATTCTTTTTGAAAAATTTTATTGATATTTAAAAAAATCGAAGTTTCGCGAAGGATGTTTTAATTAATAAAAAGATAATTGAATTCCTGTAAAGAATTGTTTTACCTACAAAAATATTTAAATTCTTGCGAAAAATTATTGTAATTAAAATTTTTAATAATAAATGAATTTATACGAAAAATTTAGTTGTTTTCATGAAAATAATTAATATTTAATTTCTGACAATAATTTTATTGGCAATTTTAAAAAAATAATTGAACATTTGTAAAGAATTTAGTATTAAACAATTAAATTATTATTCAATTGTGAATACAATTTTAATTTTACGAGAATTCAATTATTTAAATACAGAAATAAATAATTTTAATTTTTTAATTTGAAGAGAATTCAATTATTGTGATTGAATTCTTGTGGTAAATTCTATGAAGATAGGAAATGTTATAAGTAATTGAATTTCTAAAAATTTTTCAAAATAAGGATATAAATATACAAAGAATTTTTTGTTAATGGAAATAATGAATTTCTTTAGAAGAATTTTACTAAATTTTAAAAAAAATAATTGATGTTCTGCAAAGAATGCTATTAAATTTTTAAAAATAGTTGAATTTTTACAAACGTTTTCTTTTCAAATTAACGGAATTTTTAAAAACAATTTTAGAGATTTTTTTTTAATAATTGATGTTTTGCTAAAAATTTTATTATTTATAAAAATAATTGATTTTTCAAAGAAGAATTTTATTTTTTTAAATAATTAAATGTCTGTAAAAGTATCAAAATTATATTTAAGAATATAATTTTAACTATGGCGAAAAAAATAAAAAAATTTCTAAGTAATTGAAATTATTGAAATTAAAATTTCATTCCGTGAAATTTTAATTCTTTTTGCAAATAATTTAATGTTTATTAAGAATTTTAGTAAATTTTCTGAAGATAATTAAATTTTGGAGAAGCATCTTATCATTTATAGAGATAATTATAAAAGGATGAGAATTTAAAAAAATGTTTTGAATTTTTGAATTTCTACCAACAATTTTATTCATTTTTGAAAATAATTTTTTTTAATATTTAAAAATTAATGGAACTTTTAATGTCAATGAAACCGATTTTGAGTTAAATATTTAGTCAAAGTTGTTTGCTTCGTTTTACGAGAGCCGAAAGTTCTGAACGGAATTTATTTATTTCTTCTAAAAATTAAATTTTTGTTGCAATTATTTTGCGTTACTATCAAAAAAATTAATTACTGAGCTTCTAAACGTAAAATTTTAGTTAAAAAAAATTTTTTTTTTATTTGTAATTTATTAAAATATTTTCAATAAAAAATATTTCGTTCATTTGAACGTTTAGAAGTTCAGTATAATCGTTTTATGTAAAAATATTTTTTCAAAATGAAATTGAATTTATATGTTATAATATGCTTAATGTTTTTAAGATTACATCCGTATTTATAATTCAGATTGTTTAAAGTCCCATTCGGTAAAGAGAGAAAATTATGACTGGCATTGACAAATAATTCGGTGAGATAAATGATGTCTTTAGCATTTTGTCTCTAACGTATAGTAACGTCAAAGACATTTTTTTGCTTCAGCATAAATCTTAAATCTAACAATAAGCATATTTTTCATATGTACAAATGATCGAGATCAACCACAGCAGCAGGATACACTGACTCACTCCGGCTCTACCCACTCGTGTAGCGTTCTACAATTTGTAACTTTACTACGATGAAAAATTGCCACAATAAACAATATCTCACGGTTCCTCTCACAGCATTTTCAATATATCTGCGTTACATAATTTTCTTCCTTAGATGTTTCGATTTTTCTAAAAGCAAATCACTTTGCCTTGTGGTTCATAGAAAAGACACGTTGTACAGGCTACCTGATATTTTACAATTTTTTTTTTTTTTTTTTAAAGTTCCCTTTTTAAACAGGTACAGAAATGCAACAAGTTAAAGTAGGGGAAGGCGCCCAAATCGACCAATATACCAAGGCGCCAAAAGGGCTAGACGTGGATCTGTAGATTCGAAAGTTTTCTCTGCCCACGCACAACATTTTTTTTTCAACTTTGAAATAAGAGAAATTTTAAATTCGAAAAGCCCAATTTTTGGAAGAAACGACTTAAGAAATTTATTGAAAAAAAATTTCTCGTTGTTGTGAATAACGAATATCTACGTTTAACAAAATATTTGTCAATATTTGTCAATATAGATTTATAAAATTCGAAATAAATTCTTCTGCGACTGTTAAACACTTACATTTAATAATCACAGGAGTAAACAATGACTTTACTTTAATTCTTTAAGAAAAAAATCTAGAAGGCAAATAATGCATCATTATAGAATGGCTTCTGCAATTGCTTGGTCAGAAGACCAGCTCAAGAAAGATTAAAAGATAGCCACCGCCTATTGAGATCACTAATGAGCATCGGTATGAATATTTAACTGCGAACAATGTATTTGTATGTTCCCTATACATTTTTTTTTTATTTCAATCTAAACTAATGTTTCGTTTCTTACAGGTTTAAAATAATTAATACAGTAATGTTTCGTTAGCATGTCTTCTAAAAAGGTAATTTATTGATTAATAACTTTTCGAAGGTGATTTATATTATAAGTTGCAGATTTTTATAGCTTGGTTCTTAAAGTTGATTGGATTTTGACACTGTGTTCAAAATGGGAAAAAATCTTCTTCTTATTGAGAAGTTAAATGTTTTAGATGTCCAAATATGTCTTTGGAACTTGAATGACCGGTGGATGACGTGTTACAATTAGTTAAATGTGCCTGCTCACGTCTTCAAGACGTTGTATTTGTTTTTATTGGAAATTTTTTGTTGTAATAATAGATGAACTCAACACTTTCCTATAGATCGTTGATATAATGTGATCTACTTTACTGCATAAAACTAAACGAGTCTGAAAGTAGGTTTAAAACAGGTAGGTATTAAATTTAAACAGAAAATACTTTCTATACCTCTACATGCGTAAATGAGATTGGAAAAATTTGATTAACCAATTTTTTTTAATGCTAATGCTACTATCATTATCTACATCATCTACTTCATCTACTTCTGTTTTTTCAATGGTGGAGGTTACATGAACATAAAACGACCTCACTCAACAAATATTTTTGTGTATCCACGACTCGGATTGTGCGACTTTTTCAACTTTTTTCCATTTTTCTAAGGAAATGTGACTTTTTTCGACTTTTTTATGAAAAGATGCGACTTTTTCAACTTTTTTCCATTTTTCTAAGGAAATGTGACTTTTTTCGACTTTTTTATGAAAAGATGCGACTTTTTCGAGATTTTTTCTAGTAAAATGCGACTGAAATTTTTTAAATTTTCAAACAATTGAAGTTAAAGGAAAACATTTAGTAAAAAAAATGTTCCGTTAAGTTTATTTTCAGATTTCTTTCAAATTTTTCAAAAAAACATCAATAACTTTTTTAAAAAATAAATATTTCATTATTATTCTTCCATAAGAATTAAAATTCTTCAAAGGATTCAAATTCAAATCTTTTTGAAATTAAACTAGTTATAAAAAATTGTTATAAAACATGAAGAAATTTAAAAAAAATGAATTTCTAGGGTGAATTTTTTTATTTATAAAGATAATTAAATTTTTGACAATAATTTTATTAAAATTCTTTACAAATAATTGAATTTCAAAGAAGAATTTTATTATTTATAAGGATAAATGAAATTTTGAACAGATTTGTTTTAAAAATGTTAAAAAGTAATTGAATTTTGAAGAAGAATTTTGATATTTATAAAGATAAGTAAAATCGTATTTTCTTATTTTTGAAGATAATTTAATCATGCAAAGAATTCTATCAGAACTTTTGAAAATAATTGCATTTCCATGATGAATTTTATTATTTATGAAGATAATGATAATTTTGACCAGATATTTAAAAAATTTTTTGAAAATAATTGAATTTCTGCGAAGAATTTTATTACTTTTGAAAATAAATGAATTTCTAGGATGAATTTTATTATTAATGTAAAGATAATTACAAATGTACAGAAATAAATAATTGAAATTCTGCCAAGAATTCTACCAAGATTAAAATTCTTTGCAAATAATTAAATTAAGAAGAATTTTATTATTTATAAAGATAATTGAATTTTTGAACAGATTTTTTTAAAAATGTTTAAAAGTAATTGAAATTTGTAGAAGAATTTTGATATTTTAAAAAATAGTTGAAATTGTGAGGAGAATTTTAAAAAATTTGAAAATAATTGAATTTCCATCATGAATTTTATTATTTATGAAGATAATGATAATTTTGACCAGATATTTAAACAAATTTTTGAAAATAATTGACTTTTTGCGAAGAATTTTATTATTTATAAAGATAATTGAATTTTGAAGAAGAATTTTGATATTTATAAAGATAATTGAATTTTTGAACATATTTTTTTTTAAATGTTTAAAAGTAATTGAATTTTGAAGAAGAATTTTGATATTTATAAAGATAATTGAAATTTTGAGAATTTAAAAAAAAAATTGAAAATAATTGAATTTCTGCTATGAATTTTGTTATTTTTGAAGATAATTGAATTTTGCAAAGAATTTTATTATTTATAACATTTTGACGAGAAATTAAATAAAAATTTGAATGTAAATGAATTTTTGCAAAGAATTTTATTATTTTTGAAAATAAATGAATTTTAGAGAAGAATTTTATTATTTATAAAGATAATTGAAATTATGACAGGCATTTTATTAAATTTTTTTTTGAATAATTGAATTTTGGAAAAGAATTTTATTATTTATAAAAATAATTGAAATTTTGAACAAATCTTTTAAAAAAATGTTATAAATACCTAATTAAATTTTTCCCATGCATTTTATTGAATTTTATTAAATATTATTCCAGATTGTTTGATGTTAAACAATGTGTTGGCGAGAAATGTGATTTTTTTTACAATTTTGACAATTTCGTGTTTCCTTTTCGGCGTTTTTTCCCCTAAAAATTCATTCGACTTTTTTCCGACTATTTAGGAAATTTTATGCGACTTTTCGTGACTTTTGTTGTGAATTTATGCGACTAAAGCGACTTTTTTTAAGTCTTAAAAACGATCCGAGCCCTGTGTATCACTCTTAACTTGAAAGTATCAAATTACAACAACTAATTGATATAAAAAAATGTGGTTAAAAACAATTTTTAATGAATTTGATCCACTTTAGTATCAATATGATTAAAGAAAAACGTCATACGCAAAAGTGTTAATGCCTGATGAATTAATTATTATAAAACACTTGGAAGTTGTAGAAAATCAAGATAGCGCCGTCACTTCTAAATATATACATTTTTTCTAACAATTTCCAAGTATTCTATAATAATTAATTCAGTAAATATTTACAGTTTCACACATTGTTAACCTTCTCAGTCTGTTTTCACCTTCATTATAAGTTTTAATCTCGGTTCATTTGGTATCTTTCGAGAAAAGTGATTGACAACCCAACTGAAAATTACTATGCATAGATTATACGAACCTATCAGTAATAAGTTTGTTACAATTAATTGTAATTGTAACAAACAATATTTGTTGATCAATTCCTTTAATTTTAACTCTTTTTTCAGTATTTTGCAGGGACCGTCACGGAAATGAAATTTTGATTTCGTTACGATATTCCAAAACAAAACGAAATTATTAATGTATTTTGATTTTGATTCTGTAACGAAACAAAATTTACTTTCTATTTTGATTCTGATACTGTAACGAAACAAAATTTACTTTCTATTTTGATTCTGATACTGTAACGAAACAAAATTTACTTCCTATTTTCATTCTGATACTGTAACGAAACAAAATTTACTTCCTATTTTGATTCTGATACTGTAATACTGCAATTTGGTTTTCTTATAGAAACAGAAGTCGATTCGAATTCTATTTCAGATTTCGTAAGTAAAAACGATATTATCTTCTGATATATTTGACATTTGCAACAAAATTTAGGTTCAATCACACTTCTACATGCGTAGTATTATTTTATCAAAATTAAAACAAGAAAGAATTTTGATTTTGATATTAGAACCAAAACGAAATAGAGTGGAATTTTGATTTTGATATTGGAACCAAAACGAAACACAGTTGAATTTTGATTTTGATATTGGAACCAAAACAAAGTAGAGTGGAATTTTGATTTTGATATTGGAATCAGAACTAAATAGAGTGGAATTTTGATATTCTGATACCCATATCCGAATCAAAACAAAATTTTTTTTTAATTTTCTTTTGATTCCGTGACGGTCCCTGGTATTTTGTAATTTAATGTTCATGTTTCGACCTGGAGAAAAATACAACAACAGTTCCCAAACGGACTTTTGCCGCCGGTTCTCTAAACATACCGCTATTCTGCCATCGGTACTTATGATCGGTATACCTGGGATATTCTTGAACATGACATAAATCAC
Source organism: Leptopilina myrica (nomen nudum) (assembly GCA_032872475.1). Lineage (NCBI taxonomy): Eukaryota > Metazoa > Arthropoda > Insecta > Hymenoptera > Figitidae > Leptopilina > Leptopilina myrica (nomen nudum). Next base: position 43,539,673 of record CM065464.1, on the reverse strand, counting down.
GTGACGTATCACTCATAAGTGATACGTAGCTTCCAAATGAAACTGCAGAAATGCTGTATTCTTATAAATTTCTATATATATATTTCGATGATGATGATGATGATGATGTTTCACGAAGCGTATAAAAAGCGCGTAGTGCGTGGGAAGTTGCAAACTTATGCAATGCATTTATTATTAAAACTATGTGTTTTCTTTGTTTATATATACTCGATTTGTATATAATACTGCACTTCATATTCTATTACACATTAGAAGGGCGCACACTGACCAATATACCTGCGAAAATTCAAGATTTCACATTATCGAAAGTTTGTATTAAAATAAATTTATATTGCGTTTGTGTATTAATTAGACCAGCAATTAATTGTATTTCAAGTTTCTTTTTATAGTAAAATGTAATTAAATTATTAATATTTCTGCAAGAAACTACAGAGATATTTATAATACTACTGGAGTGTACATATTAAAAAAAAAGTTCTAAATTAAAGGTGATTTGGGTATTAAAGTAGAACCAAATTACGATTTAGTACCAAAAGTGCTACTTAAGAACCTTTCTTTTTACACTGATATTTAAACAAAATATACTGAAAAGAACAAAAGCATGGCAACTTTGGTAAAACAAAAAGAATTTTTAAGTAGGTTACTAATCTACTCTCAGCAAAGGCTTGACCTTAGGAAAAAAAATATCGGACTTAAACAAACACTGAAAATTTACATAAAGTGTAAGGCGATGCTTCATCATTTACTTTACACACAATGTGCTTAAGTGTGACAGTTAAGTGACCAGATTCCGCTTTGATTTAACACGAACCTAAAATTCTGAAAATCAATCCTCAATGACACATTCACAAAGTTTCAGCTTCAGAAAGCTTTCATCAAAAAAAAAATAATCGAAAATTAATCTATCAAAGAGAAACATTTTTGGAAAACTACTACTAATAGAGGACCAGATTATTGAAGGAGAAAAACAAATGTGAGTTTGAATAGTGAGTCTTTAAAAGAATAATCTCTCAATTACAATGTTATAACTAGACGATTGGCGTGAACTTGTTAAAATATTTATGAAATTGAAAATGTTTAGAGTTTATCTAGCACTTAATCATTATTCATAGCGAGGTACAATTAATTCGACCGCAAATTACACTGATGGCTGAAATGGGACATGTAATGACTTTGTCCGACGCAGAGTCTTCTCTTGATGCAAAGCCTTGTGTCTCGTAATGCAGAAATCGTTGTTATTATTATACTGCAAATGTACATGAAATATTATGTATTAAAACAAGTGCCTGGAATGCAGATGCTATTACGATCCCTCATTGCATCCGTTGCACCGTCTACTTCATAATTCATTTTATAGTACGGAAACAATAAAACTCTATACATATATTTAGATGTTAATTATGCAATCATACTTATAAATAAACATTCAACATTTCATAAAATTCTGTTCATTCGATTTTCTCGTTGGAAAATTTAATCATGAGATTCAAACTCCATGAGGGGTTGTTGTTGTACATGGGTTTACATTTGGAGTGTCATTTTCGGTCACTGTTTGCGGACGTTCTTCAATTTTGTAATTAAAAAGGACCCAATTTTGTAATTTTGGAGAAAAACATCAAACAAAGAATCTTTTCAATTTTTCAAAAAAAAATCTTGTTTGTTCATAATTATAATTGAAAATTTGATTAATACAATTTCATTAAAATTTATTGATACAAATTGAATTTCTGCAAAAAATTTTACTATTTATAAAAGTAATTGAATCCTTCCAAAGAATGTTATTACATACAGTACCGTCCGAAATTGTCAGTCCACCCATTTTTAAAAGAATGAAAAGAAATTTTGAACATAAAATTCATAAAAACTAAAAATTTTGTGGTTTATATTTTGAAAGACGATAAAATGTTGAAAAGAATAAGATCTTATAGGAGTCATTTGGCCAAAATTTGTAAAATTTGTTAAAAATCGTCATTTTCAATGTTTTACAAACATTTGAATAACTTCTAAAATAATGAACGCTTTTTAATAATCTTAGGCTTATTTTAAAGGTCATGTTCTACGGAATAAGAATTACTTATAGGCATTAACCTTGTAATTTTTTACTTGGAATAAGCATGACATCAAAGTTGGACAAAAAAATTCGAAAAATTTCAAATATTATTATTAAAAGAAAAATAATTTTTGAAATTCAAACACATTTTTTTATTAAATTTTCTTGAAACATCTATACCATATCATGTTTTATATGAGTTCTAAAACAGTTTTTAGTACAAAAAATGTATTTCAAATTTTCACAATTTTTTTGTCCAACTTTGACGTCATGCTTATTCCAAGAAAAAAATTACAGGTTAATGCCTATAAGTAATTCTTATTCCGTAGAAAATGACCTTTAAAATAAGCCTAAGATTATTAAAAAGCGTTCATTATTTTAGAAGTTATTCAAATTTTTCTAAAACATTGAAATTGGCGGTTTTTTAAGAATATCTTGAAAAAATATTTGCCAAATGACTTCTGTGAGGTCTTATTCTTTTCAAAATTTTATCCTCTTTAAAATAAATATAGAAAAAAATTTGAGTTTTCATAAATTTTATGTTAAAAAATTTGTTTCATTCCCCGTTTTTCCCGGTTTTATTTCCTCATCAAATTTTTATTTATTTCATTTCGAACATAAATCTACAATTTGGAAAGTAATTTAATTATAAACAAAGAATTTTTTCAATTTTTCAAAAAAAATCTTGTCTGTTCATAATTATAATTGAAAATTTGATTAATTTAATTTCATTAAAATTTATTGATACGAATTGAATTTCTGCAAAGAATTTTACTATTTATAAAAGTAATTGAATCCTTCCAAAGAATGTTATTACGAATTTATGAAAATAATTAAATGTTTGCGTAGAATTTTATTAAAATTTTTGAAAATAATTCCATTGTAGAGAACAATTTAATTATTTTCAAAGATAATTGAAATTTCGGGGAATTTCAAAAAAATGTTAAACATAATTGAATTTCTTAATAATTCAATTCATGTGAAATTTTTATTCTTTTAGAAAATAATTGAATATTCGTGTAAAATGTTGTCAAAATTGTTTTTAAATAATTGAATACCTTTTGGAAATTTTATTAAAATAGTAGACATACAAATTATTGAATTAAGAAAATTTTTTGAAAATAATTCAATTCTTGTGGTGAATATAAATGAATTTTTGTTATTTAGTTATAGAAATAATTGATCTTTTACAATGAATTTTAATAAAATTCCGAAAAGTAATTTAATTTTGTCCAAGTTTTACTATTTAAGAAAATAATTGAATGTATTGCGAATAAATTTTTAAAAATAAATTCTAATTATACGGTGACTAACTTCCCTTGATTATTTAGAAAAATTTAAATAAAATTCTTTAAAAGAAGTCAATTATTTTCAATAGAATTTAAAGAAATTTCAATTACATCAAAATTTTTTAATTATTTGTTTATAAAAATTCAATTATCTTGAAATAACGGAATTAAAAAATCTTATTTTTCAAAATTTTCAACAAAAAAACTGCAAACATGGAATTTTATTAACAATTTGAAGTGTGTATTGTTTTTTAAATTAACTAATAAAAATTTTGATTATTAATCTTCGTCCTAAGAAACGTGAATACATTAGAATGTGACTCCTTCTAAAATTTAATTTCTTATCAATTATTAAATTAAAATACTTTGAAAATTCGATTTTTTAAAAAGTTTTTAATGAAATACTTTAATTCTTTTTTTGTCACCGTGGCTACTTTTTCCTACTTTTTTTGTCATCGAGGCTACTTTTTCCTACTTTTTTAAAACTCATAACGTAGTGCGAAGCCGGTTATTTTGACAAAAAAAAATTATATTTTTAGGAAGTTTTTGAAAATTCTCTACACACATTTTGAAAAATTATTAGAAGTAATTTATTTGAAGAAGAATTTTAGTTAAACATTTGAATTGAATTGAAATGATGAAAATAATTTTGAATTAGTTTCAGTAACAATAGTCTTATAATATAAAATGATTTGAAATTTAAAAATCTTAATTCGTATCGAAAATTAAATATTTAAAAATAAATTATTTTTTTCAAATAATTTTACAATATTAAGGAAATTCGTAACTGTTTATTCATCAGATAGGATAATTTTCAAATCGTTTCAAGAAAAAAATAAATTTTTACGCTATATGTATAAGATTTAATTTAATAATTTAATATTGAAAACACAAATGAGATATAATTTATTTTTTTTAATTACACATTTAAGAGTGAATTTAATTAATTAAAGTGAATTTGCTTGTGGTTAGACCAACAAATGTTTATATATGTAACCACAAATAATGAGAAGAAAATTGTATATGGTTTGAAAAACATAAAACTAAACAATTATTTACTTAAAAATATTAGAAATTAAAATTATATCTCAATGGTTAAACTGTTATATAGTTAATTGACTGTACCTAAGGCGCAGAGTATAATATAGACACTTTCATTTCGGTTACTATTATATATATATATATATATATATATACACACAATAAGAAGTATAATGCCCGAGAAAATCATGTCTGAGACCTTGAGAATATTCGACATGGTAATTACTTTCGAGTTGTAATCTCGGGAAAAAAAGGGTATTTTTTTATTACGCTTGTCAGAAAATCCTGAATAATCAAAATAAGTAAGAAACATTTCTTTTTTAATAAATTAAAACGTAATGCTTTTTTTTCTTGCGAAATTGAATATAAAACATCATGGCATCGAAATACTTTAAGCAACGTTTTTGATATTGAAGAAATATTTTCAATATTGATAAATTGATATACATTTTAATACTTTAAACAAAATAAACTGTAATACAAATTTTAATACTGTGTGGGAATTAGTTTTATATACGCAAATAAAATTAAATTTACAAGATTAAAAAAATTAGAAGATTTAAGAGTAGTTTGAAATTTTCTTTTCTAATCACATTTTTTACGAAGTGATTTTGCTTGGAAATTATTTTATACTTACAAATCAAATTTTTTTTTAATCCTACAGAAAATTTACATCTAAATTCGATGTTTATAAAAATTATTCCCCACAATATTTAGAATAAAAAATGAAACTGTTATTTTTTTTGTAACAATTACATGTAAACGTATATATATTCAAGTAGTATCTGCGTTTCTTTATAGATATATAATAGTTTTACTTAGTTCAATTAGCCATTCACTGTGGTGCGTTCACCCTATGTTCAAAGCTATATATTTCCTTTCTGAATTTTTGTGACTCACGTCTAGCAAGTACCGCTCAACTTTATTCGGATTACATATGCGCAGCAAGTACAGTCTTAAAGTTAAAATATTAAAATGGGAGGAGAATGTCGAGGAAAGACAAAAAAAAAATTATAATCACAGCTGTTAAACGTTAACTTAGCAGACTTTGTATAATATAAACTTGTCAGTAGTAAAAGAACTTGTGAATAAGAAACCTTTTTCAGTAAAGGCAAGTCACAAATAAGCGACTTTGGATATATTCTTCTTCCTTAACGACAAATAAAATTTGTTTTTTTAAGGGAACGTTTGAAATTTTCGGTTTTGAAACAAGTACCGTTTCTGTAAAATTTTAGAAATATTACGAGGTTCTTAATTTATGTAATTATGGTTAAAAACGTTGAAATTAATAATTATTACAGACTTATTTGGAAGACATTCCCATTAAAGTGGTTATTTTGTAGAAAGTAAATAATTTTAACTAAAAAAAATTAATTTGATTCAAATAACCGATTAGTTGACTTTTATCAAATAAATATTTCCTTGAAACAAATAATTTTTATTTGAATCAATTAAATAGTATTTGCTTCAAATACTGAAATATTTTATTCAAATACAATTTATTTGATAATTAAAATACTGCAATATTTAATTCAAATACAATTTATTTGATTCAAATACTGAAACATTTAATTCAAATACAATTTGTATGATTCAAATAAAAATTATTTCACTCAAGAAAATATTTATTTGATAATAGTCAAATAATTGGTTGATGAATTAAATTATTTTCTTTTCTTCTCTTTTAATTTTTTTATTTTCAATTGTAATAAAATTCTTTAGTCAATTTATAAATAATGAAAATCTTTATAAAAAATTCAGTTTTTATAAAAATAATAAAATTCTTATATTATATAGAATTCACTTATTTTTAATATGAAATTTTAATTGATTTCTTCGAAATTTTTGATTTTCAATTATTTTTATAAAGATCTTATAAAAACTCTCCGAGAAAATTCAATTGTTTTAGAAAATAACTTCATTTTTCCCAGGAGTTCAATTATTTAATAAAACATTTTATAAAAAGTCAATTGACGATTTCAATAATTTTTAAAAATAATGAAATTTTCCCTGAAATTCAATTATTATATTTATTTTATAAATACAATTTTTATAAAACTCAACTCATCTCCTCACTTTTTTAAATTTTTCCAAAAATTCAATTTTTTTTGGAAATATTGATTTTTTTCGCAGGAAATCAATTATTTAAAAAAATTTCAAAAGAGTTCTATTCAAGAATTCAATTGTTTTAAAAAATAATTAAATTTTCGATGTATTCTAAAATTTATTGAGAATCTGTTAGAGAAATTGTATTAAAATAATTGCATTGAAAATAATTGCATTTCTTCACAAGAATTTTGATTTACAAAAATAATTGAATTCTTAGTTCTTACCAATAATTTATTTTATTAAAATATTTTACTTCATTGTTTTTTTAATTATATTTTATTTTATATTAGAATTTTTTGAAAATAATTGAATTTCACACAGGAGTTCAATTATTTAAGAAGTTTTTAATATAAACCAATTCAAGAATTCAATTATTTTTACGGATAATAAAATTGTCGTTGAATTCAATTGTTTAAAAAACTTTTAATAAAAATCAATTCGAGAATTCAATAATTATTTTTAATTTCTAGTACTTTTATGGAATTTAGTAAAAAAATTCATTTATTTAAAAAACTTTTAATAAAAATCAATTCAAGAATACAATTATTTTCAAGAATAATAAAATTCTCGATGGAATTCAATTATTTAAAAAACTTTTATAATAAATCAATTGAAAAATTTAATTAATTTCAAGTATAATATCGTTGGGATTCATTTATTTAAAAAACGTTTAATAAAAATCAATTTAAGAATTCAATTATTTTGAAAAATAATAAAAGTTTCGTTGAATTCAATTGTTTAAAAAACTTTTAATAAAAATTAATTCGAGAATTCAATAATTATTTTAAATATCTAGTATTTTTATGATATTTCGTAAAAAAAATTCATTTATTTAAAAAACTTTTAATAAAAATCAATTCAAGAATTCAATTATTTTTAAGAATAATAAAAGTTTCGTTGAATTCAACTGTTTAAAAAACTTTTAATAAAAATTAATTCAAGAATTCAATTATTTTTAAGAATAATAAAAGTTTCGTTGAATTCAATTGTTTAAAAAACTTTTAATATTAATCAATTCAAAAATTAAATTAATTTTAAGTATAATAAAATTTTCGTTGGGATTCACTTATTTAAAAAACATTAAATAAAAATTAATTCAAGAATTCAATTATTTTTAAGAATAATAAAAGTTTCGTTGAATTCAATCGTTTAAAAAACTGTTAATAAAAATCAATTCTAGAATTCAATTATTTTCAATATCTAGTATTTATATCAAATTTCGTAAAAAAATTCATTTATTGAAAAAACTTTTAATAAAATCCAATTCAAAAATACAATTATTTTTTTGAATAATAAAATTTTCGATGGAATTCAATTGTTTAAAAAACTTTTATTAAAAATCAATTTAAGAATTCATTTATTTTCAATATCTATAGTATTTTTGATCAAATTTCACAAAAAATTGATTTATTGAAAAAACTTTTAATAAAAATCAATCGAAGAATTCAATTATTTTTAAGAATAATAAATTTTTCGCTGGAATTCAATTGTTTAAGACATTTTTAACAAGAATCTATTTAGGAATTCAATTAATTTTAGGAATAATTAAATTTTCGATGTATACTGAAAATGATTGTAATTCTTGTAAATTAATTATTGATCAAAAATTTTGAAAATGATTAATGATAATTAATGATTTTTTTAAAAGAATATTATCAAAATTGGTGAAAATCATAAAATTTATATGAAAATTCTTGACGAAATTTATTTTAAACTTTATTAATGGTAGAGAATATTTGTTTGGTATTTCATTTTTATAATTATTTTTTTAATTATTTTTACATCTTCTTTTATATTTAAATAAATATTTTATGTTAAGGCAGACGAACACAATCGAAGGGGAATTTTTGAAAAGTAATTTACGGATTTTTTTTTATGAATTACTTAGTTTCATAAACACGCACTGTTAAGTTTTATTCATATGATTTTTGTCTAGTTCTTGTACAAGTCTACATAGAGTGCCGTTATGAGCGACAGTGATTAAAAGTCTTTTTGTCCCGCGACGCGGAACGTGTTAAGCATCTCTTGAGTTAAATTTACAAAATAGAGTGCAACAAACTTGCGGCGTTTAACAATTCCCCAAGCACCGTCATATCCTTCAACATGTACAGCATTTAAAATATCGTTTAACTAAATTTATTATTATTTTTTTTTTTAATAAAAAATACTAAGAAAAGAAAATAATAAAAAAGAAAAGTCCATCAAATATTAAATTTTTGACATTGAGAGAATTGCTTAAAGTATTGAAAAAATATTTCCGCAACAATATTTTCTTAAATAAGCAGCCGTGACGAAATATATTTGATTATAAATAAAAATATATATATCGGAAATGTATAATGTGTTATATAATTAGAAAGCAATAACTTCTCTCAAATTTCAATCTACAGATTTACTTTTCTTTTTAACGAACAACATTTTTTCGCAGCATATATTTGAAATTTTATACGCGAACTATTATTAAATTATAATATAAAATATTTAAATAAATAATTTTTATCTGCATACGTACTAATTGGCCATTATTTTCTGTATTTTTTTCAGTTTTATGACAAATTGAGAGAAAAAGTGAAATTTAAAAATTAATATATAGTGTGTGTCTTGAAATATTTTTGCAATGAATAATAATCACTTCCTTTATAATGGAAAAAAGTGAGACATGTAATGATGGACCCGGTCTTACCAAATTTGTAAAAAGGGGGCCGACGACCGGGAAATATGTTCACTACTTGTTGGCCCCCCACACTCGGATATTCGCTGATATTCGCAGCATTTTGAAAGTTCTGGTCACTGACACATATATCGGAAAGACTCTCGTGGACCAAGAATATACTGCTAAATAAGGAGAAAATCCGGTTCTTTACTGAATGACGATCATTTCCACGTCTTACTTTCGATATACTCTCCATTTCCATGTGCAAGAGAATTAGCATTGCCTCTGCGGTAAATTCAATTCTCTTTTATCAAAATTATTTCCAACTTAATGTCAATTTATTTTGTAAATTAAAAAATCAGGCTTTGTATTCGTTTACTGTCTCTCTAAATCTGAATTAGTAAAAAAGTTTACTAATTTGAATTAGTGACTGACTTTTTGCTTTTGAATTAGTAAATTTTACTAATAAATAGTCATTTCTACTAATTTATTAGTAAAGTTTACTAATTCAAAAGCAAAAAGTCAGTCACTAATTCAAATTAGTAAACATTTTTACTAATTCAAATTTAGAGAGTAAAACCTGATATTTACTACTTTTTTTACGTTATGCTACTGTTTAGATACATTTTTTGGATTTCGGCCACTAAAAGGAATTTCACAATGTTGAATTTCACAACGTTGATCAACGAAATAAATTTGTTTAATCTATTCAAATATTATTTTTAATTTAATATTTAATTACATAATTATTATCAGAATATAAACATCAATCTATTTTTTTCCACACCCAGAGAAATGGTATATTTGTCTCAGAACCAACTAGACTTTTTACTTGTTTCAAATATATTTTCTTTGGTTTAAACAAAATTTTATTTGACTAAAATATATGTTATATTTGTGTCAAATAAAAGTTTTATTTAAAACAAATAAGTCTTAGTTCTGAGACAAATATACGATTCAAGTAAAATAAAATATATTTGGAAATTCAATAATTTTCAATATCAAATATTTTTATAAAATTTTCGCAAAAGAGTTCGATTATTTAAAAAAAAAAATTTGATACCATTCACCCAAAATTCAATTATTTTCATTAATAATAAAATTTCCTCTGGAATTTAATTAATTAAAAATTTTAAAATGGCATCTTTAAAAAAATTTTGAATTAATCAATTTTTGAAACAAATTTCTTATCGATTCTTCAAAATAATTCAATTACTTTCACTAACAATAACATTTTTTCATAGAAATTCAATTTTTTAATAACATTTTTTAGAAAATTTTATACAATAATTCACGTACTTTCATAAATAATAAAATTCTTCTAAGGAATTCAATTCTATTGAAAAATATATGAATAAAATTTGTAGCAACTATTCAATTATTTTCATAAATAACAAAATTCTTCTAAGGAATTCAATTATTTTGAAATCAATTTTATAGGAATTGGTCAAAAACTATAATTATTCTTAAAAATTAAATTTCAATTCTTTGAAAAAATCAATTATTCAAAAAAATGTTTTTAAATTATTTTTTGGATAATTTCAATCATTTACAAAAAAAAAAATTAGAATTTTTTCACAGGAATTCAATTATCTTTAAATATGTTTAAAGAATTATTCGAAAGATATACATTTTTTTTATTAAAATTTGAATTACATTTTTTTGAAAATAATTCAATTATTCTTTGGGATTTTAATAAACTTATTTGCATGAATTCCATTATTTTCATAAGTAACCATATTATAGTTACAAGAATTCAATTTTTTAAAGCAAAAAATTTTTTTCATTGACGCATTCAATTACTTTAAAAAAGTTTAATAATATTTTTTATAAAAATCCAATTATTTTTACAAATAATAATATTCATTGTTGAATTTGAATTGATTTTAATATAATTTAAAATAAATTCCTCGAGAAATGCAATTAAAATAAAAAATTTTATTAAAACTCTTCAAAAGAATTCCAATTATTTTTCTAATAATAAAATTCTTCTCGGGTGTTGAATTATTTTTAAAAAATTTAATAAAATTCTTTGCAAAATTCAATAATGTTTATAAATAATAAAATACTTTTTAGGAATTCAATTATTTTCCAAACTTTATAAAATTCTTTGTGAAATTTCCTTATTTTTAAAAACTTTTCGCAATCGAATCTAAATGTCTACTATTTTTATAAAATTTTTCAAACAAAATTAAATTATTTAAACATTTTTTTGCAAAAATTAAAAAAAAAATTTAATTCTTCTTATAAATAATAAAAATTTCCCATGAATTCCATTATTTAAATTAGCATTTGTTTAAATTTAGTCGAAAGAATTTAATTATTTAAAAATTTTAATAAAAGTCTTCTTAAGAATTAAATAATTTTCTTAAAGAATAAAAGTTTTCTCAAAAATTCTACTATTTTTGAAAAATTTTAACAAAATTCTTATCAACTATTCAATTATTTTCATAAAATAACAAAGTTTATCACAAGATTTAAATCGTTATTAATACAATTTTAAAAGAATTGTTGAAAAATGTAATTATTTAAAAAAATGAAATTATTCTTAAAAAATTAAATTTAAATTCCTCGGAAAAATCAATTGTTTGAAAAAAATTTTTTTTTTCATTTTTCGGAACAATTCAATTATTTACAAAAATATTATAATTTTTCGCACGAATTCAATTATTTTTATAAGTATTATAATTAAACTTTAAACATTTTCATATTTAATTATTAACTTATAAATGTTGACTTTAAGTTAAATATGTTTTATAAAAAAAAAACAGTTCCATAGGGATTTAATATGAAGACGTCAACTTGAAGCAGCACCTTTACCCTCTTAGCCAACTCAAGTTATTAGATAAAAACTTTTACAAACATTAAGAAGTAATTTGTCATTCCAAAGATTTAAACTTAATAAATCTCTTTTCCGTTTATCTCTTTTAAATTCTAAATCTTACAAGACTGTCTTTTTTTTATCAATTTCACCCACTGCGAATTAAAGGAAAAATTTAATTATATCTGATTTTGTAATTACTCTCCCTTTTTTTTAATATCCTCTATTTAAAAATCGAGAAAATCAAAGAAACACATAAATACACGTCTTTAGAAAGTGTTGCAAAATGAATATTTATTTAATATTTTTTAAATTGAAAAATTCTTCGAGAGAAAAACTACATTAATTTTTTCTATTTTCTCATACAGAGTTTAATCAAAATTTTCTCCTTAGATTTGTAAACAAGCTTATATATAATAATAATAATAATAAATTCGCAATATTTATGTTGAAAAACTTTTTTTCCTTCAATGAAGATAGTATTTGCATAAAGAAGATTAAACGTTTTTGAAATGTTATACAACAGAGTTCATAGACTGTTAAGAAAAAAGTGATAATTGCAAATGTTGCGAGAGAAAAATTTTTATTGCCGCATGTTTAACGATCTGAAAATATATTTACAGATATATGCAAAAAAAAATTCAATCTTCACTTTCTGTTTGCGCAAATCAATAAATAGGGTTTATTTATTATATATACAATGAATCATTTCGTGTGGATCTATTTAAACACCTGAAATTTGATTTATAAAAATATACTGAGAAATTATATTTGAATCAAATATAATTCTTTGTTATACAGTCAATCAAAAATGATTTTTGAAAAATGATGATTTATCACAGAAAAAAATTGGACTCATTTTTGTTGCAACTCATAATGATTCACTTTTCTGACTCATTTTGAGTTCAGTTTTTTTCTGTGTATCTTTAAATGATAATTTATCTTTGAATTAAAATAATTTATCTTTGAATTAAAATAATTTATATTTGAATAATAAATAATTTTGATGCAATGCATAATAAATTTGATTCAATAGAAATGAATAATTATGTTTAATTCAAACATATTTTTTTGGTTGACAATACTTATTTTTGAATTAGGAAAACAATTTTCTCAGTGAGGAGTTAACCCCTTAAGGTGGTGTCAAAGTTGGCGTGATTTTTCCATTGAAGCTCAGTGTAGAAATTCAATCGACTGTGGGGCCCCCTTAAAGGCCGAATTATTTCTACCGAAAATTTTTTATTTTTTTATTTTTGTTCTGCGTTTGTTAGCTATTTGACTAGAGCTAAGAGTTTGAATTTTTGAATAATGTTTATCAGTTTCAAAGTTGTGATGAATTTGTGACGCGATCTGAAGAAAGGGACCTTAGAAGGTTATGTTTGTAATCTTTTAAATAAAAGTACAAAAAAATTACCAATTGTCAATGAGAATCATTAAATGTTGAAGTTTTCATTACAACTGAAATAGTTAATAAACACGGATTTTAGTTTGTAAATAGTAAAAAGAAACTTTTAGTCAACAAAAAAGTAACACTATAACATAAAATGATTTGTTTCTAAGGTCCTTTTCTTCAGATCGCGTCACATTTGATGCAAATGTGATACTGAGCGTTAAGGGGTTATTTTCGTTGTGTTAGTAGTTAAATGCCATTTCCTTGGAACTAATCACTTGAATTAATCATAATAACTAAGTTTGCGATACACCTTGAAAAGAGGAATTAAGTTCACATAAAGTATTTAACAGGCTTTGGTCTTTTAGACATCAGCATTTTGCAAACTAGTCTCTTTTGCCTTAAGACCAATGATTCTCACAACTGAAAGTATTAATTAAATGTAATTTTTCCCCTGGAGGATGATATAACTACTTTTTAAAGGCGAGACATTTCCTCTTTGGTTAGAAGAAGTTAGGGTTATAGGAGAAAAAAAAAGAAGAGGAGGAAACTTATCAAGAGATCTGCGGATCGTTGAAAAAAGGAAACCGATTATCACTTCCCTGAAGGTTAATAATAATCCTACTCAGTCAGTCTTAAAATTCCAGTGTTGCATCTTTAATCTTCGATGCGTTGGTAAATTTTATGAAAACAAAAAAAAAATGAAAATTCTGCTTCCTCTGTCTCCAGATGATAAAGCATCTAATCTGCGCTCAAGCTAAAAATCCTCGTTGTACATTCTTTCAGCTATCTAGGCTCACGATTTATCAGCTTGCCAGGCTGTAGCAACAAAGAGTTTACGTGCGAGTCTGAAATCGATGCTAGCGACCTCCTTGAGAACGGTCCTTGACTCGTAGAAGCAGCAACACAAGAAGAAGAAGAAGAAGAAGAAGAAGAAGAGTTGAGGATGCGTTTCTTGACGGGAAGGAGGAAGAAATAAGGGGAAAAAAGAAACTCGTGGTCGCTGCGGAAGAAGAAGAAGAAGAAGAAGAAGGAGAAGGTCGAGTCGAAGAGGGAGAAGTGCAATGGCGCCAACAACTTGATGTCCGCAGGGGTCGAAAGAGCAAAACAAGACCAGCGACAGAAATCTTCCTCAAGGGATTAAGGGATAGATAATCAGAAATTATTGACGCGCAAGAGAGCAGAGGTTGGGTTATTCTGACCTTAAAGGTCAGAATCAATGGAACTCGCCGAGTCGAATTCACGCAGACAAAAATAAACCATGACTCGCGTCGAGAGGTAAAAACTAAAAGTGGACATCGCAAGTGAAAAGAAGAGAAGAGAAAAATGTGGGAGAAGGTAAAAGGAAAGAGAAAACTTGATTGAGAGCGAAAAAGAGGAAGATCTGCAGAATATATATATATATATAGTCAATGACTGAGAGAGAGAGAGAGAAAGATTGTTTTGCTCTTTACTTCTTCAAGAAATGGAGGATGCCTATAATCGGCAATGGACGACCGCACCTCAGCACTTTCGCGTTACTGCCGCGCAGATACCGGTCCAACCGATCAACCTGATAATCATCCGCTCCGATACGATACGACGCAATGCGATGTGCAACTCAACGCCTACATCTGAATCCAATCTTAGAAAATTCCTCACAAATTTATCTTTAATGTGCGCGTAATTCCAATAGAGCAAAATCTTTGGAACAGAATGTGGATGAAATAGATTCTGTCCTTTCGTCTCTTTCTCAGGCTTCGCACTCTTCTACTAAAAGCCACTATTTGCTACTTTTTTAATATGAAACTACTTTTTGGCTACTTTTTTGAGCCTAATGCTACTAAAAGCTACTTTTCTGAACAAATAGTCAAATTTAGATTTTTAGTTTTCACATTTCCATTTAAAAACACTGTTAAAAACTAAAATCGTTAATGAAAAACGACCGCCAATAAGATAATAGGAAATAATTTTAGCGACATTTACTCTATCAATAGTGACTGATTATAAATTGTGTTTAACCTCTAAATTCCCCGTTTTTCCCGGTTTTATTTTCTCATCAAATTTTCATTTATTTCATTTCGAACATAAATCTACAATTTGGAAAATAATTCAATTACAAACAAAAAATTTTTTCAATTTTTCAGAAAAAAATTTGTCTCTTAATAATTATAATTGAAAATTTGATTCAATTTCATTAATATTTATTGATACGAATTGAATTTCTGTCAAGAATTTTACTATTTGTGACGCGATCTGAAGAAAGGGACCTTAGAAGCTAAAAATTATAGGTTATGTTTGCAATTTTGGAAATAAAAATATAAACAGAAAATCAACTGACAATATAAATCACTGATGCTTAGATCTTTATTACAACTAAAATATTAAATAAATATTGATTTTAATTTAAAGTAATTGACGAGAAACTTTTAATTAATAAAAAATAACACTAACATAATCTTAAAGTGATTTGCTTCTAAGGTCCCTTTCTTCAGATCCCGTCAGATTTATAAAAGTATTTGAATCTTTACAAAGAATGTTATTATAAATTTATGAAAATAATTAAATGTTTGCGTAGAATTTTATTAAAATTTTTGAAAATAATTCAATTGTAGAGAACAATTTAATTATTTATAAAGATAATTGACATTTTGGAGAATTTCAAAAAATTTTTTAACATAATTGAATTTCTTAATAATTCAATTTCTGTGAAATTTTCATTATTTTAGAAAATAATTGAATATTCGTGTAGAATTTTGTCAAAATTGTTTTTAAATAATTGAATACTTTTTGGAAATTTTATTAAAATTTATTTCATTTCGAACATAAATCTACAATTTAGAAAGTAATTCAATTATAAACAAAAAAATTTTTCAATTTAAAAAAAAATCTTGTCTGTTCATAATTATAATTGAAAATTCGATTAATTCAATTTCATTAAAATTTATTGATACGAATTGAATTTCTGCAAAGAATTTTACTATTTATAAAAGTAATTGAATCCTTCCAAAGAATTCTATTCCATATTTATGAAAATAATTAAATGTTTGCGTACAATTTTATTAAAATTTTAAAAAAATTCAATTGTAGAGAACAATTTAATTATTTATAAAGATAATTGAAATTTCGGAGAATTTCAAAAAAATTTCAAACATAATTGAATTTCTTAATAATTCAATTCCTATGAAATGTCATTCTTCTAGAAAATAATTGAATATTCGTGTAGAATTTTGTCAAAAATGTTTTTAAATAATTGAATACTTTTTGGAAATTTTATTAAAATAGTAGACATGCAAATTATTGAATTAAGAAAATTTTTTGAAAATAATCCAATTCTTGTAGTGAATATAAATGAATTTTTGTTACTAAGTTATAGAAATAATTAAACTTTTACAATGAATTTTAATAAAATTCCTAAAAGTAATTTAATTTTGTCCAAGTTTTACTATTTAAGAAAATAATTGAATGTATTGCGAATAAATTTTTAAAAATAAAATTATAATTATACAGTAACTAACTTCCTTTGATTATTTAGAGAAATTTAAATAAAATTCTTTAAAAGAAGTCAATTATTTTCAATAGAATATAAAGAAATTTCAATTACATCACAAATTTTCAATCATTTGTTTATAAAAATTCAATTATCTTGAAATAACAGAATTAAAAAATCTTTTTTTTCAAAATTTTCAACAAAAAAACTGCAAACATGGAATTTTATTAAGAAATTTGAAGTTTGTATTGTTTTTGAAATTAACTAATAAAGATTTTAATTATTAATCTTCGTCCTAAGAAACGTGAATACATTAGAATGTGACTCCTTCTAAAATTTAATTACTTATCAATTATTAAATTAAAATACTTTGAAAATTCGATTTTTTAAAAACTTTTTAATGAAATTATTTAATTCTTTTTTTTGTCATCGAGGCTTCTATTTCCTATATCAAGAAATTAGGTTCCTGAAGTTGGCATCGATGTTCAGCATCGAAAACTTTTTTCTTATTTTTCGTGATAAATTTTAAATTAATTCCACTTCTTTCATTCACCAGGGAAGTAAAAACTCTTTAAGAGTACTTTTTTAACTTTAAATCTTAGGAAAAATCGAGCAATTTTTTTTGGTTTCGTCCAAAAAATGTTTTTCGATGCTGAGCATCGATGGCAATTTCAGGGACCTAAGAAATTTTGAAAAAAATTCTACGAATTTACAGTTGAGTGAATCTTGATTTAACGATGCAAGATGCACTTCAAAAATTAAGTCATTATTATATATATATATATATATAGTGGAAAGTGGTTAAGTTTATAACTTTTTTAGTATTGCGCTAAACCTGTTTGACTTTAATGTATAGGGGACGGATGGAGATTCCCCAACTGACAAACCAAAAAGTAGATAAACATATAAAATTCAATTAAAAATACAATTGACATTTAACAAAAATGTCATGTAACAGAGTTGACAATTAATTTATTTGTAATAGTTTTGGTATGGAAACAAATTTTGAAATTCACAGACTTTGTATACTTGGTAATTAATTATAAAACAGAAGCAAAAAGAAAATTTAACGATCATTTGAGATTTTCAAAATTTTCCAAAAATATTATTTGATTCCACAAAGTGAAATACGAATTGTTGTAGTTGAACAATTTTTTTTTACAATAAGGGCTAAAGAAAACAGAAAATAGCAAAAGGTTATTTGAAAAATGATAATAAAGTATATAAAGTGATAACAAAAATATTTTTGAAAAAGTCAACAAGGTAGACATCGTCTTATAACCCTTTAATATGCGTCGGTCTATTTATATATTAGTTTAGGCTATTGAATTTGCCTTGGGTTTTTCGAATCCTAAAACACAGCGTTTACAGAATAAGACAAAATTCTTTTGACGTATAATATTAGAATGCAACCACTCATCCATTAAGAACGTAAATACAAAAAATTTAATTAACATTAAAAAAATCGAATCATTTTTTTTAAATTCTACCAAATTTAATAAAAATTCGATCGTAGGTAAATTTTATAATTCAATGCGACGCGCTCCTAAGAAAGGTACCCAAAAAGCAAACGAATTATAGGTTAGATTCGCGTTAGATTTATCTTGATTAAAAGTTTATTTTCAATTATTTGAATTCGAAACCAATTGTCATAGAATATTTTGGTTATAATGAAGACTTGAAGATCAATCATCTTTAATTAACAGATTCTCTTTCTTTATATTTTATTCAAAAAATTAAAAACATAACCTCAAATTTCTTGCTTCACCTTTCTCCAAAGCGTGACACAAATACATTATTTAATTTTTAATTTATTTTGCAAGAAACTTGACATTTTTGTCAAGTATAGGTAGAAAATACATTAAATAAAAATAATTTTATTTGAATCATTTAAATGTTAAATACCTTAAATATTAATTATTTTTCTAGAGGTCTGCATATTCTTTCGGATGAACCGCCTTAAGAAAAAATATATTATATATTTATCTGAATAAGCAAGAATGTTTTGAATAAATCGTGGTATCGACCTGATTTTCATTATTCAAGAGCTTCTGATTATCTTGCATGTTAAAAAATAATCGCCATTTATTCGCGTGGGTATTCAACTGCCTGATGATTGACTGTCAACTATTAACTACTACTTTAACTGCCTTCTCGCATTATAATTTGTAACATTTACGAAGGAAAATTAACCGTATCTATTCCTTATACCGAGAGTGACCTCAGATAGAATCCTTTCACTTTTATCTTATTTACTGGTACATTTTATTTATTGCATTCATTGAAATACGAAAAAGATTTAAATATAATACTCAAATTATTGGACTACTATCAAATATTATTAATTTTCGTCAAAATTAGCTAGGAAGTAAAATATAATATTCGAACTAAACAGTAGGTATTTGTTTTCTAACTAAAAATCCAAATTAATCATTTTTGGACTAAAAAAGTGTTTTACTTTTTACTCCCTAAATTTGAATTGATGACAAAAATGTTTAATAATTGACTTTTTGCTTTTGCATTTGTAAATTTTACTCATAAATAGTACTTTTTACTAAATGTGACGCGATCTGAAAAACCTTACAATTAGAAGTAAAAAAATTATAGGTTATGTTTAAAATTATTTGTACATTTAATAATATAGTAAAAAAATCATATTTATAAATTATTTTTAAAAAATTTAAAAAGTGGAAATTTGATTGCCAGTATATTGCACGTAAAAAACACATTATTGAATATAAGTAAAATAAAATTGTTTTCAAATAAGTATAATATTTACACCACATAATTGCAGAAACGTCTGACATGAGCACTTAAAATTAAATGCTTTAAAATTTATGTTTAATTTCACTAAAGAAATGAAACATTTTTTTGTTACAACTCTTTGTAAATAAAAATAACCTTTTCAACTCACATAGACAGAAACTTTATGCTTACAGAGTTAGTATTAAGAAGTTAATATTACAAAATTCTTAATTAAAGACGCACTCTCTTTTTTTCGCAAAATACATTTCTTTGCTTAACTTTATCTTAAAAGAATAAGTATAATCGTGAAATGATTATTGCTCATTAGGAATTCTTCAAGTTTTATATACAAAAGCGTATTATATAAGAAACAAAATTTAATATATATTATCAGTCTGTACAACATGTTTAATTTTCCCCTGCTTCTTCAATTAAGAAATTATTTAATCATTACCACCTTTGGAACAAGTTTATATACAATAAATCAGTATTGAAAATGTATTTAAGGTATAAGATATGTATCTAAAAATAATTTTAATAATTATATTAAAATGTTTAAATAAAAATGATTATTTAATCCTAAATAGGGCTTCAGCTAATGTTTTAGATGTAGATTTGATAAATTTCCAAATAGTATATATTAATGCATGGTATTTTTCAGGGAAATTAATTTGCCATTTTCGAAAGATGAATAGATTGAAAGGAAAAAATACTTGTATATTTTATAGTTGGATGTTAACATTTTTAAATAATATGTAAATTACTGAAATTTGAATTACACGGAGAGAAAAATTCTTCTAATCATATATAAAATGACTGTATTTTTAATACCACTCCTTCATTGGATAGAACAATTTTCATAATCGTCAGATGAATCGTTTAAATATGAAAATAACTTCAGTTTACTTCTGACAAGAAAAAATTACTTTCAGGGTTAAAAGAAATACTCTCATCTCAGGAATAATTTATATGTTGTTCTTCGCGTTTAATTTTTTTGTTTACGTGCAAAAAAAATGGTATGGTAAATTTTCATATTATTTAAAATATTATTATTATTATTATTATTAATTTCTTTGTTTTGACTTCTTCCCTGAACCTAAAAAATATTCTGATTCACTCTAAAAAATATTTTACACTCAGAAAAATTTTCTAACACTTTGCGAATTTCTTTAAGGAAGAATCCGAACAAAAGTTAGTCCAATGTCATAATTTCGTAATTTAAAAGAAAAATACAAACTAAATTGTAAATTCCTTTTGGTAGAAGCGAAAGGAATTTAAATTTTTACGTTTTAAACATTTTTAAGTTGTATTTAAATAAAAATTATACTTTTTTGTCAATAATAAATGAATTAAGAGACATAACCTAAAATGTTTCTTATTGACAGAAAATTGTAATTTTTATTCAAATGCAACTTTAAATCGTTTTAAATATTCAAAATTAAATTCTTCACCTTTCTACCAAGACGAATTTAAAATTTAATTTGTCCTTTTCTTTCAATTTATAAAATTATGATTTCTCATTATCTGAAATATTATTATTATTAATTTCTTATTATTTGAAATTCTATTAATAATATTAATATTAAATATTATTTTCAAGAAAGTGTTCAAAAAAGTATCTTCTAGTGGCACAAATTTGTAAGAAATAACCTAATAGTTGTCAAAACTGACAAGGGTTCCATTCTATATTTTATTTTTCTCGATTTTTCTCTAATTTTTAACAAAAATATTTACTTTCTTTCTTGTCCTGCTAATAAATTCAATTTCTGCAACAAATTTTATTATTCATCAAAGAATTTAAATATTTATAAAAATAAATTTTGAATTGAATTCTGTTCGGAAATTTTATGAAAATATAGAATTTATTGAAAGTCATTCAATTGCGAAAAGATTTTTAAAATAATTCAATTTTACAAAAAAATCTATTAAAATTTTTGACAATAATTAAATACCTGTGCGTCATTTTATTAATTTTTTTGAAAATAATTGAATTCCTAAAAAGCATTTTATTATTTATGAATATAATTGAAATCTTTTTGTCGATTTTATTAGAATTTTTTTTAAATAACTGAATTTCGAAGAAAAAATGTGTTACTTATTGTTAAAATAATTGAATTTTCGTGCTGAATATTGTTATTGATGAAAATAATTGAATTTCGCAAACAATTTTATTAAAATGCCTCAAAATATTTAAATTTCCAGGAAAAATTGTTATGTATCTTTAATAATTGAATTCGTTCGAAACATTACTCATGTGTAAATAATTTAATTCTTGGGAAGAATTTTATTAAAATATAAAAGAAGAATTGAATTTTTACAAAGAATATTAAAAATAATATTTTTTTAAGGAATAATCTGAAAAACAATCGGAACAAAAGTGATAACTTCGTATTTTAAAAGAAAAGGTAATTAAAAATTTATCGCAGGTTTTCAATTATTTTTTACATTAAATTTGGATTTTCCCTGAAATAAATAATTTCATGTTACATAACCTAAAATTTAACAAATGTTTCTTATTGATAGAAAATTTGCAACTTTTATTCAAATGCAACTTTTAATTGCTTTAAATGTTCAAAATTAAATTCTTAGCCTTTTTACCAAAACGAATTTAAAATTTAATCTGTCCTTTTCTTTTAAGTTACAAAATTATGACATTGGACTCACTTTTGTTTTGACTGTACTTCGGATTTCTCCTTAAATAATTGATTTTTTTGTGGAACTGAAATTAATTTTTTAAGAATAATTTCATTTCTGAGCAATTCCTGTGTAATTGTTTTAAAATTAATTTACGACCTGCGATGAATTTTATTATTTATTGAAAATTTATTAAGGCTTTACTTATGCAAATTTCGAAGTATTTACTTGCAAAGTTTAGTGAAAATTTTGTAAAGATTTATTAATTGTGAAGATTTAAATGTCCTAATGCAATAAATTTGACGATAAACATTTATTAAAATGGGACATTAAAATCTTTACCCAATTTTCACTAAACTTTGGCAGGTAAATTTTTCCAAGCTTGCATAAGTTAAATGTTTCATGAATTTTTAGGAAACTTTCGGTGCTGTGTGGGTTGATATCTGTACAATTTTCCCAGAGATTTTTTTTATTTAACATTTTTTGACTATATAACTTGAATATTTTATGACTAAACCCAAACTTGAAGCCTACAACCTTAAATGGAATATCAAACCCAAAGTGGAACTGAACTGTCTTTAACACATTTGTATATATTTCATATTTAAATAAGTGTGGTTACAGCGGTTTTAAAAATCTAAGAGTTCTCATTTTTCTTCTCTACCACCCAGATGAGTAGGACATAAATTATTCACCTTCAAAATTTTAAACCGGGAAGAAGAATCCTATACGCCTACACTACCAAATAATAAATTTTTCAGCTTAAACCATTGCTCGTAAAAGTCATCGGGTTATAAGTTTCCGTAAATTTATATCGATTCAAAAAGAGGTCCATAAAAATTGCAACATAACTTTCATAATACCTTGTAGAAAAAACTACTCTAATTTTTTTTCTTTCATTTTCGATTTCATACGTATAAAGAAAAATAATCTTGAAGATTAAAATCACTTTTTAACAATTTTTTCTGTAGGTATACAAATATGTTTTGAAAAATTGCATGAAACCGCACATACAGTGAGAAACTGCAAAGGAAACTGTTTAAGTTTAACAATTTAACTGCTTAACTGTTTTCAATTCAATCCTTGAAAATAGTGTCATACTTGAAAGCTTTCTTTAAATATAAGCCTATGTGCACATCTAGGAAACATTTTATTATTGAATATTAATTGTAAAAGGTGATATAATAGATTCTATAATTATTCGGTGATTCAATTCGGAAACTTGTTTCACACGAAGATTTAAATTTCTATACACATTCAACAGTAAATTAATACATAATATTGTCATCTTTATCGAAAATAAAAATTATCTAGTCACCATTGAATTATTATCGGAAGTGTATGAAGGAGAAAAATAATTTTTCAGTTGTTTTCTACTCTAATGAGTCAACTTGCTATTTTGCAGAAACATATTTAAATGCAATTAAAAGCATTTATTTAATTGGATTAACAAAAAAAGTTAAGGCACAGGAGAATTGTATTGAGCTCTTTAGGGTCTTGTGTGCGAAACCCTTTTGCACGCAACTCTTGTAACTCTTATCTATACAGTATGTTAACCGATACGAAGTACAATTTAGAAATAAAGATTGTAAATTCTCCATCTGTTATATATATAATTAAGTTACAAACTTCCCTAGACGGTAAAAAAGTTAAGAACATAAGTCGTTAGAAACAAAAAGTAACTAAGTTTTTAAATGAAAATTACCTTTTTATTTTCGGTAATTATTATAGTGACGCGATCTGAAGAAAGGGACCTTAGAAGCAAAAAATTGTAGGTTATGTTTGCAATTTTTTAACCGAAAATACAAAAAAATTATCAACTGTTAATGAGAATCATTAATGTTTAAGTTTTCATTACAACTGAAATCTTTAAGAAACACTGATTTTAATTTGCAAAAAGTAAAAAGAAACTTTTAATCAACAAAAAAGTAACACTAACATAACTTTAAAGTGATTTGTTTCTAAGGTCCCTTTCTGCAGATCGCGTCACAGATCAAGTAATTTTTCACGTTTTTCAAGGTAACAGAAAAAAATTTTGTCCTTCCTTGGATTTTAAAAGAAAATTTTGACTTTTTCACTGCGAACCTAAAAAATATTCTGATTCACTCTAAAAATTATTTTACACTCAAAATATACGCAAATACACAAGTATTTTCTAATACATTTATTTGCGAATTTCTTTAAGGAAGAATCCGACAAACAATCCGAATAAAAGTTAGTCCAATGTCATAATTTCGTAATTTAAAAGAAGAACACAAACTAAATTGTAAATTCCTTTTTGGTAGAAGCGGAAGAAATTTAAATTTCTACATTTTAAACATTTTTAAGTTGTATTTAAATAAAAATTATAATTTTTTGTCAAAAATACACGAATTAAGTGTCAAAACCTAAAATGTTTCTTATTGACAGAAAATTGTAATTTTTTTTTCAAATGCAACTTTTGATCGTTTTAAATATTCAAAATTAAATTCTTCATCTTTCTACCAAGACGAATTTAAAATTTAATTTCTCCTTTTTTTCAATTTATAAAATTATGACATTGATTTGACTGTACGTCAGATTCCTCCTTAAATTGTAAAATTGTTCGAAAACATCAATATCTTCTTTTTTAAATAAATATTTAAACATTTCATCGATTATTCAGAAAATTCATCAATTGTATATTTTAGAAAGTAACTTTAAATAATTTCAAACAAATGCAATTGAAATTTTTCAAAAAAATTAATTATACAGAAATTTTTTGTTTAAAGAATGAAAAATTCAAATTTTCAATGATTTTAATTTGAAACCCTTTTCAAAGTTCAAATTGTTTCTAAAAATTCAAACACTATAATGCTTTTAATGTTCAATTTTTAAAAAGTACGAAATTTTAACTTAAACTCATTTTAAAATTAATTTTTGTCATAAATTTCTTCGAGACTTTAATTTTGTAAATAGAAGAGTAAATAATTTATTGAATGTTTCTGAAAATTAAATTCTTATAAATAATAATAATAATTGACTGTTAAATAATAATCTGTCTTAAATAATAATTGACTGTTTGCAAACAATTTAATTATTTCTAAATTTTAACTAGGAATTTTATTAAAATTTTTAAAAATAAATTGACTTTCTATACAAACAATAGTACTTTTTATGAATTTTTTTGAATTTCTGCGAATGATTTTATTAAAAATTGTAAAAATAAATAAACTCTTTTAAGGAATTCAATTTAAATGGCATTAAATATAGTTGAATTCTTATAAACAATTTTGCATAATTATGTTAAAATAATTGATCTTTAAGGAGAATTAAATTATTTGCGAAGAAAAATAATTGAATTCTTGACTAGAATATCATTAAAAATTTCGAAAATAATTGAATTCTTGTTTTTCGAAAGTAATTGAATTTCTAAATTTCATCCGTAAATTTACTCCAAAATTCAAATATTTTAGTATTTTTAATTAAATCTCATATTTAAATCAATTTTTATTAGAAAATTTTACGAGAATTCCATGATTTAATTATAAAAATAAACAATTTATTGAATTCGATTGGAACTTCATTACGAATACTTGAAATTTTGCAATAAATTTTATTATTTACAAAAATAATTTAATTCCTAAAATAAATTTTATATTATTTATGAAAATATAATTAAATTATTGTGAAGAAATTTATAAAAAATTTGCAAATAGCAGATCTTCTGTGAATTTTTTTTTTTGAACATTTTTAATAATATTTGAATAGAATTTTATTAATTTTTTCGAAATTAATTGAATTTTGGCAATCATTTGTAATTTTGTTGAAAATTCAATTTTTTTAGTGTTTTTAACAAAAATTCTTCTATAAATCCATTATTTTGAATAATTAACATAAGTACCTACATATTAAAAAAATTTAATTATATATATTTTCAGAAGAATTTAAATTAATAAAATGTTTCAAAAATTTATGTTCTTTAAACTTTCTAATTAGATTTATTGAAGACTGAAATTTCATGTAATTTCAATTTAAAATCTTTCAAAGTTCATCTATTTATGAAAATAGTAAACACAACTCTTTTGAAATTGAATTCATTTTTAAAAAAATGTTAGTAAAATTATTTATTAAATAACTTCTATGTAATAATTATTTTATGACAGTTCTTCATAAGAATTAATTTATTTGAACAGAAATTATTGTGAAAAACAGATTTTTGAATTAGAATTTGTGGTAATTTCATTGTTTATAAGGCAAACAAGTGACTTTTTCATATTTTTTGTAACAAATCAAAAAAAGGGTTAATTCAACAATTTAGCTAAGAACAAAAAATTTTTTCCCTGAGTGTAGTTTTTTTTTAAAGATGTAAAGCAATGTGGTTTTTCTTTAAATGCATTTAAACTACTTCTTGAACAGAAAAATTCATTTTAAATATCTCAATAGGTGACATCATAATGCATCATATTCCCTTAAATCGTTTGATCCAAATCACACTGGAATTCCATAATCAGTGCACACCTTGAACTAGTTTGGAGTTATTGTCCTTAAAAAAAATTGAAAAGATAACACTTTGATGAAAAATGTAAAATAGTTGTAAGACTTTTTTTTTTAAATTTCCAGTAATAAGTAATTTAACATCCGAATCGTCTCCTCCAGACTTGCCAACGAAGATCATTATAGCTATTTGTATATATTTTTGGTAATGAGCTTTATTTTTTAAATTCACAATTTTTACCAGAATATGTATTGAATATTTATCATGTGAATTAGAAATACAATTGAATTTAATTACTGGAAAGTGGAATCTCGAGATGAGCATTTTTATTTGTATATAAGAAGCGTGTGAGTTGTGCAACTCTAATTGAGAACATTACTAATTAAGCGTCTATTTTATAGGACAAGTGCATTTACAAAGTATTTAAGATTTTTTCATTTTTAGAGCAATGAGTGTTTTCTTATACACACACACACACATTGTAAAAGAATTGAAAAAAAATTTAAGAAAACCTGTTTTCTATAGCCACAAAGGTTATAATAATTAAACGAATTTTTCACCCAGAAAAAAAACAATTTTTCAAATTTTACACATTATAGCTGCGTAAAAGAAAAAAAATTGTTTTACATTAAAAATTAATAAAATAGAAAATTATAATAATTTGGGAGTTGATAGAAAAAGGAAAGTAATTATATATATAAAATATAATTTAGAAATATATTTTCAATAAGAGAGTAATTTGTCGTTTTATGCTTGCAATTAGGAGATTTTACAGTTTTTATGCGTGAGGGCATTATTTACTGGAAATAAAGTCTAAATACCAAGTTTTTGTCTGAAAGTAAAAGTAAAATGAAAAGTGAGATAAATATATTTCTAAGTTTGGTAACGCTTACCAACTTAATTCTATATTGTTGAACTGCCGTAAAGTTGCTACTTATAAATCATTATTTAATGTTGTATTTTTCTACTGAAAAAGTTTAATTTCAATTTTGTTGAAAGTAGTTAAAAATTTGTAAGCTTTAACGCAATTCTATAAAAGAATTTAATAATCTTAAAAAAATATCAACCTTCTTTCTACAATTTCAATTTTTTTCAAAAATAATAAAATTCTTTAACAAAATTAAATCTTTTTTTTCAAATAATCTAAAAAAACCATACTCTCAAGGCTATGCAACAAAAAATGGTTCTATTGTAACAGATTTCAGCCAAAAACGTGATTCAAAAATAAGACATGTTTCTCACACTGCAAACGAATCATAATAAATCAAGATTCTTTCAATCAAAAGTTCACTGACTCTAAATAACCCTGATTTCGATTTTTCTTCTTTTTTCATTTTAACAGGTTTACTTTTAGAAAGTAATCAACTATGCAGTTTTAAACGATGTAAAATGCTAATCAGAGTTGTTTTCGCAGCTTTTAAAATTCACTGATAAGTGAAAAGAAGTCGAAAATTAAAGTGAAAGAACTTGGTTGCGAACGATTTGAAACTTAACAAATGTATCTCCATTTCTTGTTGTTTGCAGAAAGAGTGAATTAAAAATAAAAAAAAATTGTTTATTTTCTATTCATGTTTTATGAATGCAAGGAATTTAAATACGAAGACACTGAAACATTTCAGGCTACTCGAATTAGCTTTAGAGACTACTACTGCAACCATGGAAGAGGAATATCCGGAATAAATTCTATCTTACACTAGGATCTTTAAAGCCTTCATTTATATCAAATAATCTGACATTTTTTTTTTCCTAGGGGACAGGATATTCAAGTCCCTTGAAAGCATAAAATGTTTGTGTGTGTGGAGCGGCTACATCTTATCTCGGAGTACACTTAGCTCACTATTACCTGCACGCTATTTATATATAACATTGGTATTTTATTCTTCTTCCATCCTCAAAGAAGTTCCATACTCGGTATAAACCACACTGACCTCAATGCGTCTCTTCTTTGCTCTGGATTCTAAAGAATGTTGCACAAAATAATTACAATAATTTTTCGTCGACTTCACTATTCTCAAATACCGTCACACCCACGACAAAAACACGCACAATATACGATTCTTTCAAATATCTTATATAATTATTTTTTCTTACACACCATGCTTTGTGTGATTATTAAATTCCTTTCAGGTATATGTCCATATTAGGAGGCAACATATAAAATACACTTAATTAAAGAAAACTTTGTTTTCATTTGAAAAAAAATTTATAAAGATTCTTGGACTTCGAATTGATTTTAACGTGTTTTAAGTTTTAACAGTGAAATTAGAAATCAGGGTTGCTGTAAAAATTTAATTTTATTCTTTCCTGATTTTTCTCATACTTCCAGACTAGATTATTTGATCTTTCCTCCATGAACCTAAAGAACATTTTGATTCACTCTAAAAAAGATTAAATATACATTCAAAAAAAATTTCTATTACATTTATTTACAAATTCGCCCAATTTTAAAATTATTCAAAAACAAGAACAACTTTACTTTTAAATAAATATTTAATCATTATTATTATTATTCCATAAACAGAATAAGAAAAATGATTTTCGAAAATTTCAAATTCAAACCATTTTGAAATTGAATAAATACTAAAAAATGATTATTGTTGTAAAACATAAAGAAATGGTTCGGTTTCTTCGTGTTTTATAATAATTAAAGATGACCGAGTGATAAAATATTATAAAAATAAATAAAATAAAAGAAAACAAAAATTATAAAATATAAAAATATTATTTCTGCAACTTTTTAAAAATTATTTTCATTACTTCGATTAAATTCTTATTTTCTACATTTTTTAAATAAAATTCAAGTTCTTCAAAAGAAATCTAAATAAAGATAAATTATTTATAACAATTATTGAAAAAAGTTCTTTTTGATCATTTTTAAATCAATTACTTTATTATTCAATTTTATATTACGTAAAATTTCAATTTCGATTTAAATTTATCAATTTTTAAATTTGACATTAATTTAAAAAAAGAATTGGATTTAGATTTTCGAAAAAAAATTCATAATATCATAGAATTTCTAATTATAAGTTTAAAAATTCAAATTTTCAGAGATTTTAATTTCAAACTTTAAAAAATTCAATTATTTCTAAAAATTGCAATTTTTATTCTCAAAAAATCAATTATTATCTAAAACATTAACTGAAATTTATATTTAAATAAATTTTTTTAAAGAAATTCTACGAGAATTCAATTATTTACATAGGAAAAATAAATAATTCATTTATTGAATGTTTCTAATTGCATTCTTAGACATTATTTTATCAACAAATTTTTTAATTCTAATTGAATTTTTTCGAGGAATTTTAATAAAATTTTTTTAAAATAATTACTTTTTCTTCATATTTTTTAATAAAATTGTATAAATACTAAAAAAAAATTATTGTTGTAAAACATAAAGAAATGGTTCGGTTTCTTCGTGTTTTATAATAATTAAAGATGACCGAGTGATAAAATATTATAAAAATAAATAAAATAAATAAAATAAAACAAAAATTATAAAATATAAAAATATTATTTCTGCAACTTTTTAAAAATTATTTTCATTACTTCGATTAAATTCTTATTTTCTACATTTTTTAAATAAAATTCAAGTTCTTCAAAAGAAATCTAAATAAAGATCAATTATTTTTAATAATTATTGAAAAAGTTCTTTTTGATCATTTTTAAATCAATTACTTTATTATTCAATTTTATATTACGTAAAATTTCAATTTCGATTTAAATTTATCAATTTTTAAATTTGACATTAATTTAAAAAAAGAATTGGATTTAGATTTTCGAAAAAAAATTCATAATATCATAGAATTTCTAATTATAAGTTTAAAAATTCAAATTTTCAAAGATTTTAATTTCAAACTTTAAAAAATTCAATTATTTCTGAAAATTGCAATTTTTATTCTCAAAAAATCAATTATTATCTAAAACATTAACTGAAATTTATATTTAAATAAATTTTTTTAAAGAAATTCTACGAGAATTCAATTATTTACGTATACGAAAAATAAATAATTCATTTATTGAATGTTTCTAATTGCATTCTTAGACATTATTTTATCAACAAATTTTTAAATTCTAATTGAATTTTTTCGATGAATTTTAATAAAATTTTTATAAAATAATTACTTTTTCTTCATATTTTTTATTAAAATTGTATAAAAATAGTGGAAATTCTGCAATGAGTTTTGTTATATATAAAAATAATTGAATTAGTGCGAAGAATTTTATAAGAAAATTTCAAAAATTTGATTTTTTTTACAAATAATTCTTACGAATTCTATTTTTAAATAATATTGAATTCCTGTGAAATTTTCGTTATTTTAGAAAAATATTGAATATTCGTGTAGAATTTTGTCATAAATATTCTTAAATAATTGTATTCTTTTGTGAGATTTTATTAAAATTAAAAATATACAAATTAGTAAAAATCATTGACTTCGAATTTAATGTCAAATTTTGAAACATTTGATTTTTTTTTTATAAAATTTGTGTAAATTCTATTTAAAATAATTATTTTATTAACATAGTTATTTAAAATAATTCGAATGTTCGTGTACAATTTTATCAAAATTTTTGTTTAACAATTGAATTCTTTATTGAGAAATTTCCTTAAAATAGTAGAAACATTGCGAAAACTATTGAATTAATAAAATTTATGGTAAAATTTCAATAATTTTTAAAAATTCTTCTTAATCTACTTTTAGACTTTAAGAAAAATACTTCTGAATCATTTTTATTTTATGATCCAAACGGTTTCAGACTTTGTTTCTTCTATGTGTAAAATGAGAATTGTTTATCTAACAGAACGTTCAAATAATATTCTTTTAATTTTACTCATTTTTTTACGCTCTTTTGCATAAAACTTGTTACATGTAAGCAAAATGTTTAAAGAATTTAGTAGTACTAATAGTTTGAAATGCTTTTTATTTTCTAAACCATCGGTTTTAGATTAGTTCTGTAATTGTACCTGTAATTCCAGTAAAATGAGTCTGAAACAATTTTGAAGGGATGCTTTGAATATGATTGAAACTGTTTTAAAATGCAAAGATAAAAATGTTCTCGAACAAATGTTATAACTTTATTATGAAACGGTCATTATATATTAGTTCTAGACCAATGAGGTAATTGCACTCCATACAGAAAGGTCGTATATAAATACTCAAGTTAGTCAGTCGCAGTCGTATAGTCATTAAAGCATCTTAGATGAAGTGATGCATCCAGACTTTGATCTCCATAGGGTTCAAATCTTAATTAAACGCATTTGAAAATCTTCAACTTGGTTTTTGACAAAATTTTCCAATCGGAAATCATTACGTGACTATTTGAACAATCCGCATGAACTCCATATGGTTAAAAAAATTCCTCGTGGGCAAAAAAGAAATTCATGTTCAAGAAACGTTCCCAAAACGTTTCGTATTGTTTTTTGTTGGGTTTTGATTTAAATACAATAAACTTTTCAAATGAAAAAAGTATATTTGTAATGAATAATGAACATATGTTATTTCTGCAACAACCAATTATATTGTAGACTGTATAGCATTGCCATATACAATATATATTTTACTACATTGCTATTTGTTTACATTTACTTATTAATTTCACTTGCTGCTGAGAGAAATCCGGATTAAAAAAAAA
The DNA here is from genome assembly GCA_032872475.1 of Leptopilina myrica (nomen nudum). NCBI lineage: Eukaryota > Metazoa > Arthropoda > Insecta > Hymenoptera > Figitidae > Leptopilina > Leptopilina myrica (nomen nudum). The sequence continues at coordinate 43,507,382 of CM065464.1, read as the reverse complement.
CATTCTAAAATAGAGAAAAAAAAATCTACTTTTAATAAAAATAAATAACAAACAAAATTTTAGTTTCGAAGAACATTTTTCACACTATATCTAAATGCTAATTTCATTCAAATTGAAATTTTTATTTTTCTTCCCTACGTTTTGTGCGGAACTTCGAATCCTTTTATTGAAAGAACAGCAAAAATTTTCATTTTACTTTCGAATTATTATTTTTGAACTATATTTTTAGTAGAAAATATCGTCTGAAGAGAATGATCTTTGTATGGTACATACAACGTTAATCTTTTGGTGAACTGATAGTTGAGTGCATGTCGGCGAAAGTAGATTGGCGAGTATCGTAATGGGGCCAAATCACGAAAGTGACATTGGGACTTTTACTCCAAAGTGCCTATAATTATTATTACAGGTACGTATAAATGCTATTTGGACTAATAATAATTAATTAATATATTTAGGACTATTTTTTAGTATTTTATTTTACATTGTCGAAACTGTGTTTAATTAGTTAAAAATTTTAAATAATATTATTTGGTCGTAGTGTAAAAATAACGAAATAGACGCTGTGGGAAAATTGCACTCGTGCACTTTTGATTAAAATTCGCTAATACTAGAAAAGAAAAAATTATTCTCGAAAATATTATAATCCAATTCTTTGTAACAATTTAATTATTTGAAAAAATGTTCGAAATTCAATTATTTTCGATATCTTTTAGTATTTTTATAAAATTTCGCCAAAGAATTCAATTATTTAAAAGAAAATTTATGACATTCATGGAAAATTCAATCATTATCATAAACAATAAAATGTCCACCGAATTTCAATTAATTTAGAATAGTATTTAAAAAATTTCGAAATCTTCCTAATAATTCAATTACATTCACTAATAATAACCTTTTTTTATGTAAATTCTGTTATTGTTATTGTGTTAAAAACTTTTTTGATAAAATTCTAAGCAAAAATTCAATTATTTTCATAAACAATAAAACTCATCGAAAAATTTTAACTATTTTAATTGTATTTAAAATTAATTAATCGAAAAATTCAATTATTTACACAAATAAATAGTTTTCCATGGAAACAATTATTGAAAATAAAATTTCTTCTTCTTCTTTGGAAGACTTCAATTATTTACAAAAATATTAAACTTTTTCACAGGAATGCAATTATCTTCACACATTTTTAAAAAGTTGTTTAAAAGAAATCAATTATTTAAAATACACTTTATATTACATTTTGTTTTTAAATAATTCAATTATTCTATAATATATATTATAGAATATTATATATTAATAAAATAAAAATCCTTTTGAGAAATTCAATTATTTTTAAAAACTAAATAAAATTCATTACAAATATTCAATTATTTTTATAAATATTAAAATTTTCACAGGAATTCAATTATCTTCACACACTTTTAAAAAGTTATTCGATAGAAATCAATTATTTTAAATACAATTTTAATTGAATTTTTTTGAAAGAATTCAATTATTTTTCTAAATAACAATATTAATAACAAGAATTCAATTATTTTTAAAAATAATAAAAATACTTCTCAAGAATTCAATTATTTAAACAAATTTTTTAAAAAGAATAAAATTCATTACAAACATTCAATTATTTTTATAAATAATACAATGTTTACTTTAGGAATTCAATAATTTAAAATGATTTTAACAAAATTCATTGCAAAATTCAATTATTTTAAAAATACTAATAAAATCGTTTGCATGAATTCAATTATTTGCATAAATAATAAAATGTTTTATTGTCAAATTGAATTATTTTTAGAAACTTTTAACATTCCAATGATTTTCAATGTTACTATTGTTAAGAAAATTTCCAACCAGAATTCAATTTTTTAAAAAATTATTTATAAAACTCTTCCTAAGGATTCAGTTATATTTGAATTCTATAGAATTCGCATAAAATTAGTCGTAAGAAATAAATTATTTAAGAAGTTTAATAAAATTTTTGTCAAGAATTAAATTATTTTTGTAAATTTTTTAATTCTTTCGCATAAATAATAAAATTTGTTGCAGGTTATTTAATTGATTAGCAGAATGAGAAAGAAGTAAATATATTTTTTTTAAATAGGAAAAATTCTGGAAAATTAAATTTTATAGCTACTTTTTGAAAATTAATTATCAAATGCGAAGTCTAAAAGTATGTCAAAGTAAGTGAAGGAGAATAAAAAATTTTTTAATAATTTTTTTGTTTATTGTCAAAATTTGGAACTGTGGGCAATGTTTGGCAAATCGTGGAAAGTAAAAAAAATGTTTTTTTCAATTTTCAAAACTATGGGCAAATTATGGTAAATTATGAAAAGAAAGAAAGTTGTTTCTCTTCTCCCTATGCTTTATAATTCCTCTGTTTTAAAACACAAAAAAAAATGAAAAATTAGTTTTTATTGTTTTCCATCGTATTCGCTCATTAGCTATACCAACTTACATAGTTATATGTTAAACAAAATGTATTTTCTCTAAATCCTCTCCGATTTTAATAGAATTTTACAATGAATCTGAATAATAATTATACTTTGTCTATACATGTATGCGCTGTACTCGTGTTTAATATTTATTTAACGTGTTTTTCGAAATTTAATATCCTTGAAGTTGTCTTTTCATATCGAATAAATTGCCAATCTGCCATACATATATGCATATGTAAAGTTATTCTTTTTTTGGAATAATATTACCCTAAAGTAAAGTTGTCTTCTTTGCGAATAAATTTGCAACCTACGTGTTCTGCCCAAGGCGCATTTCTTTCTATTTACGAGCAGCCCTTATTTCGTACACATAAAATCGAGTTTCTCCTCGCGCAACGAGAGCTGTATAAGTATATTTTTCCTATCTTGCGAATAAAAGTCACCCGAGGAGATCGGGAGCGTTAAATGCTGCTGCTGCAATCAATGCACATAAACGTATCTCCTATAAACATTATAATACACTTTATTTTCAAAAGAATCAAGACTAATTTTAAACTTTATCTTCGATATCCATAATGGGGTGTCTACTAACCGGGAAATCCGGGAAATAACTAGGAATTTAATTTAACCGGGAAAAATGGGGAATTATTTCACCAAAATTTAAAAAAACATTGTTATTTTAATTTGTTTTTAAAAAATTACTTTTTATTAAAATTTTTACAGATATTTTCACTGTTCTCTGACTTCAAGTTAAATAAAAATAATTAATTTGATACATTAAAAATTAGGCCCCCAATTCAAACATAAAAATAAATAATATTTAAAAAATTATCGAATTAATAGAAATATTGTGAAATTCGACTGAAAAGATGTCATTAAACTGACTCATTAGTCAGTTTTTAAAAATTTAATTGATTTTTCAAATAAAACTTCTTATTTAATTGTAGACCTTAACATTTTTTTTAAATCAGTTTGTTTAGAATTTTTGCCTCTTTGGTCTTTGTTGAAGTAAAATTGAAATTAAACTTTCTTGATTGAAAATAAATGAAACATTTACAAAATAGATGAAATGGGTAAAAACGAGCAATATATAGAAAGTAAAAAGTGACAAAATTGAAAAAAAGTAAAAAAGTGATAGTCTGTTTCTTGTACAATGTATGCTCTTCGATTTAAATTATACATTTATTTTATATAAAATATTTTTAAATTTAATTGGTGATTAAAGATACTTGTTACAGTAAAATAAAGTAAAATAATTTTTAAAATGTTTGAAAAATTCTTTAAAGGTCAGTATTTTTTTACATACATTTATATTTAATATATGTTTTATTTATAATTTTCTACTCCTCTGCAATATTGTAGAACATTAGGCTTTTTTTAATTCAAAAAATTTTTTTTTCCTTTAAAAATTGAATTGAGAATTAAAAAAATCGCAATGGCAAGAAATCCGATGAGAACGGTAAATAACAACAATATGTTTGTTAAACTAATGGGTAACAGGATTAAAAAATAAATAAAAAGCAGTTTCCTTAAAAATGCAAAAACTATACGCATTTCTGCTTTTTTTCATGTCAATTTTCATCCAATTTAAAAGTCCTCTTTTCCATAATTGTATCCATTATTTATTACCTCGTACAAATGATGTTGCTCTGCGGTCCATGTAAAACACTTGAAACGTATCTCAAATGTCTTGGTCGAATATCCTTGATAACTTTGTAGGAATTACTCACTCACTTGGCCTACCTTCACTATAACGATGCACTAATTTTTCTCTCGTTTTTTGAAGTCATGAAAAAATGTCGATTCTTCTTTTATCGTCACTCACGAAATTTATAGTCACTTCACTAGATTCACAAATATTAGAGTATATTAGATGTTTTTCTCTAAAACGACTACCATACCAAATGTTTGTTTTTTAGCTAAAAATAATCCTAAGCGATTTATTAAAATTCGAAAAGACGGTTGTTGTATCTACATGAAATGGAATATATTTCCAAATGCAATCAAGTATTATATTTAATAAAATGAATATGTGAATATCAAGTTGCAAATTTTTTACCGGTATAAAGACAGCTCACTGATCGGAAAATCGATCGCTTCTCAAGACATTTTATTATATATTTAAATGGTCGACTAACCTAGTTAAAAGCGAGTCTTGTGGTTTTCGATATCAAAGAAAAGAAATATCGTCTTTAACAAGTTGTCCTTTTTCTTTTTCTTTTTCATTTTTTTTTTTTTTATGAAAAGAAAATTTCAAGAGACATTTTGCAATTCATCTCACAGAAAGATGAGGCGACAGTTTTGTAAAGTGGTTCTGAAGAACTGTCACCTCAAACGCGGGAGGAATTCAGAATGATGGAATCCTGAATAAATAGGCGGTTTATTTTTTACCTACTTTGATGAATAATACCAACTGTGGAAAATGGTGAAACTTTTCTCCAACAATTCACTATATGAAATATTTAAATATTATAATTCACGTGGACTTCCTAAGGAACAGTTTTAATCTATAATAATGAGTCGTTAATGAACCAATAGTAGGAAGTTTCAATTTTTTCCAATTTTAAACCATGGGTACTACTACTATTTGCTACTTTTTTGATACGAGGCTACTTTTTGGCTACTTTTTTAAGCCTAATGCCACTAAAAGCTACTTTTCTGAACAAATAGTCAAATTTAGATTTTTAGTATTCACATTTCCATTTAAAAACAGTGTTAAAAACTAAAATCGTTAATGAAAAACGACCGCCAATAAGATAATAGGAAATAATTTTACAGACATTTACTCTATCAATAGTGACTGATTATAAATTGTGTTTAACCTCTAAATTCCCCGTTTTTTCCGGTTTTATTTTCTCATCAAATTTTTATTTATTTCATTTCGAACATAAATCTACAATTTGGAAAATAATTGAATTAAACAAAGAATTTTTTCAATTCTCCAAAAAAAAATTCTGTCTGTTCATAATTATAATAAAAAATTTGATTAATTCAATTTCATTAAAATTTATTGATACGAATTGAATTTCTGCAAAGAATTTTACTATATAATATTTAATTATTTATAAAGATAATTGAAATTTCCAAAAATTTCAAAAAAATGTTAAACATAATTGAATTTCTTAATAATTCAATTCCCATGAAATTTTCATTTTTTTAGAAAATAATTGAATATTCGTGTAGAATTTTGTCAAAATTGTTTTTAAATAATTGAATACTTTTTGGAAATTTTATTAAAATAGTAGATATACAAATTATTGAATTAAGACAAATTTTTGAAAATAATTCAATTCTTGTGGTGAATATAAGTGAATTTTTGTTATTTAGTTATAGAAATAATTGAACTTTTACAATGAATTTTAATAAAATTCCAAAAAGTAATTTAATTTTGTCCAAGTTTTAATATTTAAGAAAATAATTGAATGTATTGCGAATAAATTTTTAAAAATAAAATTATAATTATTCGGTGACTAACTTCCCTTGATTATTTAGAAAAATTTAAATAAAATTCTTTAAAAGAAGTCAATTATTTTCAATAGAATATAAAGAAATTTCAATTACAAAAAAATTCTTCAATCATTTGTTTATAAAAATTCAATTATCTTGAAATAACAGAATCAAAGAATCTTATTTTTCAAAATTTTCAACCAAAAATACTGCAAAAATTGAATTTTATTAAAAAATTTGAAGTGTGTATTGTTTTTTAAATTAACTAATAAAGATTTTAATTATTAATCTTCGCCCTAAGAAACGTGAATACATTAGAATGTGACTCCTTCTAAAATTTAATTACTTATCAATTATTAAATTAAAATACATTGAAAATTCGATTTTTTTAAAAAGTTTTTAATGAAATTCTTTAATTTTTTTTTGTCACAAATAATTAATTTTTTTAGAACAATTTTATTAAAATATTTTAAAATAATATAATTACAGTGACTAAATTTAATATTTTTGTAAATAATTGTAATCTTTCAAAGAAGTTTAGAAAATATTTGTTAAAATAATTATTTTTTTCGAGAAATTGAAATTTAATTTTTAAGCATAATTGCATTTTTTAGTAGTTGTAGTAAAATTTTATTAAAAACAACTGAAATTCTACGATTAATTTTATTATTCATGAAAATAATTAAATACTTGCAAAGACTTGGATTACAATTTTCAAAAATAATTTAATGTCTGAGAAGAATTTTATTATTCATAAAAATAATGGAATTATTTCGAAATAATTTTTGAAAATGTTTAAAAAGAAATCAAATTTATGTAAAAAAAATTTGTATTTTTTGAAAATAATTGAATTCTGTAGAAGAGTTTTAGTGAAATATTGTTTAAAAATTAAAATAATTACTTTTTTCAAAGAATAATAAATTCTTTGAAAATTTTATTTAAATAATTGAATTCTTTCGAAAAAATTTATTTGTGAACGTAATTCAATTTTTGATTGATGAATTTAAAATAGAATTAAAAATAATTGAATTTTTTCGATCAATTCTAATAAAATATTTGAAAATTATTGAATTCTTGTGAAAAATTAAAATTTTTTTGTAAATAATCGAAATCATTCAAAGAGTTTTCGAAAACATTTGTTTAAATAATTGATTTTTTCCAAGAATTAAAATTAAATTTTTAAGGAGAATTAAATTTTTTTTATCAATCCCTGTAAAATTGTATTAATAATAATTGAAATTCTGATATGAATTTATTTTATTATTAAATTTTCAAAAATAATGGAATTTCTAAAAAGAATTTCATTATTTATGAAAATAATTGAATTATTACGAATATTATAATTGAACTTTAAAAAAAATAAAGATGAAATAAGTAGAAAAAAATTAAATTGTTTCAATTTTAGTAAAAAATGTTTTTAATTTTTCAAATAATTGATTTCTTTACAAAAATTTTATTAAACATTGTTATTTAAATTATTTGATTTTTTCGAAATTTTTTGTAAAAATGCTTCTCTAAATTATTGAATTTTGAATTAATGTAGAAATTTTAATATTTATGAAATTAATTGAATTTTGTCTGAATTTTATCAATTTTTTTCAAATTAGTTAAATTCTATTGCAAAATTTTATGAAAATAGTAGATATTGAAAATAACTGAATTTCGAATAATTTTTTTAAAAGTAATTGAATCGTTTTCAAAAAAAGTTGATAATTCATTAACAATACTTTGCCTCAAACTTAGTAGCATTTTTCGCCGTCCTTTACCCATGGTTTTCTATTTTTAACTCATACTTAATATTTTCGCACCTTAAGAAATGTAATAGGAAAATAAGATAAGAAATAAGAAAATAAGAATTCGGTGAAAAAAAATTTTTTGTTTTATTTTTCGCTAGAGAACATGGACAAGTTACAAAAAAAATGTTGTGCTGTAATTATTGAGATAATGACCATTGAATAACGTGACCTTAAGATGATAAAATAATTTTTTTACCAATTAATGGTGTGAAATAATAAAAAAGTTTTGATTCCGAACAGTTTGGAGCATTATAGAAAAAAAATAGTTGAAGAATGCTTGTCGAAACAGTACATTGGGCAATGTTTTATAAAAAAGAGGACTGAAGAAAAGTAAAAGACAAACAAGTGGGCGTCCCTTTGGGCCCAATTCTAATTTCAGGCACACTTCTTCGATAAATATGGGCCTCACTTTCTAAAGCCGTTAAGGTGACTGCACACGCCGATAAACCGGCCGGAAGTGTCTGCATCTTACCAAATATTGCCAATGCGAGTCATATTCAAATTAGGAGCGTTACTCCAACGCAATTTTCTAGAACGATTTCTCCCTCAACCCACCAAATCGAGATGGAATCTTCCTCTAAATCGCAATTACTTTCTGTAATTTCGAATAAACATTTAAAAACTACTCTTTATATTTAAATCAACAAACGTAATTAGTTCAGCCAAATGAAATTTACAACCGCATTAGCGTAAACTTTTAACGTTTATGCTAATTAATTTATTACACCAAAAAAAAAAATTAAATGCGGATAAAAATAAAATTGTTTAATAAATAAATATTACTAATTTAATTTCTAACCGACTCGTTCGAAACTTAAACGTCTGGGAATGTCTATAGTGACGTCATAATACCAACACGCCCTTAAGAATCAGGTTTTAGTCTCGCAAAATATAAGTATTAAAGTTATAGACCAACTTTTTTTGCCTACAAACACACACATATCTTGATGATGATAATTTATAAACGAAAAACTCTTATTGATATTGAGAAGTAAATTTAAATTTCCGAAAAATGTGAGATGAATTTATGAAAATTGTCAGAGTATACCCCTTAACGGAGAAAGGTGTCGTGAATGTTTGATGCGAATGACCTTCCAGTAAAGGGTCAAACTGTTATTCATTTCTCTTGGAGATTAACAATTTCTGTGAGTTCCAAGGGCTCTCTCTCTCTTTCTCTCACTCGTTCGGGATGCAGGCAATTACGAAGGTCGTAAAAAACATCCTGGAATTTTATCGTGCTCTTGCCACGTAACATCCTACACTTGGCGAGCAATCGAGAATCCTAAGAACAAGTTTCCAGGAATAAGGAGAAGAAAGTACTTTGTTCAGAGAAGAGTCAACATTTACCCAACAAACAACTATAGTTTGATCGCAAACGTGAAAAACGCCCATCTTGAGAAATACATATCAACTTTTGCGTGCTACACAATATACAATAATCCTTTTCAAAGTTTTGAGTCAAAAAAAAAAAATATATACAGTACCGTCCGAAATTGTCAGTCTACCCATTCTTAAAGGAAAGAAAACAAATTTTTAACATAAAATTCATAAAAACTAAAAATTTTTTTGGTTTATATGTGTACCTAAGAAGCAAAAAATTTGAGGTTAGGTTTTTCATTTTTCAAGTGAAAGTACAGAAAGAAAATCAATTATTAATTAAAAATTATTGATCTTCAAGTCTTCATTACATCCAAAATATTAAATAAAAATTGGTTTCAAATTCAAATAATTAAAAATAAACTATTAATCAAGAGAAATCTAACACGACCCTAACCTATAATTCGTTTGCTTCTTAGGTACCTTTCTTCGGAGCGCGTCACATATTTTGAAAGACGATAAAATGTTGAAAAGAATAAGATCTTAGAGAAGTCATTTGACCAAAAATTTGTACAAGATATTCTTAAAAATCGTCATTATTTTTTCATATTCATATTCAAATATTTTAAAAAAGAAATATTTCTAACTAATTTATTAAAAATTAAATACAATTGAAACATGTCTAAAAAATTGAAATTTAGTCAAATCTTTTCAAAACAAATTTAAATTTAGTAAAACATTAAAAAAAAATAATTCAAAATTTGTCAAAATCTTTTGGAAACTAATTAAGTTTTAATTAGTAATTAATTAATAATTAAGTTTTTTTTAAATATAAAAAAATAAATCAAATGTTACAAAAAATTGGAATTATAAATAAATTATTTCTGAACGAATTCTAAAGTAGTAAGTATTAAAAAAAATTTTATTTACTTTCTTCGAAGGTAATTGAATCTTAAAAAATTGTAATTTAACAATTGTGAGAATTAATTTTTTATAAATATTGTAATAAATAATTTTTCAAAAGTAATCGAAGAATTTTTGTATAATTTAAAACAAAATTTTTTTCTAGAATTTTAATTAAAAATTTGGACTATATGATTATTTTCTCCAAAATGTTGAAAAAAATTTTGAACAATTTTAATTTTATTATCTTGTGTATGATTTTTAATTTTCGGAAATATTGAAAGTAATTGAATTTAAAAAAATTAGAACGTGGTAATTTAGAGAATTATTCTTTTCCAAAACTATTTTAATATTATTTTTAAAACCTATTTTTCATTAATTTTCATTTTTATTGAATCTAGTCTTGAAGATTATTTATTATAACTTATGATAATTTAATATTATTTAAAAAATTTTCTATTAAAATTTTTTTAAACTTAAATTTCAAAAATTGTAATAAAACGCTTGAAAATATGATTTAGTTTTTATTAAATTTTACAGAATTTTAATTATTCAAAATCTTTTGAATTCAAAAATGGGTGGACTGACAATTGTGGCCGGTACTGTATACCTACTTAAAAATTGAAAATTCTTTCGAAAAATTACACACTTCTCGAAGAAGAATGACAATATTCTAAAGACGTTGTCTGTATTCTGAAAACGTTCACCGCTTTATACATGAGAAGACCTTAAAACATTAAAGTAGGTTCTAATAACCTTTTAGTCACGTTTTGCAAACAAAAACACGTTTCTATGTCCCTTGTGACTCATACATTTGAAAAAATTTCGATTTTTTGATAAGAAAAAAATTTTAAATTCTGATGAAAAAAAAAAATCTACAAAAATGGTAAAAAAAAATTCAAAATTTTTATAGTTTCATAAAATTTATAAACGTTTTATGAAAGAATATTGTAGAAAATCTTTTTAAATCATTGATTTTTCGACAAATATTATAAAAAAATTTTTTTTCGAAAATTGAAATACTTTGAAAATTTTATTATTTATGAAATTTATAAAAATAAATTAATTTCTTCGAAATTTTTTTTTAAATAATTGAATTGGTACGAAGAATTTCATTAAAAATTTTTTTAAAAAATTCATTTTGATAAATTTTATTAAAAATGTATTGTTTTAGCAAACAAATTATATTAAATTTTTTTAAAATAATATTGAATTTTTTTGAAGAATTTAAAAATTTTGTTTTTAATTCTTTTTGAGAAATTATTTTTTAAACTAGTGGACAATGAAAACAACTATGATTTTCGAAAAAGTTTTTAAAAAATTTGAATATTTAGAAGGAATTTTAATGAAATTGTCAAATTAATTTGTATTTTTTAAACAATTCATTTAAAATTGTTTTAAAAACAATTGAAATTCTAAGATGAGTTTTCTTAATTCTTAAAATAATTGAATTCGTGAGAAGAATTTTATTTATAAAAATAATTGAATTGCTGAGAAGGATGAAAATAATTGAATTGCTGAGAAGAATTTTATAATTTCTAAAAATAATTGTATTACTTATTTAGAAGAATTTTAGAAAAATCGTTTTAAATAATTTATTTTTTTCGAAAAATGTTATCAAAATGATTTTTTTTAATTGTTAGGATTCCTGTGGTAATTTTATTATTTACAAAAATAAATAAATGTTTGCAAAGAAATTTTAAAAAAATTTTAATAAAAGTATTAGATATTGAAAATAACTGATTTTCGAAAAAGTTTTGAAAATAATAATTGAATCGTTTGAAAGAATTTTATTTTGAAATTTTATCAATTCTAAGAATTTTATCACAATTTTTTAGTTATTTCTTTATTACATTTATATTGAAATGTAATATTTTTATAGTTAGAATATTTATATTATTTATAGCATTAATATTAATATGTGACTTTTAAAGTGGAAAATTTTCAAAAATAGAAGAAAGTAGTTACAAATCTAAAAAAAAGGATAGTAGATTAGGATTTAGTAGATCAGTACCAAGCCTGCTAAAGTTTTTTTTCAACCATCATAATTATTTATACATCAATCGATATTTATAGAAAGTTTTATGAAAAGAAATAAAAGTTTAAGCATATCTCAACTCATTGATAATGATATAGTTGTTTTTAATATTAGTAACATATTCGTTTTGCGCACCATTTGAATCTAACTCAATTTTAATTGGCGCTTTTCTTCAATTTCAAGTAGAGACAATGTTGCAATTCGCCAAGATTTCGCTTTCAAGAGATTCTCATTTTAAAATGGAAGGTGAACCTGAACATATTTGCAAAAAAGAAACTGGAAAAACCAGAAAAATCCGTACCAAATGATGTGGTGCAAGATTATTCTCGAATCATATATGATTCATTCGATAATAATCTTGACGAAAGCTTTAATGAAAATTATTAATTATTCTTTCAGGCGGTAATTGTTTATTTATTACTCCTATGTATATTAATAAATATTGTGCATTAAGTTCTTCTTAATGATATTGTTCAAATTACATCAATCTTGTTTATTAATATCGTGTTTTACATCTTTTATTATAATGATTCTATTAAATGTATACGATAATTTATGATGTAGACATCTTCTAAATTAAGGAAAATTAATTTATCTCTTCTAGTTATGGTACGGGATTTATTCTTCTATTCTAATCATTATTTTAGATTTCCTTAACGTTGTGATTATTATAGGTTCTCAATTTGGTCATTTTTTCGATCACTTTTCTCATTTAAATATTTATTAAATTGAGCTGAAATTTTGTTAGGAAAGTCCAAAATACATTAAAGAAGGGCAGTGATGTTTTAATATTTTAAAAATTATTTATTATAAATTACTTTAAAATTATCAGTTGCAGTCACTTTTAATCAATTTCTCGTCTTTACCGATTCCGTAGTTTTTTTTTAAATTTATTTTTGATTTATTAAAACTTTTCTACCTCACTGCCCTTCTTTACTGTATTTTAGACTTTCGCACAAAATTTCAGCTCCATTTGTTAAATATTTAAATACGAAAAGTGAATTTAAAAAATTCCGAAATGTTATAGTTTGTCAAAAATTTTGGTACAGACTATTTTTTATTTATTTTGAATAATAAGCTTTATTTTGAATTCATACAAAAGATCAAAGTATCAAATATTAAAAAGTGAATAGTAGAAACTAGTAAAAAATTTTTAAAGATCGGAAATTCTGATTTTAGTTTTATGATGGTGGCGTTTAAAATTGTTGGGCATCGTAGGGGATGGTAAGGGATCAGTGGAAAGTCAGGTGGGTCATTAACCGGAAAATTTCTATCGTCATTTCCTATTCAGCATCCCGGGAAGAGATCAGCAGAGATAAATGTTGAGGCATTGGAATTGTTTTCCTAGACAAATACCACTCGGTGGCACTAACAAATTTTATCTAATATTGTATTACTACTATACACTCACTGATCAATGAATAGATATATTTGTGGCTTTTTTAGAATTCACTTTTAGTTTCGACGAATTTTTTTTTTCAATAGAAATGAAATATGGAAAAGGTTATTTCTGCGTCATTCTTTAATATAAACATTTATTGATTTAAAATTTTTTCAAGCATCTATTCCTAGTAATCGTGGTATTCATTATGATTTTTAATTTACATCATTATTTCGTTTTTGTTTCATGTTACGGTATTTACTATTGTTCATAAAAATTCATTAGAGGCAGTTAAAAGAATTTTCCTTTCTGCTTATTGTTCTTTTCAAACAGTGAAATTTTAATATTATAGTTTTGTGATTGTTTCCGTTGAATTTGATTATTTAAACTAAAAATATAATGATAACCTTTTTTCTAGTTTTATACAAAAAAAGTGAATATTTAAAATATAATTCGTTTACTAATTGAGAAACAGGGAACAACCAAAAATTTTAATTTGTTTTTCTCTCACTTTTCCACTGATTTCTAGAAATAATTTTTTCCTTAATTTTAACAAGAGAAAAAAACATTCAAAGGTGGTAGAATTATAAACAAAAGTTTTAGAAACAATAGTTTTAGAAACAAAAGTTTTAAAGGGAAAAGTGGTCGAAAAAATTAGCATTGAATTTCTAAGAGTCACATGCTGTTAAATAAATTTTTTATAAAATTTTTAGTAAATGTTTAATAAAATAAATTGTAATAATGTACCTATATAATATTTAATATTGTAGTTGATACTTTTGAATTTGTTTATTTGGTTAAAATTAATGTAAATATTCTGATTCGAAATCAGTAGAAAAATGCGTGAAAAAAACAAATTAAAATTTTTGTTGCTTCCCTGTCTCTCTATTATATTTGAAATAAATTAATAAAATTCTTGTTAAAAGTAAAAATTCAATTTTCTACAAAAATCATAAATCAAATAGAGAAATGATTGCGAAAATTCAAGGTTTTTAAGGGGGCCTAGAATTTTGAACTATATTTAAGAACATAGTTCAAAATAATTATTTTGTTTAACATTATTTTCAGACAAAAGTCAAGTGCAAATGAAAAAAAAAAATTTGTTACATTCTTTTTCTCCATTTTTTTTAGTATAAAGATTAATAAAAAGAAACAAAAAGTTCTTAAACATTTTTGCTGAAATTTTGCCATGATAATGTAACTTTCGATAAAAGTATAAAATATATTTATGTAAAGCTTTGAAAATAAAATTATAAAAATTAAAAGGTTTTTTAATTATATGAAATGTTATTAAATTAATGTTATTATATTAAATGTTATTATGCACATTAAATGTATACTTAATACGATTTTCTTACTAATTTATTTACAAAAAATGCTTCTTATCTTTAGAAAATTTTAATATTTTTTAATGTTCTTGTTTTATTGAGTTTCTTACACTCTCTTTTAACATTTAAGAGTATGGGTTTTTTGGAATTTTAATTTTTGTCAAAAGTTACAGTGTTTTTAATAAAGTTCAGATGTGGGGCTCCCGTTGAGTATTTCAAAAGTATTTTTTATTTTTGCGATGTTGAAGTTCACAACGTTTATCAACGAAAAAAAATTCTTTAATGTTAAGAAAATATTATTTTTAATTGTATATTTAATTATACAACAATTATTATCAAAACATAAAGATCTTTGTTTAAATATTTTGCTGTAAAAATTGATGCATTATTTTTAAATAATTTACTTAGTGAACAATTTTTTTCGTTGATCAACATTGTGGACTTCAACTTGGTGTATTTTTAAACACCAAAAAGTCGAATTTTTGTATAGCAGTTATAGAAATTCTTCAGTCTGTACTTTTTATAAAATTCCCTGATCGATTTTTTTAATTTCCATTTTTTAACAAATTTATTATTAATTTTTATATTTTAATTTTTAATTTCAATAATTGATTTAATTAATTTCATGATCGATTCATTTAAAAAATGTTGATTCTTATTTTTATTTTTGTTCTGACTTTAACCACCTTATGTTCTTTTTGACGTTTGATAGGTGAACTCTTAATTTGTCAACGAAGCTTTTTAAGGGTTTTATTTAGTCTTTTGGTTAAGTATCTCTACGTTTTTTTATTACTTATAATGATTAAGGGATGTTGGATTATGAATTTTTAATTTTTGTAAGTATATCTTATATTTTTTCGAGTCCCTAAAGAGGAAATCAAACAGACTTGGAAACACTGAAGGAAACCGATTTTTAAAATTTGTCCGAATGTTTTCATTTGCTTTCCGTTTTCTAATTAAGAATAAATGAAATAAATTCTAAATTTACAGAGACCTGAAAGGTAAGAAAATCATTAAGAAATCTTTCTTAATTAAAGGATAATTTTAATTGGCTGAACTAATTAAATTATGAGAGAACACTCTCTAAATTTTCACCATTAAATTCTGTATTTTACAACTAGTTTATGCTGATTAAAATGGATTCAAAAACCGCAGTGTAATCAAACTAGGATTATTCAAAAATGCGAAAGCAAAAAGGAAGAAAATATACTTTTCCTGTTATTGGCCTATCCAATTCTTCGCTTTCGATTTAGAATATTGCGAAAATCACTATTGATGATTTGATGATTCTTGAACACACTTGAATACACTCGAATGGAATAACTTTTTTTTTGTGAGAATCGAAAGCATTGTCCCTGTTGCTTTTAGAAGAGTATTGCAATATTGGAGAACGAACAGTGAAGGGTAGATCTAAAAATATCCTAGAACCCGGGACTTCTGGAACTGGTTGCAGAGAAGGTCAGGCTAAAAAAGCTTGGCAAAAAGTGAACAACTAGTTCCTTGACCTGCGGCATTCAGGGCGAAGCTTCACTTGAGGAAAATTTTTTTTTTTTCGCCTCGTTTAAATTCGCGACGACCATGTGTCAACTTGAGAAGTGATGATTGTTGTTGCTGTTGTTGTTGCTGTTTACAGATCGTGAGCTGACTTTCGTTTCCGTTGCATAGGTTCGCACAATGGTTCTGTGACACTTACCCGTCCCCATGGCTGATTGCACAGCCTTCTTCCACCTTAATCCAGGATCAAATGTTGACTCGCGTTTTGATATCACTACTTAATGATAAAGGACCTTCTCGTCCAGCCGAGAGACCGCGAACGAACTGGTACCAGAAGATGACTTTTCGTGGGACTTGTACGTGGGACCGGACAACGTCATCGCGACTGCGACTCCGGATTGGCTGGGCGCATAGCTTCTATCTTTGTCTCTGTCTCACGCTCAACAACACCATGAGATTGCTCTCAGCGTTTCCTTCTCGGTGATCTCGTGTCTCTCTCACGCAACGCTGCGGATAACGCCTTTGCCTTTCTCCTCCCACTCTTCTTCGGCTGAACAAGACTCTGGAACCACACCGCAGCACTATTCAACTCTAAGCTAGGATTCAGCGAGCTCAATGCCTGTAGAGTTCGCCACTCGGTTCGCCACTCGGTTCGCCACTCGGTTCGCCACTCGGTTCGCCACTCGGTTCGCCACTCGGTTCGCCATGAAGGAAAATCTCTATATGGAGTTATAGGAACGCGCCATAAGAGGTGTAAACTTTATGTCTTTAGGAATACGTAATTTTTTTGCCAGCGAATATATTATATATATATATATTGTTTGGAAATAGTAGGCCACCCATTTTTTTTCCACACAAGATGTATGGCTTAACTTTACGTATATATATGCTTCTCTCTTGATGTATAAGTACAGAATGTTTTTTTCCTTCACCAAAACATATAACTCTCGTATAACTAAAACATAACATAATAGTATAAGTGTAAAATTCTTCAAGGTGAATACTATTCTGCAAGAAAACAATGGGGACTTAGTTTTCTATATGGTGTTGAAAAAATGTAAAAAAATGTTCTAAACGGATATAATATTATTATGTCGTTGAACGAGACCGAAAGTCATATATAAATATTTCTGATTCACGCTGTGGTTTCAGCAAGAAATTCTAAATTTCAATTTTCGCATATGGATGGTAGAAAAATTTATGACTAGAAAAACAACATGTTTTTTTAAAAAAAAAGAGGAAAGCTATTTTAACGAGTTATTTGCAAAAAATAATTACATATACGTATAGTTATAGACATAAAATATATATAGCCAAGTTTCAATAATGAAGTTGAGACTTTATTGGGAAAAATAATGTTTATTCACTATTGTAAAAATATAGAAAAGTTTATTTTTGGAAAATCTGAGTTTAAACCTTTCTAAGCTGAATTAATGGAATTTTCCAATATGAATATAAGTCGCAGTATAGTCGATATAAGTCGATATAATATAATATAAGTCGCCCATACAGAACCTAAGTTTCCTAAAAATTAAAAAATTCATTAAATATTTATTTGCAATAACTTAAAAATATTTACTTGCATAGTTAAGTAAAAATTTTGTAAAGATACATTGTTTTCTTAAAAGTATCAAATTGATACTAAAGTGGATCAAAACGAAGCCGAAAAATTGGATAAATGTTTTGTTGGATCCACATTTTGGATATCAATTCGTTGCAATTTGATACTTTGCACAATGCAGACTTTGCACTCTTCTACTAAAACCTACTATTTGCTACTTTTTTGATACTTGGCTACTTTTTGGCTACATTTTTTAGCCTAATGCTACTAAAAGCTATACTTTTCTGAATAAATAGTCAAATTTAGATTTGTAGTATTCACATTTCCATTTAAAAACACTAGTAAAAACTAAAATCGTTAATGAAAAACGACCGCCAATAAGATAATAGGAAATAATTTTACCGACATTTACTCTATCAATTTAGTGACTGATTATAAATTGTGTTTAACCTTTAAATTTCCCGTTTTTCCCGGTTTTATTTTCTCATCAAATTTTCATTTATTTCATTTCGAACATAAATCTACAATTTGGAAAATAATTCAATTATAAACAAAGAATTTTTTCAATTTTTCAAAAAAAATATTGTCTATTCATAATTATAATTGAAAATTTGATTAATTCAATTTCATTGAAATTTATTGATACTAATAATTGAATTTCTGCAAAGAATTTTACTATATTTATAAAAGTAATTGAATCCTTCCAAAGAATTCTATTCCATATTTATGAAAATAATTCAATTGTAGAGAACAATTTATTTATTTATAAAGATAATTGAAATTTCGGAGAATTTCAAAAAATTTTAAACGTAATTGAATTTCTTAATAATTCAATTCCAATGAAATTTTCATTCTTTTAGAAAATAGTTAAATATTCGTCTAGAATTTTGTCGAAATTGTTTTTAAATAATTGAATACTTTTTGGAAATTTTATTAAAATGGTACATATACAAATAATTGAATTAAGAAAATTTTTTGAAAATAATTGAATTCTTGTGGTGAATATAAATGAATTTTTGTTATTTAGTTATAGAAATAATTGAACTTTTACAATGAATTTTAATAAAATTCCTAAAAGTAATTTAATTTTGTCCAAGTTTTAATATTTAAGAAAATAATTGAATGTATTGCGAATAAATTTTTAAAAATAAAATTATAATTATACGGTGACTAACTTCCCTTCATTTTTTAGAAAAATTTAAATAAAATTCTTTAAAAGAAGTCAATTATTTTCAATAGAATATAAAGAAATTTCAATTATAGCAAAAATTTTCAATCATTTATTTATAAAAATTCAATTATCTTGAAATAATAGAATTAAAAAATCTTATTTTTCAAAATTTTCAACAAAAAAACTGCAAAAATTGAATGTTATTAAAAAATTCGAAGTACAAAATAATAATAATAATAAATAATAAATAAATTTTATTTATTTCATAATTTATAAATTTACTTTGTCCAAAATTCAATTGTAAATAAATTCTTATTAAAAAAGAGAATTCAAAGAGAATTGTAAAAGAATTCATTTATTTAAATCCAAAAATAAATTATTAATTATTGAATAATTCAATATATTTCTTAAAATTGAAATCTTATAAAAACTTTTATCCAAATTTTGAAAAATAATTATATTGTTATGAAGTTTTTTATAGATTCTATAAAGTAATTTATATAATCTATAAAATAAGCAAATAATTATTTGATATATTTAAGTATAAATAATAAAATTTTCACAGGAATTCGATTACTAAAAAAACACTTTTTGCACAAAACTTTTCAGAAAAATTAATTATTTAAACAGATTTAAAAAAAATTATTTGCAAAGGAATTCAATTATCTTCATATAAATAATAATACTCATTGCAGGATTTCATTAGTTTCAATAATTTTAATAATTTAAATGAACTATTCTAAAAAAGTGCACTTATTCTGAAAAATGTTGAAAATTATTCCTTCAAAAAATTTAATTATTCTTACAAATTTTGATATAAAATGATTATTAAATGTTAATAACTATTTTCAGTACATTTTCAAAAAAATTTTAAACATAATTGAATTTCTCAATAACTCAATTTCTATGAAATTTTCATTCTTTTAGAAAATAATTGAATATTCGTGTAGAATTTTGTCAAAATTGTTTTTAAATAATTGAATACTTTTTGGAAATTTTATTAAAATAGTAGATATACAAATTATTAAATTAAAAAATTTTTTGAAAATAATCCAATTCTTGTAGTGAATATAAATGAATTTTTGTTACTAAGTTATAGAAATAATTAAACTTTTACAATGAATTTTAATAAAATTCCTAAAAGTAATTTAATTTTGTCCAAGTTTTACTATTTAAGAAAATAATTCAATGTATTGCGAATAAATTTTTAAAAATAAAATTATAATTATACGGTGACTAACTTCCCTTGATTATTTAGAGAAATTTATATAAAATTCTTTAAAAGAAGTCAATTATTTTCAATAGAATATAAAGAAATTTCAATTACATCAAAAATTTTCAATCATTTGTTTATAAAAATTCAATTATCTTAAAAGAACAGAATTAAAAAATCTTATTTTTCAAAATTTTCAACAAAAAAACTGCAAACATGGAATTTTATTTAAAAATTTGAAGTGTGTATTGTTTCTTAAATTAACTAATAAATATTTTAATTATTAATCTTCGTCCTAAGAAACGTGAATACATTAGAGTGTGACTCCTTCTAAAATTTAATTACTTATCAATTATTAAATTAAAATACTTTCAAAATTCGATTTTTTTAAAAGAAAAGACGAACATTTAATTAAAATATTCAAGAAAGTTTTATACGCTAATTTTTTTAGAAAAGTTTGACTATATCAACACTTATTAAACTGATTTGAATTATTACACAATATTCACTAAACTTTGCAAGTAAATTTTTCGAAGTTTACAAAAGTAAATCTTTAATAAAATTTCAGAAAACTTTAGATTCTGTGTTATTATAGTTTATTTTAAAGATCATTTTCTACGGAATAAAAACTACTTATAGGCATAAATGAATAATTTTTTTCTTAAAAAATGCAGGTCGTCAAACTTGGACCAAAAAGTATCGAAAATTATATTTGAAACAATCTTATTAATCCCTTCACTGTCACTGACCTCTATAGAGGCACAAAAGTGTCGTGCCCTGTATGTCCATGACCCCTATAGGGGCATCGAAAAAATACATTTGAAAGTTGACGAATCTGGCTAAAAATCCTTATTCGGGAGTTTTCCAGGTCACTGAATCCAAATCCGTTGTCGAAAATTCAAAATTCAAAATAGCGACTTCAAAATGGGAACAAAAAATTTTTACGACATTGAATCTGTAAATGTTGAATATGGGACATATATATTTATATGTCCCTGAATATTTTTGAATGTTAAACAATGTTTTAAGAACGTTTCCAGAACGTTCGATTACACCGGATGGGAATATTTCATAAAAATCTAACATGTATAAATATGTATTTCGTTACAATTTTAAAAAATTGAAAAAAACATACGTTTCTTTTTTTGAAGTAACTGTATTTTTAATATTTGAGTAGATTTATCTGGAATTCTAGCAGTATCTCTGCATATTTACGTAATATGTTACATGTTCTGCGAAATAGCCACGTGCACTGAAGATGAACTTCTTTGAAAAATATTACGTGTGTGTAACGTAAAAAAGCAGCAAGTTGACTGAACACTGTACTAAGAACTGAAAGAGGCTACTATCATCCCTGGTAACACTTATGCTGCTAGGCAGAAGACAGATGTAAAAATTTAGTACCCCTACAAATAGTTGCCTCCGTAATGACTAGCTTTCATCTCTCACAGACATGCAATGTGAAAATATTTCACGTTTTCTTATTTTCTCCAATAGCCAATATTTTTGTCTAAACAACTGATTATTATATGCTTTACACTCATAAATTATCGACCAATATTACTTGAATTAAAAACCAATATTACTTGAATTAAAAATCAATAATACTTGAATTAAAAATCAAAAGTATTTTGTATAAATTTTTAACTAGAAAGATGAGAGATTCTTTGAACGTCCTTATGAGAATGTATAATGTATAATGTATATGTTAGGGTTAAAGGAAGGTTCCATGAAACGTCTTTGGACGTCTTTTGAACAAATGTACCCTTTTGGATAATAAATCTCTTTTGTATTATGCAACAGTATCCAGCAGTTGTTTGAAACATACTTTTCCACTGGAAAATTGGAAATTTTGCAGGATAATAAACGTTGATTGTTGTGTTTTTGCGTATGGACAAATGAATAGGAGTCTATAGTCATTTAAACAATAGACAGAATATGGCAATTTGAGGAGCTTGATTTCCATTCCTCCCACCGGAAACCCACGTTCGTGTACATCGCATTGACCCTGTGCTATTCTGTGCTTTGAATTTCCACTGAAGGACTTCGAAGGCCAATCGCACATCTTCCTACGTAATAGAGGCCCACACATTCACCCACGCGAATCAATTCTATCATTTTAAACGCATGGAATTTCTTGTATTACGATATGCTGGGCGGCACAGGCTGATCATGACCCCTGAATCATTAACTGCAACCGATTTCTTTCAGAGAAATTGTTTTCAACTATCCTAAACGAGCTTCGAAAGACGTAAATCATATATACTATGCCAAGAAAGAAGAATTTAATCCAGTGCAAAAAGAAATGGGATACTTTAAAACTGCTTCAAACCTTTTGACGGATTTTTGATCCTAGGATCAAACCTTTTCACAATTTTTGGATCCTAGGATCAAACCTTTTGACGATTTTTGGATCATAGGATCAAACCTTTTGACGATTTTTGGATCCTAGGAATCAAACCTTTTGACGATTTTTTGATCCTAGAATCAAAGAATCGTCAAAAGTTTCGACATTACATTAACGTTTAATCACTCTTCGACTGTTTCTAACCCTAAATGAAACCTTATGAACCTCAAAAGTATTTCTTAATTTTAGATTCTGAAACAGAGAAAAAATTCTGTTTTAGGTTCGTTTGAACCTAAAACATTGATTTTGAAATTCGAGTTACAATATTAATATGGGTTCAACCTTAACAATTGTTTTTTATGATACATTTGTTAAGTGTGAAGTTGTTAGTTTAAATAATTTAGTCACTGTTTTGATTAAGATAATAGAAGCCGTTTATTAAAAAGATAGTTAAATTAGAAATATAAACTAGTACAATAAAATTATACAATAACTCTTCAAAATATTTGGTAACGATACAAATTCACGTCTATTCGTTTGACTTGCTCGTCAGGAATTGATCCCCCTTATCGTTTTTAGAGAAAAGTATCAAATACTCTTCCCTTTCCTTCATTCTATAATTCTACAAAATTCGCTACGCGACAATATGTAATTAAAAGGATTCCCCTTTGTCTCTAAATTTCCTTTTTTAATTCCGGAAACAAACCTTAAAAATGGGACCAAACGTTGCTAGCAATTCTAAAAAGCCATTCATTTTTTAATTTAAAGTACAGCTTAAAAATTCAAATATTAAAAATATTGCAAAGACAGGCCTCGGATCGACATAAACGAACAAAAAAAATCGCTTTAGTCGATTAAAAATAGAAACAAAAGTCGATTATTTAATTCAGTGCTGTTGCAAAAATTCAAATTAATCAAAACTTGTATAATTTTGCTAAATAAATCAATTCAAATACTTCTTACTTCTCTATTCACAGGAAATAAAATTAAAAAAATTTCAACTTTTAAAATTTAATAATTTCTAAAAATTTAAACTTTAACCCTTTTAGAAATTTAATTACTTTCTACAATTTTTAACTAAACTTCATCTCAAATCGATTATCTATATGAATTTTTAATCATTTTTTCCAATTTCTTCAAAAATTCTATTATTTAAATTAAAAAAATCGAATTTTTTATAATAATTTAAACCTTACATTTTTCTATTTAAAGATATTAATTAAGGTAGAACATTTTCAAAAATTTTAATAAAGAAATTCGTAAAAATTAACTTTTTAAAAATATTTCTAAATGATTTATTGAAAATACAAAAAGTTTTACAATTAACTATAATTAAAAAATGTCTAAAAAATTGATATTTGGTTAAATCTTTTCAAAGCTGATTTAAATTTAGTAAAACATTTAAAAAATAATTCAAAATTTGTCAAAATCTTTTGAAAACTAATTAATTTTTTTAAAAGTATAAAAAAATGAATCAAATTTTTCAAAAAATTGCAATTATAAATAAATTATTTCTGAACAATTCTAAAGTAGTAAGTTTAAAAAAAAATTTATTTACTTTCTTCGAAGGTAATTGAATCTTAAAAAATTATAATAAAACAATTGTGAGAATTAATTTTTTATAAATATTGTAATGTATAATTTTTCAAAAGTAACACTGAAAAAAAAGTTCTGGTTAGGGTATATTTAACACGATATTCTAGTTAAAACAACCAGAATTCTGGTTATATTCTCTCTTAATTTCAATCAGTTAAAATTCATGGTTTTAACTGACAATCAGTGACTGACTTTTTGCTTCTGAATCAGTTAAAAACAACTGATTTTCAGTTAAAAAATAACTGATTTACAGTTAAAAATAACTGAAAAATTAGTTAAACTTGACTAATTGAATCAGTCAAAAAAAAATTTACTGAAACATCAGTCATTTTTAACTGACAATCAGTTATTTTTAACTAATTGTCAGTAGAAATATTACTATTTGAATTAGTGACTGACTTTTTGCTTTTAAATCAGTTATTTTTAACTGATTCAAATTTAGAGAGTTAACTAGAATTCTGGTTAACCTAACCAGAAATGTTCTGGTTAGGGTATATTTAACACGAAATTCTAGTTAAAACTAGGATTTCTGGTAATTCCAACCAGAACTTTTTTTTCAGTGAATCGAAGAATTTTTGTATAATTTAAAACAAAATTGATTTCAAGAATTTTAATTGAAAATTTGAAATATATGATTATTTTCTCCAAAATGTTTAAAAAAATTTTGAACAATTTTAATTTTATTATCTTGTGTATGATTTTTAATTATCGGAAATATTGAAAGGAATTGAATTTAAAAAAATTAGAACGTAATAATTCAGAGAATTATTCTTTTCCAAAACTATTTTAATATTATTTTTAAAACCTATTTTTCATTAATTTTTATTGAATATAGTGTAATATTGTCAGTCCACTCATTTTTGAAGGAATGAGAAACATTTTTCAAACATAAAATTTATGAAAACATTTTTTTTTTTTATTTATATTTTAAAGAGGATAAAATTTCGAAAAGAATAAGACCTCACAGAAGTAATTTGGCAAATATTTTTTCAAGATATTCTTAAAAAAACCGCCATTTTCAATGTTTTAGAAAAATTTGAATAACTTCTAAAATAATAAACGCTTTTTAATAATCTTAGGCTTATTTTAAAGGTAATTTTTTTACAGAATAAGAATTACTTATAGTCATTAACCTGTAATTATTTCCTTGGAATATGCATGACGTCAAAGTTGGACAAAAAAATTTTGAAAATTTGAAATACATTTTTTGTACTAAAAACTATTTTAGAACTTATATAAAACATGATATGGTATAGATGTTTAAAGAAAATTTAATAAAAAAATATGTTTGAATTTCAAAAATTATTTTTCTTTTAATAATAATATTTGAAATGTTTCGAATTTTTTTGTCCAACTTTGATGTCATGCTTATTCCAAGTAAAAAATTACAAGGTTAATGCCTATAAGTAATTCTTATTCCGTAGAACATGACATTTAAAATAAGCCTAAGATTATTAAAAAGCATTCATTATTTTAGAAGCTATTTAAATTTTTGTAAAACATTAAAAATGACGATTTTTAAGAATATCTTGTACAAATTTTGGCCAAATGACTTCTGTGAGATCTTATTCTTTTCAAAATTTTATCGCCTTTAAAATATAAGCGAAAAAATTGTTTAGTTTTTATGAAGTTTATGTTTAACATTTTTTTTCTTGCCTTTAAAAATGGGTGGACTGACAATTTCGGACGGTACTGTGTATTTTAAGTTCAGATTTGATGTAACAAACTTTCGGAATCAGTATATATTCAATATATTATAATTTTTATCAAAAGAATAGTAATCGAACGAAACCAGTCGCATAGTAGTCTAGCTTCTGCAAAGAGTGACTATTATTATAATACTTGCTATGCGTCTATTCTAAAAGTATCCCATAGCGGATCATAAACCTTTTCCCGACTTTGAACGTTGAAAAATCAGAATTTGTCGGGAAGAATGCAAAGTTAAGTTATTACTCGCTCTCAGTAGAAATGGGGTGTTTTTCAAAAAGAGAGGTGTGCCGAAGAAATGCATTAATTTTTGCATCTTATACACGGCTGCTGTCCTAAACCCGTTTTCATAATATATAATTGCAGAGGAGATTGGACTGAAATAATTATATCTGATTATACAGCAATTGAAGGCGGTACAAGGTCGACTGTGTATATAGAAACAGTCAGCAAAGTGTAATAATAGTTGAGGGATCATCAGCAACGTTTGGTAGACTTTCAGTCAAGGTTGAACGCGAATTAGGCTCTCTAGCATACCAGGAACGAAGGAACGTGGTCGCGCGCGAGAAGGCACATGCATACCAAGCGCAGAGGTCCTGGCGAATGGTCAGCTCAACGTCTATAGGATGGGGCAAAAGATGGCTTGGAACAGGAATAGCAAGAAGCAATGACGTAAGCATATATCCTGTCTTTCCACGGATGCACGTACTGTAGAATTTACAGCCATTTGTTTTTCTAAAGGCAAATGCAGGCATGATCGCGAGTGCTTTGACTTTATACTTGGTTGCCGTTGGATTTACACCGGTTCTAATGTTTCAATATACAGCAGAATGCTTCTTTTCCTAAATATATAAATTATAAACATGGTTGAAAACTTGAAAGTGAATTTTATCTAGTAAACATTGTTGTTATTCGTATATGTTCGTTGCAATTCTATAGGAGTAACTGATTTTGATAATTTTTTCTGTCTAACAGAGGATAGCAAAGGTTTTATTCTCAATTTCGTCACAATTATATCCAAAATCTTGATTTTACATCTTTTGAAGGAGTATCGGAAGTGCATCGTACGTGCACTACATCCAAAGTCGAATGATAGGATACGAAGATGCTTATTAGTTCAGTCATCATTAGTGCGAAAATGAAATTAAGTAACGGTTGATTCTTGTACAAATAGATTTAATGATGGTACAAAGTACATATTACTTACATCATGATTAGCTTTATGAAAATCAAGGAAAAGTCTAACTTTGTCGTTTTTAAATTCCTAGACTTGTCATTTTCACACAGTAGAAACTTGTACTCAGAATTATTTTTAATACCTAGCAGGCAAATTTCAAAGTATCACTGCTCGCATCATGTCATCAGGATTTCTTTTTCACAAAACTACAATATTGATAGTTGTTATATACGAATCATTTTTCTAATGTATCGATTTGCATAAAAGTTAATAATTCATTATCAATTTTAAACGTAACATCAAACATAGATTTAGAAACAAACATATTTACAAACATATGGTTTGCAGAAACAAACCATATGTTGTTGCTAAAAACTATATGTTTGTTTTAAAAATCGTTTTCGACTTTTTCGCACGTTGCTCTTATTTCTTTTTGTATTTTCTTTTGTCGAAAACTTTTTATTAATAGTTTGCCTTGTCAGCAACAACAACTTTGAAATAATTTGTTCCAAATACAAAATATTTAATACTATGCGAAATTTAAGATTAATATGCGGTTGTAATATTACCTCAGGATCCTAACATTTGATCCAAATAATTTTTTTTCATCTATAGGGTTATGTCGCAATGCGAATAATAAATTGAGAGACCAAAAATGTATATTATTATAAATTGACGAATGTGTGAGGGCAATTAAATTCTAATTATCGAGGTGTTAATGAATCATAGACGAAGCTAGGAAATAAGAAAGAAAATATTATCAGTACTCGATATAACTTCGCACACGAAACTACAGACTTTTAAGTTGAACATTATTAATTAATTATTGTGATTTTAAGAAAAACATGTGGAGTGCTTTTCATTGAAATATAAACATTATCTGTAAATTGATTAAATATTTGTATTACTTTCGAATTATTAATTGTGAAATATATTAAATTTTTTATGTGAAGTGAATCTTATCATTGCTAAACCTTTTTCGCCAACCTATCAATAAATAACTATCAAAAACAAACTTTGTGTAAACTGTGGAAACAAATTAAACAAACTAAAGTGAATTGATAGTGTTGTTCATGGTCCTTCGAGCCGGATGAGTGAAATTTGAAATATGTGAATATCGAGTACTCAAAAACCATACAAACAAAATAATTGACTGTTGAAAAAATTATAGACATTCTACAATTGGATTTCAACGCAAACCTGCAGCGAAATACATACAAAAAGGTCTCATTTCGTACCAAAGGAAGATATAAATTCACACGGAGGTCTCAACAGGTACAAAATTGAGAAATTATCACGCTAAAGTTCTCGGTGATTCAGCAGTCTTCAACAACCAAGGTAGTTTCTATTTATAATTTGTATTTGAAATCAATAAATAAACAAGAAAAACTATTATACAATTGTAAGCGAAAGTGTTTATAGAATTTGACGACAATTAATTTGGAAATTTGTAATTTTGAGACAATAGCATTTAATAACCATGGATCAGCCTGAAATCGATAGAGCTCGTCAAATAAGAACTAATTGTAAAACTAAATTAACGAAGTTTCATACATTTTTAGAAAAATGTTTAACGGATAGCAATTATAATATTGAAGAGGTACAAATCAGATTAAAAAAAATAGAAGACATGTGGTCTGATTTCGATAATGCTCAATTAATATTAGAGATAGAGGTTCCAGGGCCGAACCGCGAGAGTGAGAGAATGGATTTTGAAAATAATTTTTATAAATATACAGCTATAGCTAAACGACTTGTAAACGAACATTCTGCTGCTATAGCTCGTGTTTCGACCGCGGAAAATGACGAAGTCCAACGACAACGAGTTCAAATCGCGCAGTTAGAGGCGGATCTTAGAAATCAACGAGAATTAGAAATTATACGACTAAGAGAAATGTCAACGTCTAGAAGTACAAATACTGATAGCGATCAGGTTAGCATTAGGAGGCATTTTCCATTGCCCAAACTGGACCTTCCAACTTTTTCCGGGGGTTATGAAGAGTGGCTGGGGTTTAAAGATACTTTTTCTGCTATTATTCATAACGAACCAAACATTCCAAACGTTCAAAAATTTAGATATTTGAAATCATATTTAAAAGATAACGCGGCGCGAGTGGTCGAAAATATTGAGATTTCTGAAGCGGGATACGATGCTGCTTGGAAATTGTTAGACGAACGATTTAATAACAAACGAATAATAATTCAAACTCACATGACAGCTCTGTTTGAATTGCCGGTTCCAAACAGAGAATCATCGTCATGCTTGCGGAGTTTTCTCGACTCAATATTGAGACATACTCGCGCTCTAAAAGTTCTCGGTCAACCTACTGAAAAATGGGACACACCTTTGATTTGTTTATTAACAAATAAACTTGATAAAGACTCGCGGAGAGAGTGGGAGCGTTCGGTGAAAGGTAGTGAGATGCCTGCGTTCGACGATCTGATTGCATTTTTACAGGAAAAATGTCAAATTTTGGAGACCTTGAATCCTGTCGCCAATAATGTAAACAAAAACAATTTAAAAGGAAATAATAAACCTCAGATTAATCATGATAAAAGGGCCTTTAGTAGTAAATCTTTTTTAAATACTCAATATAATGTATATTGTATATTATGTAAAAACAATAGTCACGTCATTTATAAATGTCCAGATTTTTTAAAATTAACAATAAGTGACAGGATTCAACTCGCAAAACAAAGAGGATTATGCTTTAATTGTTTAAGGAATAATCATTTACTTCAAGATTGTACTTCTGGAAATTGCTCTACGTGTAACAAGCGACATCACACAATGTTGCATTTAGAATCTAAAAACAATAATTCAAATTTGCAATCGGAAAATCAAAATACGAATGTAACTAAAAATTGCCATATAACTGATGCATCGAGAGTTCTTTTATCCACCGCATTAGCAAATGTTATCGATAATAATGGACAACGACACGAATGTAGAGTTTTACTAGATAGTGGTTCTCAACCAAATTTAATGACACAAGAATTAGCAAATCGACTAAATCTTCGAAAACGACGTATGAACTCTGCAATCGAAGTAATAAATAGTAACGAGGTAAATTGTGCTGAATGGGTGGAGACTGATTTCGAATCAAGGTGTGCAAATTATGTAACTAGACTTTCCTTCCTAGTTCTTCCAAAAATTACTGGTCACATTCCAACTTGTCCTATAAACAAAGAAACATTAAAAATTCCTCACTATCTTAAATTAGCTGACCCAGAATTTCACTTACCAAAAACAGTCGACATTTTAATTGGAGCAGAACTTTTTTATGAATTATTAGGAAACAGTAAAATTTCTCTCGCAATGCCACATACGTCATTACAAAGTTCCAGATTAGGGTGGATTGTGACTGGGAAAATGAACGAAAATAAGTT
Organism: Leptopilina myrica (nomen nudum); assembly: GCA_032872475.1. Taxonomy (NCBI): domain Eukaryota; kingdom Metazoa; phylum Arthropoda; class Insecta; order Hymenoptera; family Figitidae; genus Leptopilina; species Leptopilina myrica (nomen nudum). The sequence goes on along the minus strand of CM065464.1, from coordinate 43,477,090 downwards.
TAAACAAAGTATAAAATGTAATCTTGTTAGAGATCCAATTTTGCTCCAATTAAATAAGTTTTGGGAAATTGAAGAGGGTAAATCAATTAAGCATATAACAAAAGAAGAAGCTGAGTGTGAACAACATTTCAATCAAAACACACAACGGGATAATGAGGGAAAATACATCGTTCGACTACCTTTTAATCAGCGGAAAAATGAATTGGGAGATTCTTACGAAATAGCGAGGAAACGATTTTTTATGTTAGAAAGACGACTTCATAAAAATATTAAATTGAAGGAACAATACGACCAATTCATCAGGGAATATCAGGAGTTAGGACACTTGGAACCAACATGCAGTGGAAGGGATGAAGGTTACTACATACCACATCAGGCGGTAATTAGTGAGAATGATTTTATTAAATTACGTAGAGTGGTGTTTGATGGTTCTTCCAAAACAACCAGTGGAACATCACTCAATGATATTTTGATGGTAGGTGCAACAATTCAGGATGGACTGGTGACTTTGTTGATTCGTTTCAGACAACATCCAATTGCATTTAGCGCAGATATCCAAAAAATGTACCGGCAATTCTGGATACACGAAGACGATAGAAAATATCAAAAAATATTGTGGCGCTATGATAGTCATTCACCTCTTAGAGCATTCCAACTTAAGACAGTTACATATGGTACTGCAGCTGCACCATTTTTGGCTACCCGATGTCTCCAGGAACTAGCTGCGAATGAGGGTGATAATTTTCCTGATGCTGCTCAAATCCTTGAAAATGATTTTTACGTGGACGACATGCTGTCAGGGGCTGATTCTATAGAAAAGGCTCAACAGTTGTGTCATGATATCATACGATTGACTTCTAAAGGAGGACTCAGTCTGCGCAAATGGAAATCGAATGTACCAGAAATCATTGAGGGAATATCATCATCAGCAAGAAGTGTGGAACCAATGTTGACCTTGAATGCTGAATCAATATCTAAAACTCTGGGTGTGAAGTGGGACTCTAAAAAAGATGCATTGTTATTCGAGGTAGCAGATCAACAGGAAGTTCCAATTACATCAAAAAGAGTGATGCTGTCTCAGATCGCAAAACTTTATGATCCACTCGGTCTCGTTGCTCCGGTAGTTACATATGCAAAAATAAAGATGCAAGATTTATGGAAGACCGGACAATCTTGGGATGATCCTGTGCCACCAGAAGTACTGGACCCATATAATGCATATCGTGAACAATTGCAGTTGATCAACGAGTGGGAGTTGCCGAGAGCTGCAAGAATCATGGATGCAGAGGACACACAGATCCACGGTTTCGCGGATGCAAGCGAAAAAGCTTATGGCGCTTGCGTCTATATCCGATCTTCAAAAGGAAACAGTCACCAATGCATTCTCTTATATGCAAAATCACGAGTAGCTCCAGTGAAGATAGTCACGCTACCGAGGCTTGAATTGTGCGCGGCAGTATTGTTGACAACAGTACTTAAGACAGTAAAGGAGTCACTTAAATGTAAAGTGGATCAGATACGACTTTGGTCAGACTCAACAATTGTGCTGAAATGGATAAATTCCTCTCCGCATAAGTTCAACACATTTGTTGCAAATCGAATAGCCGAAATTCAAGGATCAACATCAGCTGATATGTGGGGACACGTATCTTCGGGGGATAACCCAGCTGATTTCATTTCCCGGGGACAAATGCCTGCAGAATTCATCAATAATCAAATGTGGAAAGAAGGTCCAAAATGGTTATCACAATCAGAAGAATTTTGGCCTAATTGCACTTTGGAAGAATTTGATCCTCCTGAACAAAGAAAAAACATCGTGCTGACAACAATAACAAAGCAGACAAATTCGGAATTGTGGAACAAATTTTCATCATTGACGAAACTGATTCGAGTAATAGCTTATTGTTTAAGAATTGGAGGAAAAATTAAAAAAAAAAATATACTGCACAGCTGTCTTCTGTGGAATTGCAAGAAGCATTTGATCGAATCATCATACTCATCCAAAAGGAAGAATTCGGTAATGAATTGCGTGATCTGACGAGAGGAAAAAATATTCAGGGTCGTTCAAAATTATTAAAGTTGAGTCCATTTATTGATAGTGAAATAATTCGAGTAGGAGGTAGAATAAAAAACTCAGAAATTCCCTATGAACAGCAACACCCAATCCTAATCCCAAAAAGGCATCCTGTCACTAAATTGATTATCCGACACACTCACGAAAAATATATGCACGCTGGTGTGAATTCCACATTGTATGCAGTAAGGGAAAAGTTTTGGCCAATCGACGGTAGGTTAGAGGTACGCAAAGTTGTCCATTCATGTATAAAATGTTTTCGTGAAAATCCAAATGAGATAAAATATGTAATGGGTGATCTGCCAAAAGTTCGAGTGACACCTGCTCGCCCGTTCGAAAATTGTGGCATTGACTACTGCGGGCCATTCTATGTAAAAGAAAAACGAGTGAGAACTAGTATTAAAATCAAAGTATATGCTGCAGTGTTTGTGTGTTTATGTACAAAAGCAATTCATATAGAATTAGTGGGGGGTTTAACGACAGAATTGTTTTTGTCATGTTTGCGACGATTTTTTGCTAGAAGGGGAATGTCAAAGAAAATCTACTCAGATAATGGGACGAATTTCGTAGGAGCAAAGAATGAGTTGAGCGAACTTTACAGCCTGCTAAATAATAATGAACATAATCAAAAAATAAAACAAAAATTAGCTAATGAAAATATTGTTTGGAATTTTTCTCCCCCTCGAACTCCACACTTTGGTGGAATTTGGGAAGCGGCTGTAAGGTCGCTCAAAACTCATCTTCGCAGAACAGTAGGAGAGACACTTTTCACATATGAAGAACTATACACATACATGTGTGAGGTGGAAGCGCTCTTAAATTCTCGACCATTAACTCCCATGACAAATGATCCAAATGATATTCGGGTATTAACTCCGGGTCATTTTTTGATTGGCGAAGCACTGAAAACTGTTCCATCTGTGGACCATTCACAGACTCCTACGGGCAGATTGTCGGGTTGGCAACACATCCAAAAAATGAAAGCAGACCTGTGGAAACGATGGAGTCACGAGTATTTAAACGAGATGAACGTGAAATCCAAGTGGCACACAGGTTCCAGTGAACTAATAAAAATTGGTACTTTGGTTGTGATCAGGGATGACAACTTGCCACCTCTCCGGTGGAGTCTGGGAAGGGTGGTCGAGGTGCATCCAGGAGCAGATGGAATAGTTCGAGTCATTCAAGTACAAACAAAAAACGGAATTTTTACACGAGGTGTGAAAAGAGTTTCTCCTCTTCCCATAGAAGAATTGTAAAAAAAAAAAAATATTACTTGAACATAAAGGTTCAAGGGGGGCAGCATGTCGCAATGCGAATAATAAATTGAGAGACCAAAAATGTATATTATTATAAATTGACGAATGTGTGAGGGCAATTAAATTCTAATTATCGAGGTGTTAATGAATCATAGACGAAGCTAGGAAATAAGAAAGAAAATATTATCAGTACTCGATATAACTTCGCACACGAAACTACAGACTTTTAAGTTGAACATTATTAATTAATTATTGTGATTTTAAGAAAAACATGTGGAGTGCTTTTCATTGAAATATAAACATTATCTGTAAATTGATTAAATATTTGTATTACTTTCGAATTATTAATTGTGAAATATATTAAATTTTTTATGTGAAGTGAATCTTATCATTGCTAAACCTTTTTCGCCAACCTATCAATAAATAACTATCAAAAACAAACTTTGTGTAAACTGTGGAAACAAATTAAACAAACTAAAGTGAATTGATAGTGTTGTTCAGGTTAAGTTGAAGATTTCATCTCTGGATCACTTATTTATACAATAAGTGTCACTTGTTATATAATAAGAGATTCGTGAAGCAATAATCGTCGGTTATACTCGAAATGTAAATTCCTTTTCAAGTCTGAAGTTTGCCAATGCAATCCTCCTTTTCTTATAGTCCAAGAATTTTTCAGGACTGGTCGCATTGAGGCGGGTACTCTCGACTGCGAATCCTCGCAAAAAAGAAACTTCTCTACAAAAATGCAACTCTATAAATATACTTCTTTCCTACACAAACATACATACATATATAAACGGATGACCATAAACACACATACAAAGACAAAAAAGCGTCGTAACCTAAGGGGGCCTCGGATTAAATTAATCTACTTGATTAAAAATTTTATTCATATACTTTTTTTCTTCTTCATGAACTATTATTAATTCTAGCAAGTATGTTTTTATAACTCACCATGCAGGTTTTTTTTTCTACAAATTATTCCTTGAAAATATAGAGAAATTTCGCTGTAAAACTTTTTATTGTTAATTTCTGTTTTGGGTTTTATTGTTACGCTTAAACGTTATCTTTTTATTAAACTAATTCCAACTTCATTACCATCGTTTTATTTCTTATTCACAAAGTACGAGATAGTTCTGAAAGATGTCACCGCAGAGAGGAATCACACCGGTTTTCAAAAAAAAAGTTTCCTGGAATGTTGCTGAAAAATATCATGATAGTAAACTGTGTTAATAAATCGTTGGTACTTTCTTCGTTTATCATGGTGTTAAGGAAATTTTTAGAAATGTTAAACTTCAATCTCTAGGTGGAGGTTTTTTTTTACAGTTAGGGTGGTTTTTAAAAAATTATTTAAAAATATTTTAAATCCTATCGTTTGGTTTTTTTTATTAAGGGTCGATTTTTTATTAATGAATAAATAATAATTTTTTTACAACTTTTACTAAATTTTAATAAGCTTACTTATTCTTTTACAGAGGTTCCTGAAGTTGGCATCGATGCTCAGCATCGAAAAATATTTTTTTCTTGTTTTTAGTAAAAAAAATTTAATAGTATTTTTTTAAACTTAAAACTTTGGAAAAAATTGAGTTTTGTACAAAAAATATTTTTCGATGCTGAGCAACTTGGTCAGATTCTAGTTTTGGAGAACCCCTTTGATATATTTACATACTGCAAGCAAAGTATAAAAGGTGGTCTACGTGCAGGGGTTGAAAAAATTTATATTTTAACCCCACGCGACACTATTCAATTGATCATGACTTTTATTAGAGTAAATCAATTTTTTAAGGGGAGGGTACACCTATACTTTCAACTATATGAAGAAGATATTATAAGTATTTAATAAAATTATTTTCAAAAATTTTTTTTTATTTTTTTGAAAGAAAAAAAAATTCAAAAAGGGTCAGAAAATATTTTTACCCTTTTTGAATTTTTATTTTCTCTAAAAATTGATAGATTTTGAAATCCATATGTAATTTTGCAGAAAATATGTTTTTGTTTCCCTAAACAAAATTTCCGAATAAGAAAATTAATATTTACAAAAGTTTTAGATATTAAAAAAAATAAAAATTATCGATAAATTCATCATTATTATTAGAAAAAATAGTTTTCAGGTTAATGTAAAAGTAATATGATTATTATTAAATTTTATTATACAAAAACTCATTTGACGTGTTTTCTTACACTAATATCAGATCATAAATTTTTTTTTTAAAATTATTTTAGTGATAAAAACAAAATTCAATAAAACATTTTTCTTTTAAAATTTTATGTCCTGGAATTAGTTGGAAAATAAAATAAATGAGTTTTCGTATAACAGAATTTAATAATAATCCTATTTTTTTCAATTCTTAACCTGAAAACTATTTTTTCTTTTTTTTAAAATGCTTAAACTTTTGTAAATATTAATTTTTTCTATGGATACAAAAACATATTTTTTATAAAATTACGTATGGATTTCAAAAATTTATCAATTTTTAGAAAAAATAAAAATTCAAAAAGGGTAAAAATACAGCCGTTGACTCCTAACTGCACATTTTCTGAATACTTCTAAGATATTAAGGTTGCTGTCCAACAGGGGCAATCGACAATAATGCTGATGAAGGGAAAGACTGAAATTCCGTTAATTAATTGATTAGTTATTAAAATTTAATTTTCATCAAGACTTTTATGAATATATTTTTAATAATAATTGATTTCTTTTGATAAAATTTTACTAAAATTCTTAAGAATAATTGCATTGTTCGAGGAATTTTATTAAAATTAAAAATGGCGAACCCAATATGGCGGACTTATTTTTTTAAAATTTATCAAATTTACTTGAAACTTGTTACTTGGGGGTTTTTGGAGTCGCTAATTACGAATCCAAAGTCAGATTTGCAAGATTTTCAAAAATTCAAAATGGTGGATCCAATATGGCGGAATTATTTTTAAAATTTATCAAATTCTCTTAAAACTGCGGTTACTCTGGAGTTTTTAGAGTCTCTGATTACGAATTTGGGGTTATTTTTAAAAAATTCAAACTATTGAATTCAATATTTCGGAAATTTTTCAAAATAATTATCAAAATCGCTTGAAACTTGTTAAGTAATTGTAATTGTGATTGATTTTAAATTAACTGTATAGTCAACTATTAAGTTTGATTCAAAATTTCAAACATAAAATTTTTAAACATAATTTTTGTTTAAACCGTAACATAATAAAATTAAAAGAAATAAAAATTTTAATTTGTTGTTTCTAATAATTTGTTAATTACATTAATTGATAAATCACTAAATTTATTTTTTTTAACATAAATTTATGTATTCGTAAATTTCTGGTAATTTCTCTTTTACAAATCTATACAAAACTATTAAAACTATTAGAAAAATTATTATTAACATTGTTATCAATTAAATAATAATTGATGAATTAATCATAAATAAATTTTCAAACAAATCAATTCTTAGTAAACACAAAACTTATACTTTGTAAGTAAATAAAAATACTTTGAAGAAAAGGTTAAAAATAATATTCCCTTGTATTATTTAAACTGAAAATGGTTATAATCAATAATAAGCTAATGATAAGTAAATGCATAGTGCTACAATTGTTTTTAGATTTATAAAAATGCAATTATCAGAAATTTACAAACTTGGAAAATTAAAATAGCAGGACATGTAAAAAAGTGGTATCACAACAAATTTTCAAAACAACTTTAACCTCATAATGTGACAATTTGAAAAAAAAACCATGTTGCTATGGTAATAATATAAAATTATAATTTGATTTGATTTTGGAGTTTAAAATGTATGTCACAAGTAACAAGTTTTTAGTGAATTGAATCAATTTTAAAAAATTCGTCCGCCATATTACATCCGCCATTTTGAATTTTTTAAATCTGACCCTAGATTCATAGATTTACTTTCAGTTGATTACTTGTTTGTAACTTCAACTAATTAAAAAAATTTAACTAAAAATTTTTGAACGACTAATTTCTGTAGAATTCTTGATTTTAATTTGTTTGCTTCGATCTGTTTGATAAATTAATAATTAATATTCTCTAAAATAACAAAATTAAATGTTACTTCTTTTAATATTTCCTTCCTGTTGTAGTGTTTTGATGAAAACTATAAATAATAAGCTGTAAACAAACATGAAACTAATTGTAAATCGCCCGTGTCAAATTTCGTTACGAAATACCTCCGTCGAGTGTGAACTAGATTCGAAATTGATCCAAAAGATGGGATTAGCATGTCTAAATTCATTAAGAGAACTTGGTATAATCTCAGAGCAATTCCATCTACAAAATTACTTGATAACGTAGTTTTCGTGTAAACAGATAAATATACTTAACACTATTTTCAAATTTCAAATTAAAATCGAAAATGATGTTCAATCAACTCTAAATCAAGTATAACGAATTCGAATTTAGATGCAATTAAAAAAAAATCACTGGAATATTCTGATAAATTACATTTGTGACTTCTTTTTGTTTGTTTAAATATTTGATAAATGATGTTTTTTGAGACTGCGCACTTTATGTATATGATTATTGTGTTTGTTCACTTGATCGTTATGCTTAAAATTACCTTTAATGAAACTTATATCTCCGTTCTCTGCGAGATTATACATATAATCAGGCATTTTTCCAGTAGGGCTTTTGAAAACTTTATAAGACTCATCAAGGGGAAACTCTTATTGAGTTTGTGTTAAAGCCAGAGAATAAGGCGTAAAAATATGAGATGCTCGTTAGTCTCGTTCTTAGAGACTTGTTTTAGACCGTAAGAGTGTCAAGTATGGCATAAGTTAGCCCTTATAACTAACACATTTACATGTACAATACACTGTAAAATACTTTTCACACGACAGTCATGAAATTTCAATACTCATAAGCAAGAAGTAAAAAATAATTTTCAGCTGTGATAATCTGTATTTAAAAATAATAATAATGTTAAAAAATCAATGTTTTTAAAACTAAATTTTTCGCTTAATTTATCATTATACTATATTAAAAGACTCCGACGAAATACACAGCAAAAAACTTCCGGGCAACTTTCTTGCTTTTATTAAATATAGAAATAGTTAAAATCTTGTTTAAACATTTATTAAATATTTTTAAACATTTTATTCAGTTTTTGTATTCACTTGAGAAAGTTTATTAACATACTATTAAAAATCATTAAATTCCTCTGATAAATTTTACTACTTAAAAAAAATTCAATTTTTCCGAATAATTTTATCAGAATTTTTGACAATATTTGAATTTAATTAATAGTTTTCAAAATAAATGCATTCTTTCAAGAAATTTTCTTTAAATTTAATTTTATAATTTTCAATATATTTTGAAATTAAAAATAATGAAATTTCTTTGAAGAATTTTATTATTAATGAAAATAATTTAATTATAGCGAAGAATTTTACTATTTTTAAAAATAATTGAATTATTTCCAAGACTTTAGTAGAAATTTGGAAAATAAATGAATTATTTCGAAAAATTGTTATTAAAATTAAAAGAAATTTAACTGAATTCTTTACAGGAAAATTTTATTAAATTATTGACAAAATAAAACTTTTATAAACAAATTGTGTCATTTTGTATAATAATTTTAAATGAAAATTTTCAAAGTAATTGAATTTTATAAATAATTTCTTTCAAGTTTTTAAAATAATCGGTTCTGTTAAAAAATTATAATTAAATTACTTTATTGTTTAAGTTAATAAATTATTGTTTTAAATACCATAATTGAATTCCTGTGAAAAATGTTATTATTTATAGAAATAATTTAATTATAGCGAAGAATTTTACTATTTTTAAAAATAATTAAATTATTTCTAAGAATTTATTAGATGTTTGGAAAATAAATGAATTTTTCCGAAAAATTGTATTTAAAATTGAAAGAAATTTTACTGAATTCTTCACAGTGAAATTTTATTAAATTATTGACAAAATAAAATTTTTATAAACAAATTGTGTCATTTTTTATAATAATTTTAACTGAAAATTTTGAAAGTAATTGAATTTTATGAAGAACTTCTTTCTAGTTTTTAAAATAATCGGTTCTATTAAAAATTATAATTAAAATACTTCATTGTTTAAGTTAATAAACTACTGAATTATTTCCAAGACTTTAGTAGAAAATTGGAAAATAAATGAATTTTTTCGAAAAATTTTATTAAAAATTGTAAAAAAAATTTTACTGAATAACTATTTTTAAAAATAATTGAATTATTTCCAAGACTTTAGTAGAAATTTGGAAAATAAATGAATTATTTCGAAAAATTGTTATTAAAATTGAATGAAATTTAACTGAATTCTTTACAGGGAAATTTTATTAAATTATTGACAAAATAAAATTTTCATAAACAAATTGTGTCATTCTTTATAATAATTTTAATAAATAATTTTTAAAGTAATTTAATTTTTGTAAAGAATTTCTTTCTAAAGTTTTTAAAATAATCGGTTCTGTTAAAAATTATAATTAAAATACTTCATTGTTTAAGTTAATAAATTAATGTTTTGAATACAATTGAATTCCTGTAAAAAAATTTATTTTTTGTAGAAATAATTTAATTCTTGCAAAGAATTTTACTATTTTTAAAAATAATGGAATTATTTCCTAGAATTTAGTAGAAATTTGGAAAATAAATTTATTTTTTAAAAAAATTTTATTAAAAATTGTAAAAAAAATTTACTGAATCATCCAGTGAAATTTTATTAAAAAATTACAAGAATAAATTTTTTATAAACAATTTGTGTCATTTTTTAATTCTGGAAGAAAATGATTTAATATTTTACAAGAATTTTTTTTAAAGTTTAAAAGATAATTGAATTTTTGAAATAAATTTATTATTAGAAATGATTAAAGTTTTGAGATTAAATCACTTTTAGAATTATTTTTAGAAGAACTGAATGTTTACAAAGACTTTACTAAATATTTGAATGCGGTTATGCAAATTTCAGAGAATAATTATTGAATTCTTTCGAAAAATGTTATTTAAAAATTTTTGAAAATATAAACAATAATAATTAAATATTTACTTAATAAGTGAATGTTTCTCATCAAAAATTATTTAAAGACGCAGCATTTTTTTAAATTTTCAAAGTCAAATTTCTCGAAAAATTAAATTAAAAGTCTTCGGATTTTCTTGACACTTTCGGAAATTATTGTCTTACATGAAAGTAATAAATTTTTTGAAATATTAGGATATTTAAAAAAAATTGTAGAAAGTAGTGGGGATGGAAGTTGTTACATTTTAGGCAACACTGCTATTTTTAAACACATTAATAAAATTTTCTCGATTTTATTTTTTTTACTGCTATTTTTAAACACATTAATAAAATTTTCTCGATTTTATTTTTTTTAGTGAATTTTAAAGCATTTGTTTATGCAATTTTCAAAAATATAAGAAATTTTTTTTTAATGTTTTAAACCTTTTTTTTGAATAAGATTTATTTTTCATTTTTGAACCAAATGAGGGAACTTCTAAAGATACTTGAATTATAAATTAGCGATGCCCACGAACAGATATTTGTTATGAAAAAAATAATTTGTTCACAAATATTTAAATCACAAGTTAAAAAATGGTGCTTTGACTTTTTTATTAAAAAATGGCAGCGAGAAAGTTGTTCAGTAACCCCTTTCGACCTTTTTTTTTAATTTCTTTAATTTAACAATTTTTAAATTGAAAATAATTTTTGTCAGAATATTTTTTGTTATTTATTAAATTTAAATGCTTTCGAGGCCCTTAATTTGACCAAATATTCAGACACCTGGATGGAGCCCTAACTTAGCTTCTAATCTCCCACCTTGATGTTGATAAATTTCGGTTATGCATTCTTCTTTTCTATGAACTGAAAATATTATTCAAAAGATACGCTCGTCATCAAACTGTTTTCAAAGCTTGTTAAAAAATTCACCACCTTTAGGTTTATGACATTCTTAGATATTCCATTTTTGATGGATTGAGAATATTCTTCAATATTGGCACTTGATAAAAAGAGGTAATAAGACGTGTATATAGATGCTTACGCTATTTTTATTATTTATTAGATCATTTTCTGGAAAATCATCTAGAAGAAAATTGTGTAACCTAAATTTTTTCTGCTCTTAAAAATATTATGTAATAAACAATTTTTACGTGTTATGAATTAGTCCTAAAAAAATTATTGAGTATTATCTATAGTAACATTTTTGCCATTTATTTCTCTTTGGAAAATTGTTCTAAAAGCTTTAAAGAATAAGTCGTACTTTTTTCAAATTAAACGTTCATTAGTAAAGTGGTTTTGTTATACATGTTTTTTTATAAACATTTTTTTTTGTAATATCCAATATCTTTAAACAACAAAATTTGTATTTGAAATTTGGATTCAAGAAAAGAATAATGACGGTTTTTTAAAAACATAATTCTTTAAAATAAAGTTTTAAAACTTTTGCATTGTTAATAACAAGAGTACAATTTTTTTTACAAAATCCTTTTAAATAGTAATTTTTTATTTAAAAATACGCTACTAGAAATTCTCCTGTAACTTCTTCAAAATTATTTTCATCATTTCAAATCAATTATTATTTTTTAGAAATTTCAACTTTTCTGTTGCATTTTAGATCAATTATTTTTAATAATTTTCAATTAAGTTCTGTAACATTTTTTTAAATTCCCTTTGTTTACAAGATTCCATTTTACAAAATTTCAATTATTCGTAAATTCTTCAATTAAATATAATTCGTATTAGAAAATAAAATGTATTTATAATTGCAAGTGCTCCATTTACTATGAATTTCATCTAAAACATTAAGATAAAACTTTATTTGACAGATAATGCATTATCAAATATCGACAATAGAATTTTAATTTATACTAATTCATATTTTTAATGAAACATTTAAAATTTAAATAAAATTTTTATGAATATAATTACATCTTTCGGGAAATTCGGTTTAAATTGTATTTAAAATAATAAAAATTCTGCGACGAATTTTATTGTTAATGAATGTAATTAAATTTCTTCGAAGAATTTTATTACTTTTGAAAATGAACGTTTTTACTCGATTTCTGAGCTAAAAATCTTTAAGAACACAGTGCATATCATCAGTGTTTTTGTTTCTAGTATCCGATAGAATGATTCTTATAGGTTTTTTGATGCTGAACGAGAATTCGTAATCAGAATTGTTCCATCACCCTAGGTTTTCGTTAAAGACTTTGAAAATTAAAAAATACCGTTTTTCAGGTAGTCTAGGGTTTTTTGTATTTAAGGTACAAACCTTTTTGATTTGACTAAGAATCTTTTATCCCTCATGCTGTTAATATTTTCTCTCATTGTTATCTCATTCCACGTTGCGACAAGAAATTCAAACAAAGATAACTCATCGAAAAATAGATATTGTCAAAAGGTTGAAATTGGATATTGTTGAGGGGGATATGCTAGAAAAAGTTTTGTACCTAGAAACCAAAAATAACCCAAAATCGTCATTTTTCCATTTTTAAGGTTTTCTTGAAAACCTAAGCTGATGGAACAATTCTGATTGCGGATTCGTGTTCAGCATTGAAAAATTAAGAAGAATCACCCTATAGGATCCTAGAAATAATAGAAAGGTGAAATTTCTAAAAATTATTTAGTTATTGAAATAATTTAACTTTTACAATGCAATTTAATAAAATTCCTAAAAGTAATTTAATTTTGTCCAAGTTTTACTATTTAAAAAAATAATTGAATGTATTGCGAATAAATTTTTAAAAATCAAATTATAATTATACGGTGACTTACTTCCCTTGATTATTTAGAAAATTTTTTAAAAATTCTTTAAAAGAAGTAAATTATTTTTAATAGAATGTAAAGAAATTTCAATTACATCAAAAATTTTCAATCATTTATTTATAAAAATTCAATTATCTTGAAATAATAGAATTAAAAAATCATATTTTTTAAAATTTTCAAAAAAAACTGCAAAAATTAATTAAAACACAATTTGCACAAAACTTTTCAGAAAAATCAATTATTTAAACAGATTAAAAAAAAATTATTTGCAAAGGAATTCAATTATCTTCATATAAATAATAATACTCATTGCAGGATCTCATTAGTTTCAATACAAGTTTAAATGAACTATTCCAAAAAAGTGCACTTATTCTTAAAAATGTTGATAATTATCCCTTCAAAAAATTTAATTACTCTTACAAATTTTGATATAATTTGTCTATTAAATGTTAATAACTATTTTCAGTACATTTTCATAACAATTTTAAACATAATTGAATTTCTTATTAATTCAATTCCCATGAAATTTTTATTCTTTTAGAAAATAATTGAATATTCGTGTAGAATTTTGTCGAAATTGTTTTTAAATAATTGAATACTTTTTAGAAATTTTATTAAAATAGTAGACATACAAATAATTAAATTAAGAAAAATTTTTGAAAATAATTGAATTCTTGTGGTGAATATAAATGAATTTTTGTTATTTAGTTATAGAAATAATTGAACTTTTACAATGAATTTTAATAAAATTCCTAAAAGTAATTTAATTTTGTCCAAGTTTTACTATTTAAGAAAATAATTGAATGTATTGCAAATAAATTTTTAAAAATAAAATTATAATTATACAGTAACTAACTTCCTTTGATTATTATTAGAAAAATTTAAATAAAATTCTTTAAAAGAAGTCAATTATTTTCAATAGAATATAAAGAAATTTCAATTATACCAAAAATTTTCAATTATTTATTTATAAAAATTCAATTATCTTGAAATAATAGAATTAAAAAATCTTATTTTTCAAAATTTTCAAATAAAAACTGCATAAATTTAATTTTATTAAAAAATTTGAAGTACAAAATAATAATAATAAATAATAGATAAATTTTATTTATTTCATAATTTATAAATTTACTTTGTCCAAAATTCAATTGTAAATAAATTCTTATTAAAAAAGAGAATTCAAAGAGAATTCATTTATTCAAATCCAAAAATAAATTATTAATTGAATAATTCAATATATTTCTTAAAATTGAATTCTTATAAAAACTTTTATCCAAATTTTAAAAAATAATTAAATTGTTATAAAGAATTTTATAGATTCTATAAAGTAATTTATATTATCTATACAATAATCAAATAATTATTTGATATATTTAAGTATAAATAATAAAATTTTCACAGGAATTCAATTACTTAAAACACAATTTGCACAAAACTTTTCAGAAAAATCAATTATTTAAACAGATTAAAAAAAAATTATTTGCATAGGAATTCAATTATCTTCATATAAATAATAAAATTCATTGCAGGATTTCATTAGATTCAATACAAGTTTAAATGAACTATTCCAAAAAAGTGCACTTATTCTTAAAAATGTTGATAATTATCCCTTCAAAAAATTTAATTACTCTTACAAATTTTGATATAATTTGTCTATTAAATGTTAATAACTATTTTCAGTACATTTTCATAACAATTTTAAACATAATTGAATTTCTCAATAATTCAATTTCTATGAAATTTTCATTCTTTTATAAAATAATTGAATATTCGTGAAGAATTTCGTCAACATTGGTTTTTAATAATTGAATACTTTATGGAAATTTTATTAAAATAGTAGATATACAAATAATTGAATTAAGAAACATTTTAGAAAATAATTGAATTCTTGTGGTGAATATAAATAAATTTTTGTTATTTAGTTATATAGAAATAATTGAATTTTTACAATGAATTTTAATAAAATTCCTAAAAGTTATTTAATTTTGTCCAAGTTTTACTATTTAAGAAAATAATTGAATGCATTGCGAATACATTTTTAAATATTTTTTAAATTTAAAACTAACTTCCCTTGACTATTTAGAAAAGTTTAAATAAAATTCTTTAAAAGAAGTCAATTATTTTCAATAGAATATAAAGAAATTTCAATTACATATAACAAATTTTCAATCATTTGTTTATAAAAATTCAATTATCTTGAAATAAAAGAATTAAAAAATCTTATTTTTTAAAATTTTCAACAAAAAAACTGCAAACATGGAATTTTATTAAGAAATTTCAAGTTTGTATTGTTTTTGAAATTAACTAATAAAGATTTTAATTATTAATCTTCGCCCTAAGAAACGTGAATACATTAGAATGTGACTCCTTCTAAAATTTAATTACTAATCTGTTATTAAATTAAAATACTTTGAAAATTCGTTTTTTTTAAATGTTTTTAATGAAATTCTTTAATTCTTTTTTTTTTGTCAACGTGGCTACTATTTCCTACTTTTTTTTGTCATCGAGGCTACTTATTCCTACTTTTTTAAAACTCATAATGGTGTGCGAATCCCTGTTCATTAATTTCGTGAGTATGGTTTTATAACTGTTTTTAAGGGTACTTTGAAGTAAGTCTACTAATAAAAAGACGTGTACTATATATATAAAAACCGAATGCTTTAAAAATAGTTGTACCAAAATAGAATATTGTTTTATAAATTATAAAATGCATTTTTAGCGCAAGCATGTGCGGTCAGTTGATGGGGGATAAGGATTTTTACTGTTGAATGAACAGCTCGTCACCCTCGCGCCCCACGTGGTGTACAGTGGGGTCCTCCCCGGCTTATCTGCCGACTTTATGTATATTACGATATGCCGAAGCAGAAACGCGAGTAGTTCACCGTTGGCCAACAAGTTGACGGGACGCAAGAGTCAGCTGGTATCGTGGCTGGCTTTCTCATTCCTTGGCAAAGCCATACAGACACCTGCATTTACCTACAGTTTGCTCTCAACCACCGGAGACTCGCTTTCTTCAGAGAGGATTTCATTTCACTTCAATAGTACAATTTTTCATGATCGATGATTGATGATGCATGATTGTTAAAATCGCTGAAATCGTTAAAAAGTTTTTCTCGAAGAAAAGTGCAAAATGTGTTGTTAAGAAATTATTCAGTGTGTTCGCCATTCAACAAGTGTTAACGTGAACTTTTCATTTGTTTTTTTTTTGCACCACGTGATAGAAGAAAATAAAAATGATTTGTTTTGCCTGGTCTCTTTTGTTGGTTATCTCATTGATGCTGAAGACATCTCAAACCGTACTCACTGGTTCCATAACAGGTACGGAACGTTTTTCTCCATTTTTCTTCTCCTCTGGATTATGAATAAACTCAACTTGACAACATTTTTATTTATGGTATTCTAGTTTTTTTGCTGTAAGCCAGCTTCTATGTGGCAAGAACTTGGTTTACTGCTATAAACAACCAGCCTTGTGCCTCTTAAATTTAATTTTAAATTTCAACTTTAAAAGCAAAATGCTCGCGAATTATCTTCAAGCATTTTATTTTGTTACGGAATTTCAAAGATTTAAGAAGATTATTTTTTTCTTTTCTTAAATCATAAAGCTTGAAAAAGAGTTAAAAAATAATCATTCTCTTTTATGTTATAAATTATAATTTAGGGGTGAGTTTTAAGAGCACTTAAAAAGACGTTTCAGAAAAATATCATTATACTTTATTTCTATTCATTATGTGAAACTTAATTATTATTCGTCGTGAAAAATTTAATTGTTAATTATAAAAAATTGCAGAGTCGAATAACATCAATAATTTAATGTTATGTTTTACAATGTACATCAAAAGGAAATATATCCATATACAACTGTATTTTTGGTATAAAAAATGTACAATAAGTATTAAATTTAGGGCTTGGAATAAGTTTTATTTTTTTTTCTTCAATTTTCATTACATTATTTTATTTGTCCTTTTATTACCTTTGAGTTTAAAGATTTTAGCTAAATGCAGACAGCGGTTGAAGTTTTAGTTTCTTTGTTGAGTTTTCGATTCTCGATTTATTTCATTATTGTGTTTAGGGGTCATTCACAAACTGTGCGTCATAGTCCTGAAGAAAGGAAGCTGAAGTCAGCTGTTTGTGATGAATTGTCGAAAAAAGCATATGTAGCAGAAGGTGACGTTAGAAAGTTAGGATCTGCAGGCTTCGTGTATTTTTCTACTGCAACCTATTTACTACTTTTTTACGATTTGCTACTATTTCGATCTTCGATCAACTGTTTCTTTTTAAATTTTTGACACAAAATTCCATTGAAAACACAATTTTTTATAAAATGTTTGGAAAAAATAAATTATTTAATATTTTTTGAAATTTTAACGAAATTTGATGATAGAATTCATCTAGTTTTTAAAATTGCTATAAACTGTTTACAAGAATTTAATTATTTTCAATTTTAATAATTATTATAAATAATAATAATGACTAATAAATAAACTTTATTTATTTTATCATTTATAAATTTATTTTGACTAAAATTTAATTCTAAATAAATTCTTATTAAAAAAGAGAATTCAAAGAGAATTGTAAGAGAATTCAATTACTTAAATCAAAAAATAAATTATTAATATTAAATGATTCAATATTTCTTACAATTGAATTCTTATAAAAAGTTTTATGCAAATTTTGAAAAATAATTAAATTTTTATGAAGAATTTTATAGATTCTATAAAATAATTTATATAATCTATAAAATAATCAAATAATTATTTGATATGTTTAAGCATAAATAATAAAATTTTCACAGGAATTCAATTACTTAAAACATAATTTGCATAAAACTTTTCCCAAAAATCAATTATTTAAAAAGATTTTTAAAAAATTATTTGCAAAGGAATTAAATTACTCTTACAAATTTTGATATAATTTGTTTATTAAATGATAATAACTATTTTCAGTACATTTTCAAAACAATTTTTTTGAAAGAATTGAAATGTTTTTTAAAATTTGAATAAAATTCGTCATAACAATTCCATTTCTTTTAAAAATTTGCTTGAAACTTTTTATAAGGATTCAATTTTAAGAAATATTGAATTATTCAATTAAAAATTTATTTTTGTATTTAAATTTTAAATAATTGAATTCTTTTAGAATTTTTTTAAGAAGAATTGATTTTAAATTGAATTTCAGTTAAAATTTTAGATTGTAATTGAATATTAAATGAATTATAGTTGGACTTTTTAGAAATAATTAAATTTCAAAAAAATTTTAAACTGAAATCGTTAAGAATTTTAATTGTTGAAAAGAATTGAATTATTTTAAAAAAATTGTAATAAAATTTTTCATAACAATTCAATTATTTTATAAAAAAATTTATAAAGTTTTTTATAAGAATTCAATGTCAGGAAATATTTGATTTATCAAAAAAAAATAATTTCTGTATTTTAACAATTGATTTTTTTAGAACTTTTTAAGAAAGAATTGATTTTAAATTGAATTTCAGTTAAAATTTTAGATTGTAATTGAATATTAGATGAATTATAGTTGGACTTTTTAGAAATAATTAAATTTCAAAAAATTTTTAAACTGAAATCGTTAAAAATTCTAATTGTTGAAGAGAATTGAATTATTTAAAAAAAATTGTAATAAAATTTTTCATAACAATTCAATTATTTTATAAAAAATTCTTAAAGTTCTTTATAAGAATTCAATGTTAGGAAATATTAGATTTATCAAAAAAATAATTTTTGTTTTTAAATAATTGAATTCTCTTAGAATTTTTTAAGAAGAATTGATTTAAAATTGGATTTCAGTTAAAATTTTAGATTGTAATTGAATATTAGATGAATTATAGTTGGACTTTTTAGAAATAATTAAATTTCAAAAAAATTTTAAACTGAAATCGTTAAGAATTTTAATTGTTGAAAAGAATTGAATTATTTTAAAAAAATTGTAATAAAATTTTTCATAACAATTCAATTATTTTATAAAAAAATTTATAAAGTTTTTTATAAGAATTCAATGTCAGGAAAGATTTGATTTATCAAAAAAAATAATTTCTGTATTTTAACAATTTAATTTTCTTAGAACTTTTTAAAGAAAAATTGATTTTAAATTAAATTTCAGTTAAAATTTTAGATTGTAATTGAATATTAGATGAATTATAGTTGGACTTTTTAGAAATAATTAAATTTCAAAAAATTTTTAAACTGAAATCGTTAAAAATTCTAATTGTTGAAGAGAATTGAATTATTTAAAAAAAATTGTAATAAAATTTTTCATAACAATTCAATTATTTTATAAAAAATTCTTAAAGTTCTTTATAAGAATTCAATGTTAGGAAATATTAGATTTATCAAAAAAATAATTTTTGTTTTTAAATAATTGAATTCTCTTAGAATTTTTTAAGAAGAATTGATTTAAAATTGGATTTCAGTCAAAATTTTAATTATTTGAATATATTAGATGCGTTATAGTTGAGATTTTTAGAAATAATTAAATGTCAATGAATTTTAAATGAAATTTTTGAAAATTTGAATTGTTGTATTAATGTAATAATATTTCAATTTTTTTTTTGAAATAAAATGATTAAATAAGTGAATAATTATATTTCAAAATTTCAACAGAAAATGATTGAATTTTCGAAGAATTGAAGTTGTAATTTTAAGAAATTGTTAAATTTGAGAATGACTACGTTTCTTTTGAAATAATATGATTAAAATTTTAAATAATTTTATTTAAGAATTTTAGTAAATAAAAGATTGAAATTTGAAAGAATTACAGTTACGATTTATAGAAATTTTGAAATTTTAAAAAAGGCTTAAAATTGAAATATATTAGACTAAAATATTTTTTTAAAAATAACTCAACATATGTTTCACATGCAAATGAGAGAATATTATAAAATATTTATTTAACATTTCGTTTAATATTATACAATGAAAAATTATTCCCTTTATTTTCAACATTTCTTAGACTAAATTTATCTATTTGCATGATATTAAAAAAATATGGCAATATTGAAGAATATGATTATAAAAAATTAAAATTGATAAAGGTTTAAAAAAAAAATAGAAAATCAAGTGAAATTTGCAGAAACAAATTTGTGGATAAATCTAATTTGTAACTGATTTCGTTTGCATTTAATTAACCAATTAAAGAAGGAAATAATTAAAATTTCAACAGATTTATGTATAGATTAATGAAATTCGAATTTGATTGAAAATCAATTGAAATCAAATAGAATGTAAATGTCAAGGGTTTAGATGAATTAAATTGAGAGTCGATTAAAATTTGAATCGATAAACTTCGAAAAATAATTACCTAAATATATTGCAATGCACATTAAAGTTTCAGTTTATTAATTTATTAAAATATTCTGTGACTTCTGGAAAAAATTTAATAAACTTTCGCACATTGCTGTTCTTCTTTATATTGTGTTTTAGACATTTGTTTACAAAATTTCAACTTTAGGAAATATTTAAATAGGAAAAGTCGTAAAAATTATCATTAAGAACAAAATAGTCACATGATGGTAATCTTTTTGTTAGGGGTTTTTTTAAAAAACATTCAAAGTATTATAAATTGTTTTTAGTTTTAGTATTTAGAAAATGTACGATTCTTTAGTTTGGATAAAAAAAGAGGTGTCTGCTTAATTATTCTTATTTAAATTTATTTATTTATTAACCTAAACATGTATAAAATCTGAAAAATTTCAAAAATGTAATGTGTACTATTACTTAATGACAACGGTTTAATTTTTAAAAATGTGAGATATTATCTCTCACCACCAGAATAATAATATTTAATGACTTATGCATGTATAAAAAAAAGTTATAACACACAGTGAAAAACATTAACATTAAGCCATTAATTTGCAAAACAATGAATGGAAGAGTCTTGAAACGCATTATTCGAAATGAATGTAATTAAATAATTTATGTGAAAATCTTCAATTATGGATACTCATTGAATTTTAATGTCTGGTTTAATTAAAATCTAAAATAATGTATGCTCTCAGACACTTGGTGAAAGATTAATTGCAATATTTACTCTTCAATTTAATAATTCTTTCAATTTCAAGCAAAATTCATTTTTTCGTTGCATGTGTGTGATCCTAGCTAAATTTTTACTTTTTGCTGAAAAAAAAGTTCTTGTAGAATTCTCACAAGAGCCACAAATCATTTTTCCCTTCAGTATTTATATTGTATGTATAAATTGTCCCAAATGGAGCAAATTTGCTAAAACAAATACCAACTCTCGGCATATATCTCATGAAAATAAGTTTTATGAGAAAATTGGCCTTTACAAAGCGTGTATAGTTTATAAGTGTGAAAGAAGAAGGTCACGAGGCCAAAGAGCCAGAGAATCATCAGAAAAGAAGGAAGATGAGCTGCACCAACTTCTTTCCCAAGGACTCTGTTTCCTTTCATACCTAACTTGCTGTAATGTAGCATATCGCACCTAAATATAAAATATGTTCATGATTTTTCTTTTCGAAAACTTTTTGCATATCAGATTGAAAGAAACTTTTGTACATAAAGGAAAAACTACAATGAAACTGAAGTATACATAAAAACATATAAGAAATTATTAGAAAAAAGTTTTAATTTAATCGGAGAAAAAATATCGACAGATAATTCTTGTCTCTTAATAATTACCTTTCGGAGAAAAAAATTAGCTACCAGACATAATTGTTAGTTGTATTATAGCTAACAATAATTACCATCCATTTAATAGCAATTGGAGTTAGCTAAGACGATTAAAATTTTAACCGGTCTACAAATAAATAAATGTGACGCGATCTGAAGAAAGGGACCTTAGAAGCAAAAAATTATAGGTTAGGTTTGCAATTTTTAAAATAAAAATCCAATAAAAGGATCAATTGTCAATTGTATTTATTAATGTTTAAGTCTTCAATACAACTAAAATATTAAATAGAAACTGATTTTAATTTGCAATAAGTAAAAAGAAACTTTTAATCAACAAAAAAGTAACATTAACATAACCTTAAAGTGATTTTGCTTCTAAGGTCCCTTTCTTCAGATCGCGTCACAAATAAATAAAAATTAAAAAAAAATTTTTTTAAACTTGAAAATTAAAAACATTTAAAAAAAAAACTTAAAAATATTTATGTTTTTCCAATTCTAAAACCATTTCTCTCATTTTTCTTAAAATATAGCAGAAAAAAGGTATTTGAAATTAAATTGTTCTTTTACCTTAACTAACAAATATTTTTTACAAGTTTTTAAAAAATATCGATCGAAAATTTTTTAAAAAAAGCCTCCATTGAAATGTTTCAAAGTTATTTATAAATTTCTAAGGGGAGGGATTTTTGATGTTTGTTGTTGAGAGGTGCCAATTTTTTTCTGGCATTATTAAACATCTAAATTTATTCTATATTGTTAAAGTGGAAAAAATATGTTATCATTTTGAAAATTTTCTTTTTTGAAAAAATTAAATTTTTTAAAACTCATACGATTTATTCAGAATCGTAAAAAGAGTCTATAAAAATTTGGCAACGAAAAATAATTTAAAAAAATGTGAAAGTAGTTGAATTTTTTAAGTACGTGAAATTTGAACCAAATAAAAAATAACATTTTCAGAATATAGCCATTTTTTTAACACTTTTTTACCACTGGAAATCACATTAAATAATAAAAGATATTAAAAAAATAATAAAAGTAATTGTTACAAAAATTTACCATTATTTTTTATTTTTCAAAAAATTCGTTTGATGGGGAAAATTAAAATTTTTGAAAATCCATACGATGAATTGTTCGGAATCGTGAAATAAGTGTGTAAAAAAATTGTCAATAAAAACTAATGAAAATTACGAGAGTAGTTGAAATTTTTATTTTTTGAAACTTTTGACATTTAAAAAATTATTAACTAATGATTTTTTTTAATTTTTCAAAACATTTTATAATTTTAAGTAGCAAAATTTGTCAGAAAAAACATTGACCGCATTTATAAACATCAAGTATTTAGATGAGTTGAATTTTCAACTATATGAAGAAAATGTTTTAAATATTAAAAAAATTATTTTTATTGTCCTTTTTCGAGAGGAATTCAATGGTCATAAATAAAAATTGGTCCGAAAATATTTTGACCCTTTTTGAATTTTCATTTTTTCTAAAAATTGATATTTTTTTGAAATCCATACTTAATTTTATAGAAAATATGTTTTTGTATTCGTAAAAAAAATTGCCGAATGAAAAAATTATTATTTACAAAAGTTTTAGCTTTAAAAAAAATAGTTTTCAGGTTAAGAATTAAAAAGAAATATAATTATTATTAAATTTTAATATACGAAAATTCATTTGTTTTATTTTTTAACTAATTTCAGAACCTAAACTTATTTTTAAAAAATGTTTTAGTGATAAAAACAAAATTCGACAAAAATAATTTTTTTTTAAAAGTTTATGTTCTGAAATTAGTTATAAAATTTAATAATAATCACATTTCTTTTAAATGCATAACCTTTTTTTGTTGAAAAAATGTTAGAACTTTTGTAAATATTAATTTTTTCATTCAGCAATTCGGTTCATAATAATAATCATATTTGTTTTAAATGCGTAACCTGAAAACTATTTTTTTTTAAATGTTCAACTTTTGTAAATATTAATTTTTTCATTCGGAAATTTGGTTCATTTATACAAAAACATATTTTGTATAAAATTACGTATGGATTTCAAAATCTATTAATTTTTAGAAGAATAAAAATTATTTAATATCTGTGTAATATATAATTTAAAGAAAAGTTGTCATTTTTTAGAAAATCCTGATTTTGGTGAAAAAAAATTTTTAAAACATTGAATAAGACTAAAAAAAAATTTTATATAAAAATTTATTTTTGATATTTAGTAATTCTAACTATGCGGGTTCATCATCTTCATTTAAACGATTGTTTAAGTTCGTGTTTAAGTTCGTGTTAATTTTAATTGTACATAGGAAGTTGAATATTGTTTGCTCTAAATGCTGCGAGTGTAACGTAACATACATCTGCTTCATATTCAGCATTATAATAGAACATAGAAAACAATTGAAATTGTAGGAATAACGATAAAATGGTAAAAAAAATTTTTTTAATAATGATCATTTATTCTAGTTCCACTTAATTTTAACTTCATAAACTAATTTAATAGCTTTGTTGTAAAAATATCGAAATAATATTTTCTGTCATGAAATTCTTCTAAACGTCTTAAATAACAAATATTTTTATATTTTGAAATGTTTTTTGAAATTTTTTCAAAACTTTTTTTAATGTATCATTTTTTCTTTATTTTTAAACTTTATCTTTAGAATTCGAACAAGTTTTTATTTGTCTCCAAACGTATTATGAGTTTCTATTAAAATTTAAAATTAACCATTTTAGATCGAATGGAGTAGAAAATATTTTTTTATATGTTTTAAAAATATCTTCTTCTTAAATGACTTTAGACTCTTTGAAAAACCTTTAATGTTTACAAATTTGTTATATTAACTTTTTATAAAATCCCTAAAAAGTTTTACTCTGAAAATGTGCTATTTTGGCTCTTATCTTAAATTACAAAGCATAAAGGTGTGGGTTAATTTGACCCAGTATCACCAAGTTAAACTTACTTTCCACTTAAGAAATAATCAGACCTGATAGGTTTATTTTCTTCAATGACATAAAAGTAATTATTAACACTACAAACTTCAAATGTTTGAAAACAAAAAATTTTAACCAATTTTCAACAAAATTGTGGATAAAATCTTAAAAAGAAGGAAATAAAAGAAAATGTTAATCATACTACAAATTGCTATACAAATTTTATGTCCAAATATAAAATATATTCTGGGAAATTAGAATTCGATTCACCGAAGGGAAGCAAATGACGTAAGCAAAAATAGTTTTATGTCATTTATTATTGTTGGGGAAGTGATGTGATGTTCGATAACTTATTGATTTCTTCAATAATATATGTAGGAAGAAAATAATGTCAGTACTTTTAGTTAATATTCCACTTTCTTTAAAAAAAAAATACTAGAAATTTGCAACTATTTCGTGTATGTTAACGATAAGTTAAATTATAATATATTATTGTTTTAAAAGTTAGTAGACAAATTCAATAATTAAAGAAGACAGTAAAGTGAAAAAATCGACAAAAAATGACAATATTCGGTATAATGAAAGCATTCATAAAGGAAATATTAAAATACACAAATTATTGTAAAAAGAAAATTTTATGTCCTTAGCAAACTAATATAAATATCTTGATCACGAGAATACATTTTAATATTCAGTAATCAAATAATATCGTTTTATTTTTTACGATCTGTTTCTATGGTTTTCCAATTTTCGTATTGCCACTGTTGTACAACAAAGTTTTGATTACTCTATTCATTGTGATATAAGTTTCAACTTAAAACTGTTGTACATTCAAGTTATTGTATATTCAATTTATGAAGCTTCTATTCCACATATCTGTGATCACTTTTAGAAAAATTGTTCCTCAAGGCTGTTAATCGATTATTTGAAAATTCTAGTCCGAGGGAGGCTATAAATAAATTTCGTTACTATAAATAAATGTAAACAATAGATTCACTTTGCTTTCTCAAAAAGTAAGTGTCGAGATGTAACCAGAAAAAGTAAATCTAAGAAAAATGGATCTAATTTAAAATTTTGTTAATTCATGGCTTTAGAGTTATTTTTTTACAAATACAAACTTTTTCACATAAATTTGATTTTTTGAAACATTTTTTAAACATTTTCATAAATTATTTCGAAATAATTCCATTATTTTTATGAATAATAAAACTCTTCTGAGACATTAAATTATTTTTGAAAATTTTAATCCAAGGCTTTGCAACTATTCAATTATTTATTTTCATGAATAATAAAAATCATCGCAGGATTTCAGTTGTTTTTAATAAAATTTTACATGAACTATACTCAAAAATGTAATTATGCTTAAAAATTAAATTTCAATTTCTCGAAAAAAATAATTATTTTAACAAATATTTTCTAAAATTCATTGAATGATTTTAATTATTTACAAGAATATTAGATTTAGTGACTGGAATTAAATTATTTTAAAATATTTTAATAACGTTGTTCTAAAGAAATCAATTATTTGTGACAAAAAAAAGAATTAAAGAATTTCATTAAAAACTTTTTCAAAAAATCGAATTTTCAAAGTATTTTAATTTAATAATTGATAAGTAATTAAATTTTAGAAGGAGACACATTCTAATGTATTCACGTTTCTTAGGGCAAAGATTAATAATTAAAATTTTTATTAGTTAATTTAAAAAACAATACAAACTTCAAATTTTTTAATAAAATTCAATTTTTGCAGTTTTTTTTGTTGAAAATTTTGAAAAATAAGATTTTTTAATTCTATTACTTCAAGATAATTGAATTTTTATAAACAAATGATTGAAAATTTTTGATGTAATTGAAATTTCTTTATATTCTATTGAAAATAATTGACATTTTAAAAAAATATTATTTATATTTTTCTAAATAATCAAGGGTAGTTAGTCACCGTATAATTATAATTTTATTTTTAAAAATTTATTCGCGATACATTGAATTATTTTCTTAAATAGTAAAACTTGGACAAAATTAAATTACTTTTGGGAATTTTATTAAAATTCATTGTAAAAGTTCAATTATTTCTACAACTAAATAACAAAAATTCATTTATATTCACCACAAGAATTCAATTATTTTCAAAAATTTTTCTTAATTCAATAATTTGTAAATCTACTATTTTAATAAAATTTCCAAAAAGTATTAAATTATTTAAAAACAATTTTGACAAAATTCTACACGAATATTCAATTATTTTCTAAAAGAATGAAAATTGCATAGGAATTGAATTATTAAGAAATTCAATTATGTTAAAAATTTTTTTGAAATTCTCCGAAATTTCAATTATCTTTATAAATAATTAAATTGTTCGCTACAATTGAATTATTTTCAAAAATTTTAATAAAACTCTACGCAAACATTCAATTATTTTCATAAATATGGAATAGAATTCTTTGGAAGGATTTAATTACTTTTCTAAATAGTAAAATTCTTTGCAGAAATTCAATTAGTATCAATAAATTTTAATGAAATTGAATTAATCAAATTTTCAATTATAATTATGAATAGACAAGATTGTTTTTTGAAAAATTGAAAAAATCCTTTTTTAAATTCAATTATTTTTGAAATTGTACATTTATGTTCGAAAAGAAATAAATAAAAATTTGATGAGAAAATAAAACCGGTAAAAGCGGGGATTTTAAAGGTTAAACACAATTTATTATCAGTCACTAGAGTAAATGTCGGTAAAATTATTTCCTATTATTTTATTGGTGGTCGTTTTTCATTAACGATTTTAGTTTTTAACACTGTTTTTAAATGGAAATGTGAAAACTAAAAATCTAAATTTGACTTTTTGTTCAGAAAAGTAGCTTTTAGTAGAATTAGGCTCAAAAAAGTAGCCAAAAAGTAGCAAATAGTAACTTTTAGTAGAAGAGTGCGAAGCCTGCAGTGGTAATTTTTTGACGAATGTTGAAGTCCACAACGTTTATCAACGAAAAAAAATTCTTTAATGTTAATAAAATTTTATTTTTAATTGAATATTTGATTATACAACAATTATCATCAAAACATAAACATCAGTTTTTTTGTTTAAATATTTTTTTTGTCAAAATTGATTTATTTTAAAATAATTTACTTAGTGAACAATTTTTTTTTCTTTTATCAACGTAGTAGATTTCAACTTGGTTTTTTTTTGGACCACTTTTTTCATTTAAATGTTTAAAGAATTGAGCTGAAATTTTGTATACGAAGGTCTAAAATACAATAAAGAAGGGCAGTGATATGCAAAGATTTAGATTTTTTAAAAATTAGTTGTTACAAATTACTTTAAAATTACCAGTTGCCACGATAACTTTTAATCAATTTCTCGTCTTTACCGATTTCAAAGTTTTTTATTACAATTTATTTTCGATTTATTAAAACTTTTACACCTCTCAGCCCTTCTTTATTACACTGTAGACTTTTTTGTAAAATTTCAGCTCAATTTATAAAATATTTAAATGCGAAAAGTGGTCGAAAAAATCATTGAGAATCTATGAGTGACAAAAGAAAAGTCACATCCTGTTAAGGAACATTTGTTAAAAGGGTAAAAATCGTAGCATGGGAGAAGGAATAATTTGGTTGATTTGGGAGGAAGAGTATTGAATTTGAAAAAAAAATGTTATCAATGTCGAAGTCCTTCTTCCATTTTACAGTGAATTTAGCGCAATGCGTTAGTGCATTTGTTGGCGGAGCGCACGGTCACGTCACTCGCTCAACTCTCGAGGGAGTTTCGCGGCTTCTTAAATCAGGCCTTACCGCACACAATATCCACCTAACACGACCTACATAAAGGGCGTTTGGCGGCACGCCAACACGCGAACGGAACAGCCAAGCAGGGTTGTTAGCAGATACCAGCGGACAATTAAGCGAACCAAATCGATGAAGCAAAAATTTGTCTTCTCTATGAAAATCTTCTTTTGCTAGCTCACAGTTTTCCTGAAAGTATCAAATCGATACTAAAGTGGATCAAATTGATGCCAAAAATCTGATTCAATTTTTTATTTGATCCACATTTTTGGTATCAATTCGTTGCCATTTGATACTTTTGAGTTAACAGTGAGATTCTTTCTCCAGTTATTGTCCTGAACACCCTTTTTTAATTTTTGGGGTATAAAAATATCTTTTTTAAAGAACTTTTTAGATCTTTATAAAAGTTGTCGCCTGGAAGTTTCCGGCGTCTGATTACGAATATGATGTCAGATTTTCAAAATTAAAAATTGAGCAAATTTGCTTGAAAAATAGTCACTGGGGGGTAAAAAGTTGTTCCCTGCAATTTTTAATTATTACTACAAGATTTTTTATTACTTCTGGAGGTTAACGTTGAGGGTTCGAGCTCTTATTTCAAGGATTTGAAATAGAATTTCTTTTCATAGAATTCTTCTTTAGGATATTCTGAATTATAAGTTGCATTTAGAAAATTTTTAAGAATACCGATGACGATAATCGATAACTACGTTGCAAATTCGTTTTAAGAATGATTTAAAAACCTTTTTTAACGAGCATTTTCTCAATCAAATAATTAAAATTTTATTGCGAAAATAGACATTAACATTTAGCAACAAAAAAAAATATAAAACAGGAAGGTTACAAAAGGAGTTCGACTATACGTTAAGATATTAAAAAACAAATGTCATAATGGGAAATAAAAAAAAACTTGTCGCAGTATCTTTGCTTTTCGATGGATTTTTCATTTGAATGGTTTTGATTTTTTTTAGTGTGGCATTGAAAGAAGTAAAGAAGTAAATGCGATAGTTTGAAATTCTTGCTATAATCTTCATCAATATATTGTCGTAAAAAAGAAGTGTTCGTTTGCGTGTGTGTTGCAGACATCATATCCTTGAAAACATTTAACATTTACTTTAACATTAAGGCTTCAACAGAAATAGAGTCTGTTGTGTGTTGTTGTCTTATATAGATGTGTCATCACTCATCTCATTTCCACATGAAAATGTGTCCTTCTCTTCTGCTTCATTATACGCACCAGCAGCGCAGCCTTTCATTTATTCGAAGACCTTGACTGTATGCGTTGGATCTTTTTATATTTTCTTTCAATAATTTGAACGGAAAAACTGAGAAACAATAATAACTGGATAAACAAAGTAACAGAAAGGTATCATCGGAAGAAAATAATTTACTGCTTCCTCTGTCTGATTTATAGAAAGTTTATCTCTAACTTTGAACTTATTATCACATTTCATGTCCCCTGCATTTTTAAATGTCTTTTTTATCAAACATTAATGTCGCACTAACAGTCCACAATTTAGATTTTCTTAATTAAAAGTCAAAGAAACGATATTCTTTGTTCACGTCGCAATAATTTATTGAAAAAGAAAACATTTTTTCGGAAATGACAATATAATCTGTAGTTTTCATATTCACCTGTAATGATTCAAAGAAACATGACTATTGCTGATAAGCTATTTTTTCGATTGGTACAATTATGTGTCCACTTGTTAGTTTACTAGAGAAATATATATTTATTATTGATTAAGATAAGGATTTTTGCTATATATATATTTTTTTTGGTCAGAAATGGCGCAT
The DNA here is from genome assembly GCA_032872475.1 of Leptopilina myrica (nomen nudum). Lineage (NCBI taxonomy): Eukaryota > Metazoa > Arthropoda > Insecta > Hymenoptera > Figitidae > Leptopilina > Leptopilina myrica (nomen nudum). The sequence continues at coordinate 43,446,896 of CM065464.1, read as the reverse complement.
TTGTCATGAATTATTTATACAAATTATTTACTCAAATTAAACATGAGTGTAGTATTTTTAATTCTTTCTCTGATTGAGTGCAAAGCAATAAGAATCATTAATGATAAATTAAAGATAAAGTAGTCTATTTTTAAAGAGGAAAACCAGTGTTTCAAAAGTTCCTTTAATGATGTACAATGTTTTATCCTCAATTAATTTTTTCCGCATTCAAAAAAATATCTTGAGAAACAAGTTGATATTTCAATTTTGAAAAAGCATTCTTTTTTAGTCTATTGCAAATAGATACTTTTTGTCTGAATATTCGGAAAATTACGTAAAGTGTAAATATATACACAAACATCTTTACTTGATTTTTACAGATAGTGAAATTGTTCTCTTTGATGATAAGAAGGCTTGAATTAAAAAAAATTATAATTGTGTCATACTTTTCAAAAAATTAAAAAAAATTTTATTAGAAATGTTTTATTTACTTTTGAAGAATCAATTATATGTTTAAAAATACATAAGGATTGTGTGATGATGTCTCTAGTTGTTTTTTTCTTTGTTGACTAATGTTCCAATAGAACTTGTTATGAAAGGTATATTGAAAACATGGATTTAAAAACAACATTGTATTTATATAATGAATTCAATAATTTTTATAAACAAAAATTTTGCATACTCATGAAAAATCATTGCTTGAAATAATGTACATGTAATAGAAGTCATTTTTAAATTTTTTTCAAACTGTCGTTTGTGACACTGAAAGAAACTTTTTTCATGTTTGAGAATTTGCAATACTTCAAATTCGTTAAAAGTTGGAATAAACAAATTATTCTGTAAAATTTTAATAAATTTGTTATAGTTTAATTATTAATTATTAAATTATTAAGTTAGTTATTTAACATCTAATTATTTGCATAAATTGTAAAATTGTCACAGAAATTTAATTATTTATAACACAATTTTAAGAAACATTTTTTTTTGTTGAAATCATTCAATTATTTTTAAAACATTTTCTAAATTCATAATTATTTTCAATATCCATTATTATTTTAATAAAAAAGTTTTCCAAAAGAATTAAATTATTTAAAAGACCGTTTTTCAAAACTCTTTGCAAACATTTAATGATTTTCATAAATTGTAAAATTTTCACGCAGAAGTTTAATTATTTAAAACACACTTTTCGGCAAATTTTTCCAAGAAATTAATTATTTGAAAATAAAAAATTCAAAATTCATAAAAATGCACTAATTCTTTAAAATGTTATTAATATTTCTTCAAAAAATTTAATAATTTAAAAAAATTTTATATGTGATTCGTTTATTAGAAGTTAATAGTTATTTTCAGTACATTTTTTAACAATTTTCTTGAAAGAATTCAATTATTTTAAAAATGTTTTCAAAATGCAATTATTTTCATTGTCTACTATTTCAATAAAAAATGTCAAAAAATTTCAATAAAAATGTGTCAAGTATTTAAAAAAATTGTTTTTTTGTAACATTCTTTGTCAACATTCAATTATTTTCATAAGTAATACAATTTTCACAGGAATTTATATATTTTAAACACATTTTTCATAAATTAAAAAGAAAATAAATAAATCATTTAAAAATATTTTTATAAAATACTTCACATAAATTCATTATTTTCATAAATAATAAAACTTATAGCAAACATTTAAATATTTCTAATACATTTTGAAATAAATTTCTCGAAAAAAGCAATTATTTTTAAAAATATTATTAAAATTCTTCTAAAAAATTGAATTAATGTTAAAAAAATTTTATATAATTTCTATATTAAAATTTAATGAAATAGTTTTCAATATATAATTTATTAATATACTTGAAAGAATTTAATAATTTCCCAAAATGTTAATAAAATTCTTTATAATAATTCATTTATTTTTAAAAGTTTTCATAAAGCTCTTTAAAAGAATCAAATTTTCAGAAATACTCCAATTATTCAATGAATAATTTAGTTTTGTATTTAAATAATTCAATTCTTTTAGAATTTTTTAATAATAAATGTTTTAAAAGTTAATTTCAGTTAAAGTTTTATATAATGATTAAATATTAGAAACGCTAAAGTGGAAATTGTTTAAAAAGAAAAATATATTAGAAAATATTTAAAAATTTAAAGAAATTGTGAAAATTTTAATGAATGCATAAAAATACAATCAATCATGCTTTTATTTTTATGTTTCGAAACGAAATCTTTAAATGTTAAATATTTTAAAAATTAATTTCAGATAATAATTATAATGTTTTGGATAATTTTATTTGAAACTTTCAATAAAAAAAATATTGAACTTTGGAAGAATTAGAGTTGTAATTTTTAGAAAATGTTAAATCTGAATAAGAATTTACATTTGAAATAATCTACAAAACATTTATTTCTGTAAAAGAGTTTTTTAAAAAATTACAAAAATTTTTTTTAAATCAATATTTTAAATATTTTAATGTCAAAAAATTCTTATCTCATGTTTATATACACATACAATGTTTAAAATCGATTCATTAACATTTATAATGTTAATTAATGTTAATTAACTGCACAATGTCCTCAAACTTTCGAAAACTATTTCCCTTTGACCTTTATCACTCTATATATGGAATTTTTTTCATAAACATAAATTCATATAAAGAACATATGTTAAAGGCAATTTTATACTTCAAGCTACTTGGCTAGATCGTCTCAAGAAGTTATAAATTTCAGGCTTCTTGTTTTACTTAGCTAAAATTATGTTTGCCCACGGAATGACGATAAAATGTGTTATATACTTGTAATCAAGTCCCATCAACAAGTGTGTACACATTTTATAATTTTGTCAAATAAAGTTATCTTAAACATTAAAATTTATATAACTACTGTGTAATCATTTTTTTCCATTTTGGCAAAAAAGTTATTTAAAAAAAAAATTTTTAAGTTGTAAAAATGAATTACAATATGAATAGCATTCAATTGCTTTTGTTATTATAATTACTAATAAATAATTCGTTTAAGTTTATAATTTGTAAGCATTCAAAAACATTTAAAAATAAAAAAATGGTGCTAATTTCAAAAAATTATTTAATTTTTAGTTTTCGAGCAATTGACTTTTTTAAAATATGACACAAATGGAAATCGTGTCAAGAAAAGTGTCGGTTGCGACACGTTACGCTCTGTCACACGAAAGGGAAATTTCAGTAATTGTCATTGTTTGCTTATCTTACGCAAATGTCAAACTATTTTCCTCAATGTTTGCTTCTACGTCAAAATCAGTGTTGTTCTCGATTTAAAAACATCGTTAGAAAATTTTCTACAAACTTATTATACTTTTACAAAAATTTATCTTTAGAAAAAGGGTATCAGTAAGAAGATTAAAATTCATGAACTTTTTTTTTCCATTCCTGAACATAAAAAAATGACAATTCTTCCATAATAAATTACAACTTGGCTATAGATTTCGTTTTATAAATAATTGCGTATACCTCTGCGGTGGCTTGATTTAAGCCGATATTTAGGACTTGCGGCTAACTTCAATATCCTAACGCAACTCACTATTAAATCTTGTAGTGAGCAAGTGAAACTTTTACTCTAAGCAAGTTTTAATTTTTCTGGTCTAGTTTCTCCTGAACATTAAAACAAAAAAAATCTTTACAGTTTCGAAATAAAACGGAATATTTTTTCTTTTGTAAAAAAAAACTATGTTACTTTATTCATAAAAACTGTTTCATTTACTTTTTAAAAAAAGACCCGAAAGTTAATAAAAATAAAGAAAGATCATTGAAGGAACTGCAAAAAAATAAAACACGATTTGTATCTGAAACAAAAAAAAGTAACTAGAATTATAATTAATTATTCTATTACGATAGATGTAAAGGTTTATATATATACAATTACACAATTTCCGAAATACGTGTTCATGAATGATTGAGAGATTCTAAGAGCATTAAAAGAAGCTTATTCTAATTAATAATATCTCAGTGAACACGAAAACGTAATTTTTATTCTAAGAACGTTCCTGAGACGTTTTTAGAATGTTTGTTTGTCAAGCATAATAATGTCTTAAAAACTTATAATGTTTGGAAAATTATGTTAGAAATTAAAACGTTTTTAATACACCACTTAGCGGGCATGAAACGTTGAAAAAAAGTCACAAATCGTAGTATCAAGATTTGAAGAAGTGAATATTGAAAATTGTAGATGTACCTATTAAAATTAGAGGATGGTTTTTGACAGATTTTTTTTAGATAGTTCTCAGATCAAAAGCTTCTTTGTGATTAAAAATAATGGCCTTTAAATTAAAACCCAAGTGAGTTGGTAGTGTAGGGCATTGTTAATTTTGAATCTTTAACAAAAAAAGTTGACAAAAAATTTGTTTTACATACTTGAGAACTGTCATGGACAATATTTAGTTGCTTGGTAACCAAAAACGCGAAAGTTTATTTTAAATTCTTTCAAGTCTTAAATTGTGAACCTTCTGATAAGGTAACCACATAATTGATGCGAGTAAACAATGGCTGATCTAACAAATGAATTATATGAAGTATTTAAAAGCATCAGGTAAAGCATGATATGATGATACGTTTCTTGTAATGAATTTGATGTCCTTGAGCCGCCTGTTGACTATTAGAATACATTCATTGCTTTCAGTTAATTATTTCTTAAACGAACAATGTGTATTTCTATTTTTGCAATAATAATAATAATAATAATAATAATAATAATAATAATAATAATACTCGAAAAAAAAAATTTTAGGAAAAAGAAAAAAAGATTTATTTTAATTTTTTAAGTGAGACAAGAATGTTCCTCTTCCATGTTCTTCAGTTCATTAGATCTTAAAACATTCCTTGATGATTCAAAAAAGTTAAAAAAAGACATTTTGAGAATATATTCATTTCAGTATTTTCACTTTATAATCACTTTAAAATTAATTTACTAAATAATTTTTAAGGTATACTTCACTAACGAGGAAATGATTTTAATTTCAAAATGGAATAATTTTGTTAAAAAACCAAGAAATGTTTCAATTTTACTTAACCGAACGATTATTATTATTATTAAATTAAATTTGTTTAAATTTTTAAAAAATCAACATTGCATTTCATTAAATTATGAATGTATCACTATAGTCGTGCCTCTGGTAAATTTTTTATCTTTATTACATTAATAATTTATGAGTTAAATATAAAATTTCACATTGTTGATATTAACATTTTCCTTTTAAATTTTAATGTATCAACGAAAAGTGTAATAAATTTTTATCAATATTTAAAATCGTATTTAATTATGAAAATTTTAAAAATATCGTTTCGTGTCTGTATCGATTTTTCATTGGAAATTAGAAAATTAATTCTACTGAATTAAAATCAATTTGCTCGTTTCCGAAACATATATATGAAAAGTTTGAGGAATAATTTTGAATATTTTTTGCAAATATGTCTTATAGGGATTGTTAATATTATGTTCTGCAAAAGGAATAGTATGTTTATCGTTTTTTGTTTGGAAATTAATTATTTTTAATGTTGGTAAATTTAAGAAGCAAAAAATTATAGGTTATGTTTGTAATTTTTGGAATTAAAGTACACAAAGAGGATTAACTTCCAATTTAAGCAACTAATATTAAAATCTTCGTTACGACTGAAATAAATAATCGAAAGTTAAATTTGCTTTTACAAGATTAAATAAAATTTTTTAATTATGAGTTAAAAAGGTTCAAAATAACGCAAACATAACCTTAAAACGATTTGCTTTTAACTTTTCTTTCGAGTGTACCACAAATAATCTCGAATTTTTACTTTAAATTTTAATTATTTGTAAAATTAAAAATTAATAACTTATATTAAGTTAGTAAGTAATTAATTGTTATTAACATAGCAATTAACATAACTTGAATGTTTAAATTTTCGTCCAAATCTTCTCCAGCCTTGACAAACGTATAACAATTCCCTGACAACGTAGATTTCTCTGCTATTTTCACATTTTCGTCCAATTTCCAACAACAAACCGACGAAGCCACAACACAAAACATTCATTTCCTGTAAAACTAAATTCACGTGAATTTGATTTCGACTAATGAATTTTTATTACAAAGTTTTCATTACAAAGACAGAAAGTTAGTTTCAAAAAATTTTTCTTTAAATTGTTTCTCTTAGTGATATTCTTAAGTCGAGAAATTTTAAGAAGCTTTATTAACAGATTTAAATTAGACGACGGAAAATAAAAAAACATGGGCTTTGAATATTTTTAGAAAATTAATTTTCCCTTTTTTGAATTGTTAAAAATGGTTGTACGTCTTATAGCTAATTTTTTTAAAAAATATGTAAAGTTTATACTTCTTTTATTTTAAGTCGTATATAATAAAGATTTTCCTTTTCTTGTCGCCTATAAGTTTTCTTATCTTTATTTAATTATACATCAAAATTTTGACGCACTTCGATACAGTGTTTTGCATTCTCATTAGAAAACAAAACAAAATAATAGATAGACGCAGGTTTTGATGACTCAAACAGAATGTTTTCATAAGAAAAAACATTATTTGCTTTGAACATACACGTAGCAGACAGTATAAAAGTCAGAAATAAGTAAACATCGAAATGATGGAAATCTACAACAAAAAACTAGCTAAACTAAAAAAAAAAGTTTCTTATAATTTCTTATACACTTTTAATGCTTTTAATTAATAAAAGAAATTATCACGAACAGTAAGAATCGCGTTTAAAAACGTATAGTAGTAAAACTTTAAAAACATTTAGTTTAAAAACTCTAATGTTTGGAAAAAAAAATTTTTTTTTTAATTGTTTCATTGACAACGGTCGATTTTAAATGAAAAAAAACAATATTTAGATCATCAATAAGAAATGAAGATATTTTTACTATTTGAAAGTGTAGAAAGAAATAGCTGAAAGTCCCTGAGGTTGACTCGAGGCCCCGTAAACTTGAATTTTATCGGTGGCTTTCAGCCAAGGACTCGGTGCAGTGTGCAATGCAGGAGTAAACTAGCTAAAGTTCTAGTAAATCTACTTTCCCTCTTACAAAAGTGTATTTTATGTTTCTTTTATCTATTCACTATACAGCATAACTGTTCTTAAAAAATAAGGATAAAAGTTTAGAGAAATTGAAAACAAAATTATTTTTTTTACATACAATGTAACATTTATTATCTCTATAAACAAATATAATACAGGAAACCGCGAGGTATTAAAAAGTGTTGCAGATTAAATTAACACCAAAAAAGATTAAAATAATCAATTTTGGTATTATTTTTTACAACGGATGAAATTTTAGTTTATTAAATTTTTTCATAACCATAAAACATGAAGATATCGATAACTCTGAGTCTTCGACTCCGATTTCTTCATATTTTATAATAATTAAAGGTGACCAAGTAATGAAATCATTATTTTATATTATAAGAATACTTCTTCAAAATTATTTTCATTATTTCAATTCGATTATTATTTTCAAAAATTTTTAACAACAATTTTACTTTATATCTACTATTTTTAATAATAATTAATTTATCAATTTCACAAACATTCAATTATTCGTAAATTCTTTAATTAAATGCATATTAGAAAATAAAAACTTCAAATAATATTAAAAAAATTCAATTCAACTTTTTCAAAAATATTAATTTCCAAATTCCATTATTTCCAAAAAGTTCACTCTATTTTTCTTTTAATAGTCAATTATAATCTAAAATTTTAACTGAAATTCATTTTTATAAAATGAAAATCAATTTTTATTATAAAATTCTACAAGAATTTAATTATTTAAATGCAAAAGTAAATAATTTATTGAATAATTGAATGTTTCTCAAAATTCAATTCTTATAAAGAATTTTAGTAACAAATTTTTTAATAATTCAATTCTTTTGTCGAATTTTATTAAAACTTGCATGAACATAATTACTTTTTTCAAGGAATTCAATTATAATTGTATGAAAAATAATTGAAACCCTGCGATGAGTTTTATAATTTTCAAATTTATTCGTTTACAATTCAATTTTACAAAATTTCAATTATTTAAAAATTTTGCAATTAAATATATATTGAAAAATAAAAACTCGAAATAATTTCAATAAAAATTTTATTAAACTTTTAAAAAGATTTAATTCTACAGAATTTTTTGTCAAAAAAATGAAAAATTAAGAGATTCAATGATTTTAGTTTGAAACTTTTTGAAAATTTAATTATTTCTAAAAGTCCAGATTATAATGCTTTTAATGCCTAAATACAATCTTAAAGTTTAACTAAAATTCATTTTTAAAACCATTTTTATTAGTAAATTCTACGAGAATTCAATTATTTAAATGAAAAAATAAATAATTTATTAATTTCATGTTTGTTGAAATTAAATTCTTATAAAGAATTTTAGTAACAAATTTTTTAATAATTCAATTCTTTTGTCGAATTTTATTAAAACTTGAATGAACATAATTACTTTTTTCAGGGAATTCAATTATAATTGTATGAAAAATAATTGAAACCCTGCGATGAGTTTTATAACTTTCAAATTTATTCGTTTACAATTCAATTTTAGTAAATTTCAATTACTCGGAAATTCTGCAATTAAATGTATATTGAAAAATAAAAACTCGAAATAATTTCAATAAAAATCCTATTAAACTTTTGAAAAGATTTAATTCTACAGAATTTTTTGGCAAAAATATGAAAAATTAAGAATTTCAATGATTTTAGTTTGAAACTTTTTCAAAATTTAATTATTTCTAGAAATCCAGGTTATAATGCTTTTAATGCCTAAGTATAATCTTAAATTTTAACTAAAATTCACTTTTAAAACCATTTTTATTAGTAAATTCTACGAGAATTCAATTATTCAAATGGAAAAATAAATAATTTATTAATTTCATGTTTCTTGATGTTAAATTCTCATAAAAAATATTATCAACAAATTTTTTAAATCATTAAATTCTTTGGACGAATTTTAATAAGATTTTTAAGAATAATTACATTATTCGAGGAATTTGATTAAAATTGCATTAAAAATAATTGAAATTCTGCAATGAGTTTTATTATTTATGAAAATAATTGAAATTCTGCAATGAATTTTATTATTTATGAAAATAATTGAATTTCTAAAAGAATTTTATTATTTATAAAAGTAATTGAAACCCTATAGAAATGTTATTATTTACAAAAATAATTGAATTATTCCGAAGAAATTTATAAAAAAATTTGTAAAGAATTGAATTTCATTAAAAATTTTTATTATTTACGAAAATATTTGAATGTTTGCTTAGAATTGTAATGAAATTTTTTTTTAATAACGGAATTCTTTTGGAAAATTTTATTGAAATATTAAATATTGAAAATTATGGAATTTTAGAAAACTTTTGAAAATAATTGAAATTTTGACAAGAATTTGATTAAAAATTTTGTAAAATAATTGAATATCAGAAAAGAATTTTATTATTTTATAAAAAGAATTGAAATTTTGACGAGAATTAAAAAAAAATTGGAACACAATTGAATTTAGTAACTATGTTACTAAGTTAGTTAGTAAGTTGGTAACTAAGTTAGTGACTAACTTACTATTCTCCCTGAAGAAGCTAAATTCGTTGAATTTTTACAAATCGTTGACTTTCGTGTTTTATTCAAAACAAAATTTAATTCATAGTTAAAATTTAAAAATAACATCAAAATAGATTATTTTAATCCTTTTTAGCGTTAATTTAATCCTAGAGGGATTAAACTGTTGCAGATTATTTTAATCCATTATGATGTTATTTTAACACCCCACGTTTTACTGTGTAACGCTCTGTTTCTTACGGGGTTGGTTTCGACACAATCTTTCTAAATTGATATATTTGTTGAAATGAAGATAATGTTATTTTTGTGTATAAAACTAAAATACAATTCCGTTAAAAAAATTTTTTCTTAAAAAAAGAATTTATTTATAAATAAAAAATAAATAAAATTATGTTCTAGAAAATGTCAAACTGAAACTCCCTTTCTTGATTAAGTACATGATTCGAGGATTATTTATTATTTGACTAAAAATAAAATTAATTTTTCGTTATTTTTCTGTATACAGCTTTTGAATAAATTTTTTTATAATTAGAAAAAGGAAGGAAATTTAAGAAAAAAAATCAACAATTTTAATATCCTTCCCGAAAAAACGCGGAATAAATCAGAAAAAAGCAATATTTAATTTATTTGATGGATTAATGGATATAAGAGTGACAGAAATATTCCGCACCGTATATCTTTTATAATTAATTTCAGTCTCGACAGATTTTACTATTCTCTGTTTCGGTTGAATATTGAAAAATTAATCTAAGTGGATTTGTCATGTTATTCCCTCTCGCTTTTATATATGAATTTTCAAGGGTCTTTCGAAAATAGAAAATTTTGCTGTTTTTCTAAATCGAACACAGAATGCTTCCTCCGTCGCATATTGCCCAGAGAGAGAGAGAGAGAGAGCTATACTGCTTTAAATTGTCGACTATGTATTGGATCGATTTTATACGACTGTCACAATAATTTTACTTTTACATTGATGCTCATTCGTTCGAGCTCGTTACGTTTATATTCCAGTTCACATATCTTGAAAAGATCGTTTAGATTTTGCTATATACTCATCGTTTCGGGGAGAGAGAGTCTTGCTTCAGTCTTTACTACTTAGAGAGCAAAAACATTTTTATTGAAAAAAAAAATTGACAAGAACGAACATGAAAAACAGATAAACTTATTATCCATCGAAAGGATAATAAGAGTTTTGTGATAATTATAATTTTATGCATTTACAAGAAAATTTTCTCGTTTTTAAAAACGAAAAATCGAAATAAAATTAAATTCTTCTCTACTTTTCATGTACTTAATTTTTAAGTAATTAATTGTCACTAAGGATACAATTATTAAAAAAGAACATGATTTAGAATCAAAAATAACAATACCGTAGCATTATTTTTTTGTTCTCGTTTTTAAAAACGTTGTGGACTTCAGCCTCAAAAAATTTTTGGTGTAAAAATCATTATGTAGGTACGAGGGTCTGAATAAGAACGTATATTATAATAATACACACAATGGATAACTACCAAATTATTTAACTCGAGAATATTCTATTTGGGAAAAATGTATAGGCATATTAAATATTTAAAACTTTTTTCACTGGCTTACACACAGTGCATCTAAATATTGTTATATTTTTATCTGTTATTCTCAAAAACAACATCGTGGTCAATAAAATTGTACTTTTTGAATTTTTATCAACCCACCTCATATTCTTATATTTAGAAAAAAATGAAATACGTATATTTCCTTTTTTTAAAAATTAATATTTAATGATGTCTGCATTTTGTATGGAAAACCCACTTTTTTTTGTAAATACCGTCTTTTCAAAAATCAATGTTTCTAAATCGGATATTTCTCCATTCTCTTCAAAAACATATTCTATTATTAAAATATTAGAACTAATTTATTATAAAATTAAGGCAAATAAAACGAAAACACCAGGACAATGATAATAAAAATATTTATTTACTCCGCACTCGGAAAAAATTCTATTCAAGGAAATCCACTTCAATAGGCGCCAAGAATATTCGACACTTAAATTATGTAGGAAATAATTTTACAATAAGAATATTTCTTACTTAATTTTAAGTGACGAATATTCTTGATGCCTATTTAAAAAAAAATTTTCTCAAATTTAGACTACGATTTTTTCAGTGACACAACGTTTCGAAATCTAAATGTTTTCCTCTTCCGGGAGTCTATTAAAAAAATATATTCAAACTTAAAATAATAATGAAAAATAATTTAACAACAAATGAAATAAATATTGATAAATAATTAACTTGACAGAAAATTAATAATTGATATAAACGAAGACTTAAATCTTATTTAATTTTTGCCCTGAAAAAGAAGCACCTCAAAGTCAGAAGATTATAAACAAACTTAATATTCATAAAATAAAATAAAATAAAAATTATTGAAAAATTAAAAAATGTTGAATTAAAAAAAATTAATTTAATAATAAAAAAATAAAAATTAGTCAAAAGAATTTAAAAAATAAAATTAGTAATGATAATGAATCACTATGAAGAATTATAAATTTATCAAAAATGAAAGAATTTATAAAAAACATAAAATAATATTTTTAAAAAATTAGAAATGATTGCAGAAATTCAAGTATTTTCAAAAGTTGATAAAATTCTACGTTAAAATTCAATTATTTTCCAAAAAATCCTCGTGCAAATTTCAATTATCTTTAGAAATAGTAAAATTCTTCTCCAAAAGTGAATTATTTTGAAAAAATTTTCTTCAATCAACGCCTTTCAAAATTTAATATGTACTTTAATAGAATTGACCCAAAGAATTAAATTGTTTGAAAAAATGAAAATAAATTATTATTTTCATAAAATAATAAAAATTTTCCATAAATTCAATTATTTACAAACATTTTAATAAATTTCTTTGCAATAATTTAATTATTTTCATAAATAATATTACCGGGATTCAATTAGTTTCGTAAATAATAAAATTCCACTAAAAATGTAATTATTCTTAAAATTTTTATTAAAATTCGTCAAAAGAATTCAATTCATTAAAAATTTTTAGATAAAATTCTTAATATTAAGAAGATTTAATAATAATATGATAAGGAAGACTTAATAAAAATAAGATTTAAAAATGAATTTCAGAATGAATTTGAAAAGTTTAAAAAAAAAAATTCATAACAATTATTTAAAATAATGGATTTTTTGTAGAAAATTTTTAGTTAAAAACATTTTTAAAAAATTGCAATTATTTTCATTTTTATAATAACTAATACGAACGAGTGATAAAATCATATTATCATATTTTTAATACAATTTTAATCGAATTTTTCGGGAAATGTAATTTTTTTAAAAATGTTATTAAAAATCGTAGAAAGAATTCAGTTATTTAAGAATTGATTGTTAAAAATCCTTATCAGAATGTACTTTCAAAAAGTATTCAATTATTCAATAAATTATTTATTTTCAAATTTAAATAATTGAATTCTAGTAGAATTTTCCAATTAAAAGTAGATTTAAAATTGAATTTTAGATATAATTTTAAATAATATTTGAGTTTTACAAACAATATAACGTGGATTTTTAGAAATAATTGAATTTGGAAATTAATTTTTTTTTGAAAGTTTTAATTGCATTTTTCTAATATTATTTAAAGGTTTTATTTTCTAATAAATAGTTAATTGCTGAATTTACGAATAATTGAATTTTCGCAAAATATTGAAGATTGTAAACAAATGGATTTAAAAATTTGTAAAAAACTTTTTTTTTTAATTGATTTAGGTAATGAAGAATTTTGGTTAAAAAAAGAAAACTCCGAAAAAATTAAAGTCTGTATTTTTCATTATTTTCAGTGATTCGAGCTTTTTTATAATGAATTTAGTCGAAAATTTCTTTTTTAAACTACAATTTAAGGAAAATTCATACAAAATTTGTTTATAAAACTTAATGAAAATAGTATTTTATCATTTTTTCTTTTTTTAACGAAACTATAAAGAATATGGTAAACCTATATGCTTTATGTCTCTCAAACTGTTATTTGTATGGAATACATATTTTGTGAAGGGCGATCATTCATTTGCGCAATACACAAGTTCGATTACCTAACATTAGACAGGTGACCATGAATTCAATAAATGTTGTAATGTACAAATTAATTCAATACAAAGTCCATTTGTTCCCAATGTACTCAATTCTAATAATAAATTATGTACATATATTCACTATTATTCGGATTTTCCCTTTCTTATCATTGGAAAACTACATTACAATATGTGAAAAGGAAAATAACCACAAGTCATTTTCCGTTTATTTTCGGAAATCTTATTTTCTAAAAGTGATTAAAAGAAAATTATTTATTTTACACTTATTTTTCTACTAATAAAAGAATGTGTATTCGCATTACTAAATTATTATTATAATTAATTATAACAATTAATATAACAATTAATTGTTTAAACAAATTAATAAAAAATTAAGCATTTTTGAAAAACCGTTAACGCCAATCGATTCTGTAGGAAATATTAAAAATGTTTTATATGGGTCACATTTTTTTCAAAGTTGTTTTTAATTTTCTATTGTTTAAACAAATTATATAATAAATTATTAAAGATTTCTAATTATGAATTTTTTCAAAATAATTGTTGTTAAATAATTGGAAATTAAAAATAAAAATGCAAGTGTATCTTTTTTTCAATTTTCCTATAAATCCAGTTGTCAATTTTACTTAAAAGTCGTAATTTAAAAACAAAATTTTTATAATAAACAAATTATGATAAATAAAGTCTGTTTCACCACATGCATAAACAAATTGATTTTAAGTAAAACTAACAATTTTATTCATAGGTAAATTGAAAAAAAATATATACAACTTTTTTTCTTTTTTAATTTCCAATTGCTTGACAATAATTGTTTAAACAAATTATATAATAAATTATTAAAGAAGAAGTTTTATATGGATCAGATTTTTTTCAAAGTTGTTTTTCATTTTCAATTGTTTAACACTGATTGTTTAAACAAATTATGTAATAAATTATTAAAGATTTTCTAAATTTTTATGAATTTGTTTAAACAATTTAAAAATAAAAATAAAAGAACAAGTGTTTTTTTCAATTTTCCTGTAAATCCATTTGTCAATTTTACTTAAAATCAATTTGTTCAAGCTTGGAATGAATCATCCTTTTATCAGTATAATTTGTTTATAACAATTTCATAAACAAAATACGATTTAGAGGGAAATATTAAAATCTTTCTTAATTTTTCACGTAGATTTGATTAGCGTTGAGTTTTTGAAAATTGCCAAATTTTTTATTAATTTGTTCAAACAATTATTAGTAAACAATTGGAAATTAAAAACAATAAAACAAGTTTATCTTTTTTTTTAATTTTCCTGTAAATCCAATTGTCAATTTTACTTAAAATGAATTTGTTTAAGCTTGGAGTGAATCATCATTTATTCAATATAATTAAATGATTAAACGAACTTACCTGTAAGTGAAGTTCTATCATAATTGTATGAAGCGCCTCTTCTGAAGATATTATATATTGTAGTACCCCTTCAGGTGTCTCACTAACGCCACACTTTTCAAAGATAATCGAAAAATTGAACTACTAACTGGAATCCTACATTATCTACTCTCCCTCTCTCCGGATTTAGCTCATTCCTTTAAAGTATTGCCGTAATATATGGGATTCTATTTTTTAGAATAACGGGATAATTTATTTACTTTTCAAATTAAATTTACGGGTGGGAAGCATCTCTTCAGAAGAGGCGCTTCATACAATTATGATAGAACTTCACTTACAGGTAAGTTCGTTTAATCATTTAATTGTATTTCGCGCCTCTTCTGAAGATATTATATATTGTAGTCGTTTAAAGATCATTACGGCAATTTTTTCTTGTGAAGTAAGTAATTAATCTTTATTGCAATTTTTATAATATTGTGAAATACAGATTTTTTTTTTTTTTTTTTTTTTATAATAATTCTAAGAATTATGAAATTATAGAGAAACATTACAGAAAAACTAACAAAAATATTTCTTATTCTAACACAGATAGCGCAAACAAGTTTCGATCTACAACAACATCTCTTTTATAAAACTTCGCAAATGTGTTGGATTTTTCGGTCCAACCTGCGGTTTTTAAGATGGTATCTATATTAATACCAGCTTTATGTGCCGCTGAAGTAGCAGCATGACGAGTGCTATGAGCACTAAAAATCTCAGTATTTATTCCACTTTGCGTCATTACGTCCTTTATCCAGCGACTCAATGTTTGTGTAGAGATCGGATTGTAAGGTTTCTTATAAGATAACAAAAACTGTTTATTCTCGCCCCTTAATGAACTAGTTCTTTCTAAATATTCTTTAAGGGACAAAACCGGACATATCAGATTATTCTCAGTATAGAAAGGAAGAAACAAAGTAGGTTGAGGCCTATTTATTTTTGAAGTCTTGATTTGATCAGGGATCTTAATTTCAATTCCATTGTCAGTTTCCTTAATATTTCTAACATCTATTGATATTAAGGTTTGAAGCCGATGTCCCGTTACGAGGGCTAACAATATTGCCATTTTCGAAGAAAGTTTTCCTAGACTCAGATCGCTATTTGGACCCCACTTTGAAACAAAATCTAATATAATCTTTGGATCCCATGTCGTATTATATTTCGGTTTGGATGGTCGCAATTTCGACACACCTTTGAAAAAACGTTTTACCCTGTCATCTTCCGCTAAATTTGTTCCGTATATTAGTGCTATTGCGGATCTAAAAGAGTTTAAAGAACCATAAGACATCCCTTTTTTATATTCATTAGTAAGAAAACTTAAAATATTTTGAATTGAGCCTTGTAAAGGATCAATGTTTTCAAGATTACAAAACTCCCACCATTTTTTCAACCCGCAATCATATTGTTTCTTAGTTGAGTTTGTTAATGAGGAAAACATAACATCCGCTGTTTCTGCTGATACTTGTTTCATTTCAAATGCCTGTTTGATAACACGTTCGCAACCAGGGTAAGCGTCTTCCACATTGGATGGGGCTCCCTGTTAATAGATTGTAGAAGATTAACATTTGGTTTAAAAATTAAAGGCTTAGAAATTGACAATTTTAGAAACAGTGGAAACCAGGGTTGAGCTGGCCAGTAAGGTACGATTAAGATTCCTTTTGCGTTTTCAAAATCAATTTTTTGTAAAACTCTTAATATTATGGAAAAAGGCGGAAAGGCGTAAAAATAATATTGTTTCCATTTTAAAGTGAACGCATCTACAGCATAGGAATCGGGATCTCTTTTCCAGGAGACGTAACGTCTACACTTGGTGTTTGACCTTGATGCGAAAAGATCAATTTCTGGTTGACCAAAATTTTTTACAATACCCACAAAAGATTCACTATGTAACGCGTATTCCGTTTCCGTTTCTAGTTTTCGTGATTCAAAATCTGCTTCTTTATTTTTCTTGGATGCTATATATGATGCAAATACCCACAGATCTCTTTCTTCACACCAGATCCAAATTTCTTTTGAAAGCGCATTTAATAAAGGATATTGAACCCCACCTTTTTTATTTATGTATGCAATGGCCGTCGTGTTGTCCACCCTTAAAAGTATATCTTTTCCTATTAATTTTTTCGCAAAGCATTTTAGGCCCATTAAAACAGCCATTAATTCTAAACCGTTAATGTGTTTCGTTTTTTCCTCTTTCGTCCAAAACCCATGAGCACGTTTTCCATTGCATGCAGCTCCCCAACCAGTGAGAGATGCATCAGTAAAAATTTCAATGTAAGGGTCGAAACAGGTGATAGAATTGACTGCTTTTGGAATATTTAATTTCCACCATTCGAGATCGGATAATGACAGATTTTTTAAAGACATAATTGCTTCAAAATTGTCATTATTCTCTCTAAGAGCCAAAAATCTTTCGTATTCAAAATTTCTTATATATACGCGGCCGTATTTTAACGTACAACAACAGAAACCTAACGTCCCGATAAACGAAGCGAATTCACGAATCGTGCATTGTTTTGTATTTTTAATCTTTTTAATTTGCAAAGATATTTTTAATTGCTTATCTGATGGAAGTTCGACAGTCATATTGTCTGAATTATAATCTAACCCTAAATATCTACACTTCATCGAAGGTATAAGATTACTCTTTTGTAAATTAATAACAATACCTAATTGTTTCAAATAAGAACAAGTTGTATTTATATTTCGTTCGCACTCATTTTTTGTTCTTCCAAAAAGAAGCATGTCATCTAAATATATTACAGACTGTAACCCCAACGACCTTAAATGAGAGATAACTGGTTTCATTATTTTAGTAAAAGTATAAGGTGCTGTACTTAACCCGAACGGTAAACAGGTATATTCGTACAGTTTCCCTAAAAACAAGAATCTTAAAAATTTCCTATTATCTTCCGCGATTGGAATTAAATGGTATGCGTCTTGAAAGTCAAGAGTTGCCATAAAACAACCAGGACTTATAACTCGTCTAACTGTTTTATCGTCCTCTAATTTAAAGTGTTCAGTCTTTATAAATTTATTTAAATTTTTTAAATTCAAAATGAGACGATATGAACTGTCTGGTTTCGGAACTACGAATATATTTGAAATAAATTGATCCTTGCAAGGATCAACTATTTTAATGGCGCCCATTGCCATTAGATCAACAATTTTTTTCTTTATTATTTTAATTTCAAGTTCCGACCATTTGGTTTCTTTAGGGATTGTTAATTGGTATACATTAAACGCGAAAGGAATCTTATAACCTGTAATCCAGCTTAAAATTATTTTAGTGGGTGACATTTTTTCCCATTCTTTAATAAAATATTTTAAGCGCCCTGCATGTTTTACCTGACTTAATTGCGTTCCTTGTTGTATTTTTTCTTCTTTATTGGAGGATTGTAACTCGTCTTCTGACCGCGCGCTGGAAACTTCTGCCCGTTTTGCTGAAATTGACGTCTCGGCGGTTGACGACGTTCCGGGCCTCTCAAGTTTTTTGTCGAATTGTTTTGTTTTTTCATCTTTAATGCTCCACTTGATGTGGCTAACACTTTTGTCGCCTTTACTTGGTCTTCTAAATTTTCTCCAAATAACCATTCACCTACTTGAGTGGAATTAAGAGTTTCTCGCATAGAAACATCTATATTTTTTAAAATAAGATTTCTACGAATTGCTGACTCATCGAATTGCAAATCTGCAAGTATTCTGAGAACACTGCTCACGATTCCTAGCATTTCGAGTTTTTTTTCATTTTCCAGAGTAAACGCAAAGGAAGCTAAATTCATGAGCCCACCAAGACTAGCAGTAATTTTTTGTTGCGTGTCGAGAATGCGTATATCTCTCTTTACAACAGCATCTTGTAATGCGGCTTTTACTTCAGCATTTAATTTTGGTGGATCCAAAAACAAACAATTTTTTGGCGGGGGAAACTTAACCTTCAAAATTTTCTTTTCTTCCTCTGGTAATCCTTTTGTAATTATTTCATGTACTCTTACGGCCAAATCCTCATTAGCTTCTGGCGCTAGAACTCTTTCTGGATCAATTCGGCTACCAATAACGTTTAGCTCTTCAATAGAAAGCGAATTTATTGTCTTTGCCGGTTCAGTATTTTTTTCTGAAGTGGATACTTGTTCGCTATTTATTACACTTTTTGGTTCTGAATTATGTGAAATTTCATTTTCACGTGCATCTTGGCTTCTTGCAGAGAAACCCTCATCGTCAGAGCACTCGTCCGTACATACTGTTGGACTTTCAGAATCAGTTTTGTAATTTGAATAATGATAACTATCTCTAGACAAACTTCGACGTCTATATTTTTCCCTTGACGACCTTTTAGATTGACGATTTTTGTATTTTCCTAAAATAAAATATTTAATTTTTTAATTTTAATTTTTTTTTTTTTTGAATAATAAATATGTTTATGCATATGAACAACCTCGGATCGTTTGCACACAAAAAACATATTTTGGATATATTATACTGATTGAGTTTGGTTTTGAGCAATATGTTCTCAATTAATGAGAAATTATATATATATTAAGACAAAAATCTTGCAAGATAGTGTCTTATTTATTTACTTTATTCTAGGAGCAAAGTATTTTTGAATCTGTCTCTTCGTACACAAACGTTTGCAGAACGTTGTGACAGACAGTGCTCTTCGCCCTTTTCCACAATCAGTTGCATTTTTTATTATAAAAATTTAACCGAACATATTTATTTTTAAATTAAGATTCTCATTAAAAACCAAACATTTTCTCGGTATTAAAATTAAAACATCAAATTAACATTTTTACCTCGTGTCAAAGCTAACCTCAAAATTTAACTTACTTCTTTTTCGAAATCTGTCCTCCATTTCTTCTTGAAAAATTCGCATTTTTTTCTTCATCCACATGCCGTCACTATCCTCCGACGAACTGGATTTACTTCTTTTTCTTCTTCCCATTTCTATTTTTAAATTTGAAAAAAAACTTTTCGATTTTTTTTGTATTGACGTTGTGACACACTTGAAAAGAATGAGCTAAATCCGGAGAGAGGGAGAGTAGATAATGTAGGATTCCAGTTAGTAGTTCAATTTTTCGATTATCTTTGAAAAGTGTGGCGTTAGTGAGACACCTGAAGGGGTACTACAATATATAATATCTTCAGAAGAGGCGCGAAATACAATTTGTTTATAACAATTTCATAAACAAAATACAATTTGGAGGGAAATATAAAAAACTTTCCTAATTTTTCACGTAGATTTGATTAGCGTTGAGTTTTTGAAAATCGCCAAATTTTTTATTAATTTGTTTAAACAATTATTGTCAAACAATTAGAAATTAAAAACAAAATAACAAGTATGTATTTTTTTAATTTTCCTGTAAATCGAATTGTTACTTTTTTAATATATTGGTTGGTTCCTTAATGGGACTTAATGGGTTAAAGGTTGCGTTGAAATGTATTAAAATTTATTAATCGTCATTAATTGTTTTTCGACACATTGTTCATTTTATAATGAAATCTTTAAAATTTTTAAAGCCTTTTGTTCAAATAAAGCTAATTGAAATAACAAAAGCAAAACATACCGGTGCAATATGATTCCTATCGAAATTTCCGTGTAAGATAATTCTTATTCAAAGTTGTGTGCAATATAATACCTTCGCAAGCAAGCATAATACAATATAATTATTAAATTTATAAGTTTCGATCAACTTTCCAATTAAGGTTCATAGTCAATAAGAAATTGACGTTTGATGTTTAATTAATTTCCATCTTTTTACTTGAATGAAAACTATCAGAATCATGTTGGAAGGTTTGTTTTAAGATACTCATCCGATAAGAAAGTAATTTTTTAATTTTTTACAACTTTTTCATTTTACTTATTTCATTTTAATATTTAGTAATGTTCTCCACTTACATATGAAATCAGAAGTAAAATTTTTGCAAGTAAGAAGGTTTCCCTCTTATGTACTTAGAATTTCATAAATAATAAGTTTTGGGGTACAGTTTTCCTTAAATACAATTTCAAATTTAAACTTTCAAAATTTCCTCAAATTCGCTTAAAACTTCTTACATAGAAGTTTTCTAGGTCGCTGATTACGAATCTAAACTCAGATTTCCAATACTTTCAAAATTCAAAATGATGGACATCTTTTTCAAATCTCAAATTCGCTCAAAAGTTGTTATTCGGGGTCACCATTTTGAATTTTTGAAATCTGTCTTTGGATTCATAATCAGAGACTCCAAAAACCCCGGAGTAACAAGTTTTAGGTAAATTTGACCAATTTTAAAAAATTGCCAGCCATTTTAAATTTGATCAAAATTTTGAAAACCGGACTTTTGAATCGTAATCAGCGACCTTAAAAACTCATGAGTTAGAAGTTTTCAAAAAAATCCAATACTTGGTTTTCTCGGGGGACAGGAAAGGATTTTTTGTTCACATTAAAGCCTTAGGTATAAATTTTATGAATTACAAAAAGCATATAATGTTGCTACATTATCCTCGAATAAATAATTAAATAGCTTTATGCGAGAGCAATTAAGATTGTAATTATAAAGGAAGCCAGTGGATTATTATATATTGAGGCAAAATATTGTTATAAATAGCCATAAATATTTATTTTCCGGATGAGTATTAAAAAATAAATATCGTTTCTCATGCAGACGACGATGCTATCTTTTAGACATTACTGGAAGAATCTTATTCGCTGTGATGATAATAACTCGGGATTTACTGTCATAGGAAAACTATTTTATTCGGCAATGTAAGGTAAACTTTTCCTTGTTCTTTATTTCTTCTGGAAGCATTCCACGAAAAAGCTTGGCATCAGCCAACCAAAATTGTAATTTCGTCGATTGTTCAATATTGTTACCCATAAATGTCTGTGTTAGCTTTATCATTGTAATCCCAGCATGAATTTATTAATTTATCATTTAGTTTATTCTTTCCAAATCGACGAAAAATGTAATTATTACTAAATTTCTTAACTTACATTATTAATAATCATTGTGTTTCGGTTATTTGGTTCGCAGTTTGAAGTTAGTTTGATGTTTGCTTTTTTGTTCCCCAAAGTTTTTAATAAATGTCCTTCTTACTTTATTGAAATTTTATACCAACTTAATGTCATAAAAATCATTATAATTTTTGCAAAGAATCTTACAATTTTTAAAAATAGTTAAATTGTAATAAAATTTAAAAAATTTGTTGAAAATAATTGTATTTAATTGAAAACTGCTATTAAAAAATTTTTTAAATAAATGTATTCTGTTGAGAATTTTTCTTTACAATTTAAATAAAAATAATTGCATTCCTCTGAAGAATTTTATTAAAAAATTTTATATTCTTATTAATTTCTTTTTAACAATTTCTTTGAATTTTTTAAATAATTTTAATTGAAAATTTGGAAAATAATTGAATTCTATAAAGAATTTCTTTCCGAGTTTTTAAAATAATCGCTTCTGTTAAAAATGACAATAAAAATACTTTATTGTTGAAGTTTATTAAAATTAACATAATTTTGAAAAATAATTAAACTTTTTGAAAGAATTTTTAAAAAATTATCAAAATAAATGTATTCAATCTCAAATTTTTATAAACATTTTTTAAAATTAATGTATTTTGTTGAGAAATTTTATTAAAATATTCTTTAAAATAATTAAATTCCTGCGATAAATTTTATTATTTAAAAAAATAATTCTGGTTTTCCAAATAATTTTATCAGAGTTTTTGAAAATAATTGAATTTAATTAATATTTTGAAAAATAATTGTATTTTTTCGAAAAATTTGACTATCATTAAATTAAAAATAATTGCATTCCTTTGAAGAATTTTATTAAAAATTTCTAAATTCTTATTAAATTCTTTTTAACAATTTCTTTGCATTTTTTTTTTTAATAATTTATTTTTTTTAATAATTTTAATTAAAAATTTGGAAAATAATTGAATTCTCTAAAGAATTTCTATTCGAGTTTTTAAAATAATCACTTCTGTTAAAAATTATAATAAAAATACTTTATTGTTGAAGTTTATTAAATTTAACATAATAATTTTGAAAAATAATTAAACGTTTTGAAAGAATTTTTAAAAAATTGTGAAAATATGTGTATTTAATCGCAAACTTTTGTTAAACAGTTTTAAAAATTAATGTATTTTGTTCAGAAATTTTATTAAAATATTCTTAAATTGTTAAACAGTTTTAAAAATTAATGTATTTTGTTGAGAAATTTTATTAAAATATTCTTAAAAATAATTAAATTCCTGCGATAAATTTTATTATTTAAAAAAATAATTCTGGTTTTCCAAAGAATTTTATCAGAGTTTTTGAAAATAATTGAATTTAATTAATGTTTTGAAAAATACTTGTATTTTTTCGAAAAATTTGACTATCATTAAATTAAAAATAATTGCATTCCTTTGAAGAATTTTATTAAAAATTTTCAAAATCATCATTAAATTATTTTGAAGAATTTTATTGAATTTTTTAAAAATAATTTTAATTGAAAATTTTGAAAATAATTGAATTTTATGAAGAATTTCTTTCGAGTTTTTAAAATAATCGCTTCTGTTAAAAATTGCAATTAAAATACTTTAATGTTCAAGTTTATTAAAATTTTAAATTGTTTTGAATACAATTAAATTCCTGTAAAAAATTTTACTATTTATAGAAATAATTTAAATCCTACGAATAATTTTACTATTTTTAACAATAATTGAATTGTTTACAAGAATTTAGTAAAAATTTGGAAAATAGATGAATTTTTACGAAAAATTTTATTAAGAATTGTAAAAAATTTTACTGAATCCTCCAGTGAAAGTTTATTAAAAAAATTGCCAGAATGAAATTTTTTGTAGACAAATTGTCTTATTTTTTAATTCTCGAAGAAAATAATTTAATATTTTACAAGAATTTTCTTAAAAATTTTTTTCGAAAAATAATTGAATTTTTGAAATAAATTTTACTAACAATTTTAGAAGTAATTAAATTTTTGAGATTAAATCACGTTTAGAATGATTTTTAAGAGAATTAAAAAACATTTTCCTAAGAATGTTATTATGTATATGTAAATAATCGAATTCTTGCAAAGAGTTATTTTAAAATTGTTGAAAATATAAACAATAATTAAATATTCACTTAATATGAGAATTTTTCAAACATTGATTATGAATTCATAATAAAATTAAAATTTGAAAATAAAAATTTTTGTAATTTGCATTTATATTAAATATTCAATATAACGTTCCGTGCGGCAGCGCGCGTAATATTTGCTAGTTCAACAAATAATTTCTTTAATAATAGATCTAAAGTTTGAGTAGTAAATTTAAATAGAAGAATTTATTATCTTCTAAAAAAAAGTTTTTTTTAAACATATTCCAACAGAATGTTAACAAAATTTTTTCCTGTATTAATACTTAAAGTAAAACATTTTTTTTCATGTCTTGTATACGTCAAAATCATCAAAAAAAGAAAAGTTTTATTTTTTCGTATTTTATAAAAATGGAATGAATAAGAAATAAATTATTAGTATTTAGAATGATTGAATAAATAATAAGTTATAAAATTTTGGCCTTATCAAAAATTTGTAGACAACAGGATAAAGTATTAAATATTATCTTTATCGAAACTGTAATTCCCGAGATTCAAATAAATAACTGTTTATCAAAATCAACTTAATTTGAAAAAGTCGAGAAGAAAAATTATCTCTAAATACAATAGTTTTATCGTTTTCATTAATGGTTATTGATTAGTTTGGCGTGTTACAAAATTTACTTTTTTTTATTTTCATCATCATCTTAGAAAGAAGTAAATGTTTTGAAAATTAATCAAGTTCCTCTCTCTCTTGTTTATTTTGAAAAATTATATTTTATTTTTTTTAATTTTTGTAGATTTCTTTTAAATTTACAAGATCTCAGTAAACTGTTGATTCATTCATTTCTAAAGGTATACATTATATTTATTTTTATTATTTTATTTTTTTAATTTTAGTAGATTTCTTTTAATTTTACTAGATCTTAGTAAACTGTTATAATTAATTCATTTCTAAAGGTATACCTTATATTTATTTTTATTATTTTTTTTTTAATTTTAGTAGATTTCTTTTAATTTTACAATAGATTTTAGTAAAATGGTAATTTCATTTCTAAAGGTATACAGAATTTGATTGTATTGAAAATAAATTTAAAAATATAAATATTAGAATAATTTGGAAAATAAAATTTTCGTTTTTAAAAGCAGTTGGTGTTGAAATGGCAATGTTGGTTTCTCGCATAAAATCGTGATTGAATTGTGACAAAATGAAAGTGAATAGTTGAGAGAAATTGTTCTGCTCTAGATTCTGATGCCCTTATCCTATTTCTTTTAAGCCCCAGTGCTAGTTAGAAGAGTCTGACTTGTTCAAGAAACGTGACTTGACAATCGTCGGTTAGCGTCGATACTTGTAAACCCGCTGAATCAATATATTACTTGTATATGGAAATAAGCTATATATATATGTATATACATTTCAAGATGAAAGGGAGGTCCTCATTTTTGTTTCAATGGCAGATTTTTTTTTTTGTGAGGCATTTTTTATTTTTATAGATACATTAAAAAAGCAAAAAATTTTACAATTTTTAAAAATAGTTAAATTATTGTTTTAAAGAATTTTACCATAATTTTCAAAAATAATTGAATGTTTTGAAAGAATTTATTAATTTTTTTTGAAAATAATTGTATTCAATCGAAAACATCTATTTAAAAATTTTTAAAATAAATGTATTCTGTTGAGAATTTTTCTTTACAATTTAAATAAAAATAATTGCATTACTTTAAAGAATTTTATTATTAATGAAAATAATTGAATTATTGCAAAAAGTTTTATTAAAAATTTGAATTTGACATTTTTTTTGAATTTTTTGAAACTAAAAAATATTTATTAATTATGTTTCTATTTTCTTTAATAATTCTTATTAAAAACTTTGAAAGTAATTGAATTTCATAAAGAATTTTTTTTCAAGTTTTTATAATAATCATTACTTTTGTTAAAAATAATAATTAAAATACTTTATTGTTGAAGTTAATATATTATTGTTTTGAATACAATTCAATTCCTGTGAAAAAATTTATTATTTATAGAAATAATTTAATTCTTGAGGAGATTTTTCCAATTTATAAAAATTATTACATTGTTTTAACTAATTTTACAATAATTTTTGAAAATAATGGAACGTTTTGAAAGAATTTTAAAAAAATTATCAAAATAAATGTATTTAATCTCAAATTGTTATTAAACATTTTTTAAAATTAATGTATTTTGTTGAGAAATTTTATTAAAATATTCTCAAAAATAATTGAATTCCTGCGATGAATTTTACTATTTAAAAAAATAATTCTGTTTTCCCAAAGAATTTTATCAGAGTTTTTGAAAATAATTGAATTTAATTAATATATTTTGAAAAATAATTGTATTCTTTGGAAAAATTTGACTATCATTATATTAAAAATAATTGCATTCGTTTGAAGAATGTTATTAAAAATTTTCAAAATCATCATTAAATTATTTTTAACAATTTCTTTGAATTTTTTTTTTTTTAATAATTTATTTTTTTTAATAATTTTAATTGAAAATTTTGCAAATAATTTAATTCTCTAAAGAATTTCTATTCGAGTTTTTCAAATAATCACTTCTGTTAAAAATTATAATAAAAATACTTTATTGTTGAAGTTTATTGAGGCATTTTTTATTTTTATAGATACATTAAAAAGCACTGAGTAAATTTCATATTATGTGTTTGACCTTCTATATTCTATTGCGATAAAACGCGGCCACACGATCCCAATTTGGAATCGGTTCGTTCCGTATAAAAAAAAACTATCGAGTATTCACGTAAAATTGGGATAACTTGTGTGACAAAGTGAGCAGAGCTATAAGGTCACAAGGATAAGGAGCGATAAAGAAACGTATGCTGAGTAACTTTAATACTAAATAGGGAAATTCATGGAGATTATCGTCTTTAAATTGACGTCAGCTCCTGCCAAACACCATACAGTGTGAGAGAATTATCTCGTGG
The DNA here is from genome assembly GCA_032872475.1 of Leptopilina myrica (nomen nudum). Lineage (NCBI taxonomy): Eukaryota > Metazoa > Arthropoda > Insecta > Hymenoptera > Figitidae > Leptopilina > Leptopilina myrica (nomen nudum). The sequence continues at coordinate 43,419,882 of CM065464.1, read as the reverse complement.
ACAAAGTGCACAAAGCAAGGAGACAAACAAAATACGTCACTAGTGTCGTATTTAGAGACAAACAAATGTCCAAAAAAAAAATTTATTTTTCTAACAAACTTCGCACTTGATAATTTATATTTTAAAAAAGTTGCAAAAAGTTGAAAAAAGTTGCTTTCAAACTAAAAAAAAGTAGTAAAAAAGTTTACTATAAAAAAAATCAAACTTGACCAAAAAAATTTTTTTCAGGAAACTTCACAAAACTGAAAAAAATTCCATTATTCTATATTTTTTATTTCCCAGACTTTTCCCAATTTTCATTAAAAATATTCACTTCTTACTTATCCTACTGCTAAAAATTTGAATTCCTGCAACGTATTTTATTATTTATAAAAGAATTGAAATATTTAGAACAATTATTTAAATAAATGGATTCTGTTTGGGAATTTTATAAAAATAGTAAATGTTGAAAATCAATTAATTGCGAAAAATTTTCAAAAATAATTCAATTTTACAAAGAATTTTAATAGTAAATGTTGAAAATCAATGAATTGCGAAAAGTTTTCAAAAATAATTCAATTTTACAAAGAATTTTAATAGATTTTTTGACAATAATTGAATGTCTGTGCGACATTTTTTTAAAATTTTACTGAAAATAATTGAATTCCTGAAAAGCATTTTATTATTCATGCAAAATAATTGAATTCTTGCGAACGATTTTAGCAGAATTTTTTGAAATAATTAAATTTCCAGGAAAAAATTTATTTCTTTTTAAAATAATTGAAATCTCATGCTGAATGTTGTTATTTATGAAAATAATTGAATTTTTCAAAGTAGATTAAAATTAAATTCAAAATTTGTAAAGAATTAAAAAAAATATTTTTTTAAATAATTGATTTTTTTGAGAAAATTGAAATTAAAATTTTAAGGGTAATTACATTTTTGGATCAATTCATGTAAAATTGTATTAAAAATAATTGAAATTCTGCGATGAATTTTATTATTTTTGAAAATAATTGAATTATTGCGAAATATTTATTTAAATGTTAAAAAAGAATTGAATTTTTGTGAAAAATGTTTTTATTTTTAAAAAGAATTGAATTTTTGTAAAAAATGTTGATATTTTTAAAAGTAATTGAATTTTTCAGAAGAATTTTATTACAATGCCTCAAAATTTTTCGAGAAAAATTTTGTTATTTATCTTTAATATCTGAATTCTTTTAAAGAATTATTTATCTAAATATAATCAAATTCTTAACGAGAATTTTATTAAAATCCAAAAGAATTATTCAATTATTTCAAAAAATTTCAATAAATGTATTTAAAATAATTAATTTTTTCCGAACATTATTTTATTAAAATATTTAAGAATAATTAAATGCCTTTAAAAATTTTAATATTTTTGTAAATTTTTAAATTATTCAAAAGAATTTTAAAAGAACCATTTTTTAAAAAATTGATTTTTCTGAGAAATTAAAATTAAAGTTTTAAGAATAATTACATTTTTTTAAAGATAATTGAAATCTTCCTAAGAATTTTTTTATTCATAAAAATAATTGAATAGTTGTTAAGAATTTTATTAAAATTTTCAAAAACAATTCAGTTCCGAAGAACAATTTTATTATTTATGAAAATAATTGAATTATTGCGAAAAATTTTATTTGAATGTTTAAAAAGAATTGAATTTCTCTGAGAAGTTTTGTTATTCTAAAAAATATTTGAATTTCATTGTTCGAAAGTGAAAGTAATTAGAATTATTGTGAATAAATGTTGAAAAATTTTGTTAAATAATTGACTTTTTGGAAATTTTCTAGAAAATTATTTTCTTAATTAATTGAGTTCTTCTTGAAATTTTTCTATTTATGAAAATAATTGAATTTTGGATGAAACCTTATGAATTTTTTTTTTAAATAATTGAAATCTTTTGCGAAGATTTATGTAAATACTAGAAATTGAAAATAATTGAAATTCAAATATTTGTTGAAAATAATTGAAATTCAAATATTTGTTGAAAATAATTGAATTGTTTTAACAGAATTTAATTATAATTTATCGAGAATTGGTTTTTGATTACAATTATTATTGAATTTAAATTTTAAAGTAGTGGAAATTTAAAAAAAACATAAATAGTAGATTTTAGTAGCTGAAATCTAAAAAAAAGTACCTAAATAGTATTATATCATAATAGAAAAAATGTAGTAAACAGTAGATTTTAATAGATGAGTGGAAAGTCTGCTTTAATATACTTCAGTAAAATTTGAACTAACCCAATACTTGGCCCCAACTGGGATTCCACAAATTATTTCCCATCCGAAATTTAATTCTATTTTCAGATATAAATTTTTTTCTATTTCCCCTTTTCAAAGAAATGATATTTTTATTTAATTTCTTAAATTATATTCACTCTTCCCCCCACAAAAAAAAAAATATTTTGTCATCAATTACAATATCCTCAACAAACAATTTAAAAATATCTTCAATTTTATCAGTATCAGAAATGACAGTGGCGAAATTTTTTGCCAATTGCTTTCAGGAAAATTAAATATAGAATTCCAGAATCTTATTACGTGCTTCTTGAGAATGACAACTCGTTGATACATATAAAAGTCAATTGTGTTATTTGTTGCACAATCAGATAAAATGATCTCTGTCATCAATTTCATTTGATAAAGCATTAACTAAAGATTGTATGCCTCGATATATAATCACCTTATGCTTATACCTAAATCCGGATTTTGTACACATTTCATGCGGAAGTGTTTGAATATTACTTTTTAATAGGATGATGAATTGTTCAAAACAATAATTACATAACAATTCTGTAATCATTCTATTACACAAATTTGTCGTTAATCGTTAAGTTTTTTTTTAATTATGCAAACATTGTTGACATTTAAAAATTTATGTTAGATTTCAATCGACAAGGGAGAAAAAAATTGGACTCAAAATTGTGCAACTCATAATGAGTAACTTTTACGACTTGTTTTGATTTCAGTTTTTTTTGCGCTTGAGGATTGGAATATTTTTCTATTCAATCGATTTTTAACGTTGGAGAAGATAATAATCAAAACGTAGTAAAACATTCGGACAAGTACAGCTTTTAACCCATTTTGTTACAGAAGACCCTTTTTTGGGTTTTATTTTTATATCTTATCGATTTATTTTTTCTTTAATAATTACTATCGTTTGTACTGTATACATACTGTAATTTTTTATCTATGAAAGTTGTGCATAAAAGGGAAACAAGAAGTATAAGATATTAAACTTGTTACAGGATTTACTCACGGAATGACGAATTTCGACAGTATGATAGATGAGGAATTGGATAGTGATCAAGTATCCAAACAACAAATTGCTAGTGAAGATGAGTTGCCCGTGACAAATAACCGAACGAAGGAAGAGCAGACAGTTTACTTCATCGAATTCGAAACCGAGCCAGATGAAAAGGATGAGGCACCTAGAAAAAGGGGCAAAGACGGTAGAGTTGGTATGTCGATTTTTTTTTCCCCCTTTTTTCACCATTATGATAATTAACATTTATAGATTATTAAGCATTTCCTTCGACTCTTAAAACTGAAATTGACAATTTCTTGACCAAGAACATGATCATTAGAAATGGAAGTGACTGAGATCCCCGGAGGGTCGTATACTGCACGTGCTGCAATCATTATCTTCATCCTAGAGTCATACTCTTCCGTCGTGAATTAGTTGTGACTTCTGGGCATGTCTTAACCTCATACAGGTCTCTTCATGACATTTGCTTTTACCCTCGACAGCTTTGATCTCAATAAAAATACTGCTTTTTAAATTATTCCATATTTTATAAACTTTCCGCAAATTAATGTTTTTCTTTTGTAACCTCTCATATACTATCTCGATGGTTTAAGAATTAAACGAATTAGATAAGAATTTTTAAAAAATACAACTATTTATTGGTTGTATCTGTAACTTCTCAGGCTTTCGTGTTATCGCTTTGATAGCTATTTTTAAATCTCAACAGTTAATTGTTTAAAGAGCCAAGAAAAATGAGAGTATTAAGTCAATAAATTTACTATTCATAATTTCATTGCAATATTTGTACGTATACTTATATTTTATGACTTCTGTAGCGTAAGCGAGTTGGTTGCAAATTTTTTTTCTCTCTCTCTCTCTCTTGATAAAATAAAAAATTCGATTACTTTTGCACAAAAGAAATGTACCCAAGTTATCTACGATTGTGAGTGTCATTGTTTATTTCAATTTATGTATTCTTGAACGAAAAATGATAATCGTGTCTTTTCATTAAAATACAGTATTTCAGTATATCTGGAACCTTGTGGATAACTATTATAATCAAAGTAATGTAAACATGCAGAGAAAAGTTATTAAAATTTAAATTTACATAATGCATATAAAATGTAAGATACTTATATAAATTTTGATACGTTTGGAATTATGTTTCTACTTTGATTTTTAAGATGATGTTGAATTACTTATAATTTAATTTTTTATACTTCGATTTTTATTTTTGGGCAAAAGTGAAGTATTTTAATCTTCCACTGAATTGTATTTGAATTATTCAGAAAATATCATGTGTACTGTGTGGGCACCCATATGACTCATAGGTCACTTTAGGCTAATAGATCACATTTTAAACTATTCAATCTAATGAATTTGTTCAAAAGTTGTCCTTAAGCTGTCTTTTTTTTGGACGTCTTCTGAAATTAAGAAACAAAACATTTCTATGTTCGGATATGTGGTCACTTTTTTGAAATGATTACGAAAACTGTGAAAATGTGTTAATAATTGAGTAAAATTATTATAGCTGTTGTAAGGAGTATTTTAACGTTTGTGCTGATTTCAACAGCTATAGTAATCATCATAAAAAGTGGTCACATATCCGAACTATGTAATAAAGTCTATTAATAATCATCAAGAATAAATTTTTCTTCATGCACTGAACAACATTTTTTCTATACTGAAATTTCAACTACTTTGGGTAGTAATGTGAAAATCGGTTGAAAATAAAATAATTACTTGCTTGTATACTGCCGTACAAAATAAAAAAGTCTATAACTACCATTTGTTTTTAAGTTGATGTTAGAATAAAATTTCTTTGAATTTTTTTTTTTTGAATAATTTATGCTTCATGAGAGTCATTATTTGTATTTAAATTTATTCCACATTATATCAAAATTTGTAAAAATTATTTTTTAACATTTTATTTCTTGTAAAAATTTAAAATTTAAAATCCATACTACAGATTGTTTACAATAATAAAAAAAGCCTATAAAAATTAAACAATAAAAAGTAATAAAAAACACGTGGAAGAAGATAAACGTTTTTTAGAATTTCTAGTAAATTTTAAGTAAATTAAAACCAATATAATCTTTATATTAAAATTTTATTGAATTTAACTGAAACTTGTTACTCTGAATTTTTTGGGATCACTAATTTCGAATCTAATGTCAGATTTACAAAAAACTTCTTAAATTCAAAATGTCTTTCTAGTTTTTACAAAAATAAATGTTTTTCAATTTTTTTCTTGATTATAGTAGGACTTTTGATACTTTTTCTTTGTAAACTTGAAAATATGAAAAATTTTGAAAATTAAGAAAATTGAATCGAATTTTAAACTTGAAAATTTTGAAAATTAAAAAATTAAATTGAATTTTAAACTTGAAATTTTGAAAATTAAGAAAATTGAATCGAATTTTAAACTTGAAAATTTTAAAATTTTGAATATTAAGAAAATTGATCAAATTTTAAAAAAGCGTCCGCCATATTGAAATATAATAATTCTTTTTAATTATTTTTAATTATACAATACTTAATTAATGTTACAAAAAATCATTAAAATTCTTACGAAGAATCTTACAATTTATAAAAATAATTAAATTGCTTTAAAAAACTTAACATAATTTTCGAAAATAATTGAATGTTTTGAAAGAATTTAAAAAAAATTTTGAAAAATAATTATATTCCATTGAATACTTTTATTACAATTTTTTAAAAATAAATTGTATTCTGCTGAGAATTTTTTTTACAATTTAATTAAAAATAGTTAAAATTATAATAAAAATACTTTATTGTTGAAGTTTATTAAAGTTAACATAATTTTGAAAAATAATTGAACGTTTTGAAAGAATTTTAAAAAAATTGTGAAAATAAGTGTATTCAATCGCAAACTTTTATTAAACATTTTTAAAAATTATTAATGTGTATATTGTTGAAAAATGTTATTAAAATACTATTAAAAATAATTTAATTTCTGAGATGAATTTTACTATTTAAAAAATACTCAGTTTTTCCAAAGAATTTTATGAGAATTTTTGAAAATTATTGAATTTAATTAATGTTTTGAAAAATAATTCTATTCTTTCGAAAAATTTGACTATCATTAAATTAAAAATAATTGCATTCGTTTGAAGAATTTTATTAAAAACTTTCAAAATCATCATTAAATTCTTTTGAAGAATTTTATTGAATTTTTTAAAAATAATTTTTTTAAAAATAATTTTAATTGAAAATTTTGAAAATAATTGAATTTTAAAAAGAATTTCTTTCGAGTTTTTAAAATAATCGCTTCTGTTAAAAATTATAATTAAATACTTTATACTAAAAGTTTATGAAAATTGTGTTAAATATAATTGAATTCCTGTCAAAAATTTTACTATTCATAGGAATAATTTCATTCATGCGAAGAATTTTACTATTTTTAAAAATATAATTGAATTTATACTCAAAATTGTACTAAATCCTCCAGTGAAATTTTATTAAAAAATTACCCGAATAAAATTTTTATAAACAAATTGTGACATTTTTTAATTATGCAAGAAAATAATTTAATATTTTTTAAGATTTTTCTTAAATGTTTGAAAAATAATTGAATTTTTGAAATAAATTTTACAGACATTCTTAGAAATAATTAAATGTTTTAGATTAATTCACTTTTAGAATTATGTATGTAAATAATTGAATTCTTGCGAAGAGTTATTTAAAAATTGTCGAAAATATGAACTATAATGAAATATTTACTTAATATGTGGATTTTTCAAATTTTCATTATAAATTTATCCAGAAATTTAAATTTGAAAATTTTTCTATTTTGCTTTATAATAAATTGAAAATTACGTTCCTTGACTAAAATTTGCTAGATTTACAAATAATTAAGAATTACATGTTCATAAAATGGTAGAAATTATTGGAAAAAAAACTTTTATTGTTTGGATATGTTTACGTGTAGTCAAAGAAAAAAGTAAAAAAAAATACAAAATTCCAGTAATAGGTATATTTAATTTTAATTACATTTTATAGAATTTTTTCGGAATTAATAGAATTTTGTTAAGAAGCAATCGGTTTAGAATGGCATTCAGTAAATTTGACATTCGGTAAATTATACACCAAGTTGAAGCTTTCACAACGTTGATCAACGAAAAAAAATTGTTCACTAAATAAATAAATTAAAAATAATGCATCAATATTGACTCAAAAATATTTAAACAAAAAAATTAATGTTTATGTTCTGATAATAGTTGTTCAATTAAATATTAAATTAAAAATAATATTTTATAAATATTTCGCGCAGTACAAGTGAATCTAATGAAATTTTTCTTTTTTCAGTTTATGGAGAGACACAGAGTCCCCTGGATCCATGGTCGATAGTCTGGTACATTGGATCATTTGGTGGTTTGGTGGCATTTTTTTTAATAGTCAGCTGCTCTGAATGGTGTTGTCGAAGAAACGCCAGGCCTATGAGCGTACCTTACATTCAGCGCGGCGAGGTCATTAGTGGAGCCCAAGGAGTTGCCGAGACTCCACCGCCACCTTATCATCTTTTTGCACCTCCGCCTTACGATTCGATTAATTATGCCGACCTCTCCGATAAGGCTTCTGGGGAGAAGCTCGACATTTACGTCATATCCGTGCCCATCCACAACACTGTGAATCAGGTGCCGGCGTAGGATCATTCACGATCGTCCTCTGAAAGAGGATGACCCCATCCATTCCCACGAGGCATCGAAAGTGTCGAATCTCTTTACAATCTCTGATATTGTACCGACTTTTTCTCAACGAAAAAGAAGAAGAAGAAGAAGAAAAAATAGGACCAATCACAAAGTCTAATTTTTTTTCCCCCGAAAGGAACAAATATTATGATTTTCCAAATGCAACGGGAAGTCACGCATGAAAAATAAAAAAAAAACATGTGATAATAAGTGAACTTGTACATCTGACAAGAGATGTAAAATATAGCAGTGGAAAATTTTCGTGAACGAAGTGATATTAGTCGCTCGACAAATGAATTTTCCCTCGGGAAAATATCATTCCGATAGTGTCAATGAGTAGAAAAAAAAATTTAACGATTCCAAAGCATATCGTTGGAAGCATCAATAAGAGTCGAAAATCTCCGTTACGCTACAAGCGAGCGCTATTGATTTAATTATAAGATATAAGATACCGAAAAACTTTAATCAAGACGAAGATTTCATTTTTACGTCTCGTAGCGAAAAAATTACGAGTACCAAAGACTGATTTCGCGTTTATTCTATATGGGCGGAAAGAATGTGAAGAAATTTTTAAATTGTAAAAATAGGAAATGTCATCTAAATGTCGCTAGTCACGTTGGAAAGAATTTTTTTTTCGATTTAAGTAATCCATTAACTTGACTATTAAAATTGTACATGCAGTGAAGTAAGTTATTTATTTATTTTGGTGAATTAATGGATTACTTAAATTTTTCTCAGTGCGTAATAAATTAATTATTATTGACTGTTGAATAAAATTGTTTAAAAATCGAAAGTATATAGCACAAAATAATATCACCTCTCTCTCTTTCTCTCGTAACCTTGAGGCAGTGACTGATAAAAGTAATCATTATCGACTTTTGATTTCATTATTTAAAAAAAGTATTCTTTTTCGACAGTTTTAATTTGTTTTTCTGAATTATTTAGCAAAAAAAACAAATAAAAATGAATTATGACATTTCTGCTTACGTTTTCATTAAAATAGATAGAAATGGAAAGAAACAGATTGAAAATAGTTTGGAAAGAATTCATCGTTTCAACACTGAAATTGTTTCGATTTTTCGTACATTAAAGAGCACTAAAAAATTAAATTATATAAAAACCTAAATGCACATCAGTAAGACGCAATGGCAACGTTTTAATGACTGATTACATCGCGCGGCAATAAGAACTTATACGTATATTTTACTTTTGTCTATATATGGAGAGTAACTAAAAAAATGTACATTTTCATGAAATATTAAGATTTTCAGATAAAGTTTTTCTTATTATTTAATTACCATTTTGTTGATCAGGATTAATTTTGTAATCAGGAGAGGAAAACATCCGAGACAAAAGTGTCAATTTGAAAAGTTCTAGGGTCTGATTACGAATTTGAAGTCCGATTTTAAAAAATCAAAATGGCGGATCCAATATGGCGGACGAAAATGTTATTCTTCTAAGGAATTTGCTTAAAACTTATATTACTCGCGGCATTTTTTTACGAATTTGAAAACAGATTTTAAAAATTCAAAATGGCGCAGGTTTTGAAGCTAATCAAATTGATTTTTTATTTCTCCCTCCGCAAAATTGGATCCGCCATTTCCGAATCCGAATTTGAATTTTGAATTGAATTTCCATCCGAATTTGAAAATCCGACTTCATATTCGTAATCAGCGATCCCGAAAACCTTCGAGTAACATATTTTAAACAAATTTTTATTGATTTCTAATTTTTTCCGCCATATTGGATCCGCCATTTTGAAATTTGACGTGACGGAGAAAATCTAGCAAAAAATTCGAATTCGCAGTAAAAAAAACCCATTATAAATTTTGAAATTGAAACCCTCGTAATTCCGAACATTTTTGTTTCAGAAGTTTTTTGGTACTTTGGGAAAAAAATTTTTTGATTATTTAACTTTGGGACTTTTTTCTTGAAACTTTGAGTTTTTTTATTATTAAAATTAAAATTAATATTTTGTATTTCATTAACGTCAAATTTTGTATTTCATTTACGTAAAATTTTGTAGTTCATTTACGTAAAATTTTATAAATTTCATTTATGTAAAAAAAATTGAGAAATAGATCATGAAAAGCTCTAGAAAAAAAGGAAAAAAAAGGAAAAAAAAATTAAAGAAGCTCGTAAAGTAAAGTGTGGAAAGAAGATGGAAAATATGTGAAAAAAAATATTACAGAGAGATAATATTTCTTGATTATTTCCCTCGATACTACATTCTAGAACAATATCATTTTTTCTTTTCTGACTTTTCCGATTTTTTTCGTATACTACAGATTTTTTTTTCTTTTTACTTCATTTCCCAATTGTCCAATTATCCTCTCATTGTCAGTATCTGAGAACATCCTGATTTATATTTTTTCCTTTTTTTAGAATTAAAACAGCCGTTTTATAATAATTAAAATCATTAATGATAATGAAGACTACAATTTTATTCAATGATGATAAAAAATAGCATATAAATATTAATTAACAAATTTCGCTGGTCATAATTCTAAAAACAAGTCGTTAATTGGGAGCAAAGTGATGTCAATTTGGATGAATTTTTGAGAAACATACAATTTTAGTTATGATTCGAGGAATTCATAGTTCAGATGTAACATTTTTTTTTGCTTGTCTTGAAATCTTAGATTGAAAAATCCATAACAAGTTTCTCTTTGAAAGTATAATTAATTTTAAAGTAATGTTTTAAATTACTCGAACAGCAAAACTAATTTTTAATAATTTGTACTGTTAGTGATTGTAGAAAACCACAAAAATTAAACAAATATATGTATGTTTCTCAAATTTTAACTAAATTTTTTTTCATTCACATGTGACTGTTGAAACTTCAATGTTAAATTTTCGAACACTTTTCTATCAAAATATTAAATAAATTAAGCTAGTTCTTTGTGAATGACTTTAAAACATAATGAGAAAAAGCCTTGCGGTGTAAAGTTTTAGTAATTAAAAAATTTATTATTAAATTTGTTATTTGTTTTTTATTATTTTTGAAAAAATGTAAAGTTCAAAATAACCGGTACAACTGATAATTTCAAAGTGATTTATAATAATTATTGTAACATAATTTTTTAACTATTAAAAATTATGTACCACAATTTTTAAGTTATTTACAAAAAAGGATGTTAATTTATTTAATATTTTAAGGGAAAAAGCCTAATTAATGGATTCAATAGAGTTGAAAATTATTGCAAAAATAAGAAAGATTTGCTTCTATAGTCTGTAATAATTTATAAAAAAAATTCACCAAAAACAGAACATTTATAAAAATTCAAAGCTTAAGTGTACAACTACAACTTTACAAAAAAATTAAATTTCGATTGAAAATTTTAAGTAATAAGGAAACAAATTTTTTTTAAAGAAATAAAATTTTCTTCGGAATTAAATATTATATCTAAATAAAATAATAGTTTTGACGATAAATATGTTAGGATGAAATACATAAATGAAATGCAATTCAATATAAAGAAGAAATTCTCAATATAGTTCCTAGAATGTTGAAATTGGTTACGAATTAATTATTATTGAAGAACTATTTGAAAATTATGTTAAAGAAGAATTAAAAATATCAAACAGTGAATTTTTTAATAATATAAAATCTAGAGAAATGTATTAAAAAATCAACTTACATTAACGTTTACGTACACAGTTAGCGAACAATAAAAATTGTAATTATAATTCTTAACTCGGTACTTGCAGATTAATTGGCGACAGGTCATCGACTTGAGTTGCATTGCTGAGTCTTTAGTTTTCCTATTTTTTCGAACATCGACTGTGCTCTTATAAATAAACACTATATGCGATACTTCAAATTTTAGCAGATCTAAATAATGAACTGGAAAATAATTATATTGAATTAAAAATCTCATCAAATATTCTATTTGGTTATTTTCAATTAGTAAAAAGTAATTCCAAAAAAATTATATATGTTTATTAATGTACAACATTTTTAATTAATCTTGCAAAAATTTATGATTCCAGTGTCTTAATTAGTTTAATCATTGAAGCCGATAAAAATTGTTAACAAGGATAAGGGAGAATAGAATTAACAAAATTAATATTTAATTTAAGCATGACGTAGATGACATTTCGGTTGACACCAATTATCAGTGTTTCAAGGTCATCAATTGCACTCCATTATGCGAGTTGTACATATACGCGACTGCCATAAAAAAAACTGTTAAAGATATGTCTTCAATTTACGACATTGTGCCAAATTAAGGCAGAAGTCAAGTTTTTGCCTCATCTGCCACAAAATGTAAAAAAAAATAGGAAAAAAAAATTACGTGCCATTCAATTTTATAATTGTGACACCAACTTTTAAATTCGATGTTTATAAAAAATGCATTAAATAGAAAACTGCTTTCACCCTAAATTACTCATTTCCTGTGAGTAAAAAATTCCAAAAATTATTCTTAATGTTAAAAATTATATTAGTTAAGAGGGAATCTGACGTACAGTCAAATCAAAAGTGAATTTCGTAATTTAAAAGAAAAAGAGAAAATTTAAATTCGTCTTGGTGGAAAGGTGAAGAATTTAATTTTGAATATTTAAAACTAAAAGTTGCAATTGAATGAAACGTACAATTTTGTCACTAAAAACATTCGTTTATTTTTAGGTTTCATTACTTTCTTTTGAGAAAATTTTAATTTTTACTCAAGTGTAACTTTAAAATTTTCAAACTGTAGAAAAATAAATTTTTCACGCTTCTACCAAGAGGAATTGAAAATGTAATTGTAACTTTTTTTTAAACACGAAATTCTTACACATTGGACTAACTTTTGTTCCGATTGTTTGGCAGATTCTTCCAAAACGAAAAAAATAGAAAGCATATCCGATTTTTTTATTTTTATTCAAATCTTTTTATGATGTACTACTTTTTAGCATTGAATTTCATCCTTTTCATATAGAATAACAAAAGAAAAAAATTTAGTGTTTCAATTTAAAATTGCTATTACTTTTACGAATTCTATAATTGAGAAATTGTCAAATTTGTTAATGTGGAACGTGTCGATGAAGCAGAATTTCTTTTCAAATCCCTTCACAATTTTTGTCCCAAAAAAAGCAGTGATTTTGTGTTAAATTTCGGATTGTAATTTTTTTTTTTACAAATTTCGATGTTAGACCTCAGGTTTTAAAAAAGTGTTTTTAGAAAATGTCCGTATGTATGAATGTGCGTGTGTGTACTTATAGTTCGTTAGTCCTAATATCTTAGAGCCAAAAAAATTTGAGCTTCAATTTTTTAAGCCCGAAATCAGTTTAAAAAATACATTTTTTTACTACTTTTCATTTTGTAAATAAAATTATTGTTTTTTTGCCTTAAATTTAAGAAATTAATTATAATTAATTTAAAATTCTTAAATTTAAAAAATGTTACGGCACTAATAAATAATTTTTTTCTCGATTTTCAAAAGATTGGATTCAAAATTTTTTTTTGCAACAAAGCCTTGACTTTTAAGAGAACAGAATTAAATACTATGAATTTATTCATTTTGTTAGAAAAAAATTTAAGTATACAATTTTTCTGCAATTTTTGTTACGTTATTGTATAAGCTTTGAACTATCGTAACCAGTTTATAGAATATTTAAAAACGTGACGATTGACCTAAGTTGATAACACAAATATTGATAATTTATAATTTTGTCTGCGTTAATTTTATTAAACAAACATTTTTTATTTTTTTCAATATTATTAAGTTGCTAACAATAAAAAAAATTAGTAGATTTCATTTATACTTTTTAACTTTACTCTGATGAAGTATTCAATATGTCTTTAATTAATTTTAAAAAGTTGCATTGTTTTACCAAAAAAGGATTGAAAGAGCTGAGAATGTAATTGCAACCAAATAAGAGTTAAAATTTTCTGCCAAATTCCCTTCAGTGGGAATTTAAATATGTAAACAAAATTTTAATTTTCATTTGCGAGAAATTAAATTTGTTCGTTAGAAATTTGTTATTTTTAGAAAAAAAATTATTGTCATTAATAATCGATTTGATGATTAAAAAATAATGATTTGGTTATTTGCACATTATTCGAACTTACAATGAAACTTGTTTTGTTAATTTCTGTTCCTTTTTTTATCTTTTTTTTTATTAAAGTGCTTTTTACAACTATATTAAATTCCAGGAAAATGTTTAAATCTTATATAAACTTCGTAAAATAGAAAATTTTAGAAGAAAGGTCAATCGGAAATTTTCTAAAATGGAATTCTTCCTCACATTTTTTCTGATACTTTTAACATTATTTACGGATAGTTTATATGTTAATCAACATTTTTAGACAAAGAAAAAATTAAAAAATTTAAATTTAATTATTTAAAAATTAAATTTAAATTAATAAATAATTTAGACAAAAAAATGGTTTGCAATTGGCGTTAAATAAAAAAAGTTTTTAAAAAAGTTTGAAAATAGAAAGTTAACATTTAATCCCTAAATAAAATGGAAAAATAAAACTTTTGTTAAAACAAAAAAAAAATATAAAAAAATATGAAATATTAAATGAGCGAATAAATAAGAATTTGCTCCTCTTTATTTACTGGATAAAATGATAAAAAGTTTTAATTAGGCTTTCCATGGTTCGAATCGTTGATATTTAAAAGTATCTTTGAGCATATTAGACATATTTCTATAAGTGTAAAAGTAATAATAGATCAATAAAACGTTTCGAGCTACTTGAGGTAAATTTTCTTTAATTTAAAACATATCTGATCTCAACTAGTCGCTCAAAGTGTATGTGCATGAATGATATAGCAAATTAGGTCTATGATTACGCAGAATGTCAATTATCATTATGCAATAATCTTCTTCTCTCAGAGTGATAATCGGTCACTATTTATTTTTTATACTTTTATAAAAAAAAAAATTATATCGTGTATCTTCGTTAACAATAAAAAGTGTTTCATTCTGTCATGCGTTAATTTTTTATATATCTTTCTTTTTTCCTTTTCCCACTTTAACTAGCAAACATTATACGCGCGCTAGAGCGCGGAACTTGATACTCAATTTATTATTATTACTATGTAAAGTACAGAATTTTTCATTTTCAACAAAATTTTAATACATTCTTCGAAACAATTGAATTATTTTTTTAAAATAGTAAAATCTTTTGCTAAAATTATTAAAATAAAATTCAATTATTATCAATTAAATTTCACAAAAGAATTAAACTTTTTCTTAATCCGTTATAAAATTTTTCACAGAAATTCAATTTACTTCGAGAATTTTAATAAAAATTCTTTCTAAACATTCAATTACCACAGCTAGTGTTCTACAATCTGAATTAAATTCCTCCATAGAATTTAAATTTCCATTTAAATAATTTTATTAATTTCTCAAAAATTTTAATAATTTTCTACGCAGTAATCCAATTATATTCGTGAAAAATAAAATTTAAATTACTTTCTTAAGTAATAAAAATTTTTTTTAGGATGACAATTATTTTAAAAACTAAAATGAAAAAGACTTTAATTATTTTCTTAAATAATAAAATTCTTCTGAGGATTTCAATTATTTTCAAAAATTTTAACAAATTTCTTCGCAAAAATTCAATTATTTTCGTAAAAAGATATTTTTTTTTGACGATGTCAATTATTTTCTTAAATAATAAAATTCTTCAGAGGATTTTAATTATTTTCAAAAATTTTAACAAATTTCTTCGCTAGAATTCAATTATTTTCGTAAAAAGAAATTTTTTTTTGAAGATTTCAATTATTTTTATAAATAATAAAATTTTTCTCACAATTTCAATTATTATTAAAAATTTGAAAAATATTTTTTTTGAAATCCTTTCAAAGTGAAACTAATAGCAAAAAATTAAATTATTTTTTACAGATAATAATATTCTTCTGAGAAATTCAATTATTTTCAAACATAACTTTAATAAACTTCAAAAATCAAATATTTCATTCCAAGCATTGACAGTCACGATTATTTTGAAAAATTGAAAAAATTCTTTGTTAATTCAATCATTATAAAAAGTTCGAATTGAAATTATGTAAAAAACTACATTATTTAAAAAAATAAACGAAAAATATTTCAAAAGAATTTAATTATTTACAACTCGGAAAAAATTGTTTAAAAAAGTTTTAATTTTCTATCAATAATTTTAACAAAATTCCTTGAATTAATTAAATTATTTAAAAAAATTGTACAAAAATTCTGAGAAGAATTTAGTTATTTTCTAAAAATGTTAATAAAATTTAATAATTTTCAATTAATTAAGAAATATTATTTCTTTATCAAAAATTTTTAATTTTAAAATTAATGTACATTGAAAATTATAGAGTTGTTGAAAAGATTTTTATCAATAAATTTGATAATAAATAAAATTCCTTCAAAGAATGTCATTATTTAGGAAAATGATTGAAATCTCGTGAAGAATTTTGTAAAAATTTTTAATAAATCTAATTAAATTCTTTTTAAAGAATGTGTTTGAATTTTTTTTTTTAATATTAAAGTTTCTTTAATAATTTATATTTAAAGTTTAAAAATTAATGGAATTTTATAAACATTGAATTTTTAGCAAAGATTTTATAACGAAGTATATGATAAAATAGAATTTTTTGGTGAAATTTTTTGAAAATAATTAAATTTTCGCAAAGATTTTACTATTTAAAAAAATAATTTAATTATGTTTCAAAGCATTTACTAAAAGTTTAAGAATTGGTTTTTTAGAGAAATATTATAAAAATTTTTAAAACACTGTTAACCTAAAAGTATCATATGGCAACGAATTGATACCAAAAATGTGGATCAAATAAAAAATTGATACAGATTTTTGGTATCAATTTGATCCACTTTAGTATTAATTTGATACTTTCAAGAAAACTGTGAATTGAATTCTTTCATGAAATTTTTATTGAAATTTATAATATTATAAATATATTCATTTGTAAGATAACAAACAAAAACTACTATTATAAATATAGTTGAATTTTTGCAACAAATTTTACCAATTATAAATATAATTGAATTTTTTCGAAGAATTTACTACTATTTTAGAAAATAATTGAATTCTATTGACATTTTTTATAATTTAATTTTTTGCAAAGATTTTGTTAAAATTTTAGAAATTCATTGAATTTAAAAAAAAAATTTTATAACAAACTTTGCATAAGTAGTTAGTTTATATAATTAAAAGTAGGTTCAAAAAAAAAAAATTTAGTGCGAAATTCGATGTCCACTCTGCGTTACAGGTGATGAACGGAGCGTTGAGTACCGAAGCAGGTAGGAAGCAAAGTCGTTGAGAAAATCTCTTTGTGACATGATTAATGCTTATGAAAAAGACGAAGAACTAATCTTTAGCGTTGAAGTAGCAGATTGAAATGTAAGCACTTTCAATAATTTTTTTCTTATTATAAATTTCAATTTTTAATGTAACATATTTAAAAAAATATAAATTGATTAGAAGCTAATGCAAAATATTCGTTATTAAATTTGTTATTAAGTGAACTAAAAATTTAAAAAAATTAAAAATTAAAGTGAACACTAAAATCAATGTTTTTTATAACTATTTTTTAATATGTTCATTTTTAAAACAAATCAAGTAGTTTCAAAGTTTTCTTTTTCCGAAAATTTACATTTCTAAACTAATTTTACCAAAAAAAATGTTCACCATATAAAAATGTTACATAAAAATCTAATGGGATGAACTTTGCGATGCAAAGTTTGTTTCAAGTTTAAAAAAAAAAAAGGATTATGCTGTTAAAGTTTCCTTCTTCGGAAAATATCGTTATTTTATGTATCCTTGGTTACAAAGGGTATAAACATAGTAAAAGAAAGTAATTGATATTGGAATCAATAGCCCAGTGAGATTTTCCATGACTTTTCCATACATGTCCTGAAAAAGTGTCCAATAGAATTACAGAATAATATGTTAAACTTCCGATCGAATCCAAGAGCGCACATTCTTGTCAAGACCACCACCTACAACACATTGGTTGGTCTTATTAAACTTATCAAAATATCCGAATGGCACAACAGTGTGGTATACAAAGAAGCAAATTCTATCTTCTCATATTCAATCTTGTTTTCCTGGTGAGTTATAATTTAAAACATATTTTTTTTTACTTATTTTTAGAAATATCAGTTTTCAATTAAATCTCAATGAAATATCACTGATTTCCGGGTTTACCAACACCGATTAAATATTAGTCAATAATTATAAATCCATTACTACCTGTAAAGCTGATCTTTGAGTTGAAATTTTAGAATTTTATTTCAAAGTAATTAATACCGAAAGTGAGCATTTAGCATTTCCTTAAAAATGTTCTTTGACTGATTCCACTTTTTGCGAATTTTATCCCTTACGGCGCACATTTTCTAAATTTAAAAAATTATTCTTTAAAATTACCTTGAAACAAAAAAGGTGATTATAATTTCATTTACGAAACATAGATAAGTACAAATATACTTCACAATATCACACCATTCAATTTTTACGAATTTAAACGAGATAGAAGAGTTCAAATATCACAGTAAATTTTGAGGTATTAAAAACGGTTGCACATTAAATTAACACCAAAAAAGATTAAAATAATCAGTTTTGGTGTTTTTTTACAATGAATGAAATTTTAGTTTATTACATTTCTTCATATTTTATAATAATTAAAGATGACCAAGTAATAAAATCATTATTTTATATTCTAAGAATACTTCTTCAAAATTATTTTCATTATTTCAATTCGATTATTATTTTAAAAAATTTTTAACTACAATTTTACTTTATATCTACTATTTTTAATAATAATTAATTATCAATTTCACAAACATTCAATTATTCGTAAATTCTTTAATTAAATGCATATTAGAAAATAAAAAATTGAAATAATATTCAAAAAATTCAATTCCACTTTTTCAAAAATATTAATTTCAAAATTCAATTATTTCCAAAAAGTTCACTCTATATTTCTTTTCGTATTCAATTATAATCTCAAATTTTAACTGAAATTCATTTTTATGAAATGAAAATCAATTTTTATTAAAAAATTCTACAAGAATTTAATTATTTAAATGCAAAAGTAAATAATTTATTGAATAATTGAATATTTTTCAAAATTCAATTCTCATAAAGAATTTTAGTAACAAATTTTTTAATAATTCAATTCTTTTGTCGAATTTTATTAAAACTTGCATAAACATAATTACTTTGTTCAAGCAATTCAATTATAATTGTATGAAAAATAATTGAAACGCTGCAATAAGTTTTATGAGAATTTTCAAATTTATTCCTTAACAATTCAATTTTACAAAAATTCAATTATTTGGAAATTCTGCAATTAAAAATATGTATATTGAAAAATAAAAACTTGAAATAATTTCAATAAAAATTCTATTAAACTTTTAAAAAGAATTAATTCTACAGAATGTTTTGTCAAAAATATGAAAAATTAAGAATTTCAATGATTTTAGTTTGAAACTTTTTCAAAATTTAATTACTTCTAAAAATCCACGTTATATTGCTTTTAATACTTAAGTATAATCTAAAACTAGCGTCGTTTTAACTGTAATTAATTTTTAAACCCATTTTTATTAGTAAATTCTACGAGAATTTAATTATTTAAATACAAAAATAAATAATTTATTAATTTCATGTTTGTTGAAATTAAATTCTTATAAAGAATTTTAGTAACAAATTTTTTAATAATTCAATTCTTTTGTCGAATTTTATTAAAACTTACATGAACATAATTACTTTTTTCAAAGAATTCAATTATAATTGTATGAAAAATAATTGAAACCCTGCGATGAGTTTTATAACTTTTAAATTTATTCGTTTACAATTCAATTTTTACTAAATTTCAATTATTCGGAAATTCTGCAGATGAATATATATTGAAAAAGAAAAACTTGAAATAATTTCAATAAAAATCCTAATTAAACTTTTAAAAAGAATTAATTGTACAGAATTTTTTTTTGTCAAAAATATGAAAAATTAAGAATTTCAATGATTTTAGTTTGAAACTTTTTGAAAATTTAATTATTTCTAAAAATCCAGGTTATAATGATTTTAATGCCTAAATACAATCTTAAAGTTTAACTAAAATTCATTTTTAAAACCATTTTTATTAGTAAATTCTACGAGAATTCAATTATTAAAATGAAAAAATAAATAATTTATTAATTTCATGTTTCTTGATGTTAAATTCTCATAAAAAATGTTATCAACAAATTTTTTAATCCATTAAATTCTTTGGACGAATTTTAATAAGATTTTTAAGATTCAGTTATTGTAAAATTTATAATAATTTATTTAGTATTTAATTATTTAAATTATTAATTATTAATAATTATAAATATTATTTTTTAAATTTAAAATTAAAATATTAAAAATTATTTATTATTTAATAATAATTAATAATAATAATCAAAATTGTATTTTTTTACATTTTTCGAGGAATTTGATTAAAATTGCATGAAAAATAATTGAAATTCTGCCAGGAGTTTTATTATTTATGAAAATAATTGAATTCCTAAAAGAATTTTATTATTTATAAAAATAATTGAATCCCTGTAGAAATGTTATTATTTATGAAAATAATTAAATGATTGCGAATAAATTTATGAATAAATTTGTAAATAATTGAATTTCTGTAAAAAATTTTATTATTTATGAAAATAATTGAATGTTTGCATAGAATTGTATTCAATTTTTTTTTAATAATGAAATTCTTTTGGAAAATTTTATTGAAATAAAAAATATTTCAATGAAATATTAAGTTAGTGAAAATTCTTTAATATTGTTTTATTGTTATTCCCCAAAAAGTGAATATTCCGAAATTTTTAAAAGTATTCTTTAAAATCTATAGAAATTTGTTCATCAATTTTTTTGAGGAAAATTATATTCATTAGAATTTTGTAGAATTTTTACCAAATTCAAAGAGATATTAATTGTTAGGGGGAAAGTACTTTTCTCAATAAAATGTGTAATATTCATCGCAGGAAAAGTTGTAGTGAATATTCCCCAAATGCATTCTAAAATGCAGCTTACTTTTTAGAACAAAAAAAAAATGGTTTTGTAGATTAAAAAAAAATTTGTCCTACAATTTCAAAAATTAATTAATTTTTAATGATTAATTGTCGAAAAAAATTTATAATTTTACACAATCATGATATGAACATCTAAGATCTAACTCTAAACCAAAGAATATGGTATACAATTTATCACAAACATTTTTTTCAATACATCCAAAAAATGATGTGTTATTTTCGGTGTAATTTGACCCTGTAGAAAATAATAATGTCAGAAATGTTAAATTTCAAAGGTTTATCATTTAATTTTTAGCTAGAGAATCTTGGATGATTTTTGGTTTTTGAAGTTATTTTGGCAGATTTAAAAAAAAATTTCCCACAATTTCAAAAATGTGTTTTTGAGAAATCCTTCTTTAACCATAGAATGTTAATTAATTAGGACTTATTAGCAGTATCTGAGAAATTTTTGCTAATATACTGAACAAAGTACATTGGATTTATCATTATTTAATAATTTAACTGAAAATTGTTTTACAGTTTGAAAGAGGCTATTGATTTTTGTGTACTAAAATAAATATACTTTATTGATTATCAAGGGGAAAAAAATCTATAGTCATTGAAATGTTTGCTATTTATGGTATTCCGTAAACATGTCATTTTGTAAGCATTCCTATATAGAAAACGTAAAAAGTTACTTAAACAAGTGATGTAAAATATTCTTTAATTTTAAATATTCAAGATAAGTCTTTTGATATGGTCTTTTGACCGCGGGGACATTGTAAATAAATAAATAAATAAGAATATTAAATAAAGGTCACCGCACTAAATACACTAACAATGGCTTTCGGTTAAAATCCTTAAGATTTTCAAAATTAAGTTACAGGTTTTCTGTTTAAAAAAAGAATTGAGCGAAGGTCAGAAAATAACCGAAAGCCATTTTCAATTTTAGTGCGAGGTCCTTTTTAATGTTCAACAAATTCTAAAATTTTCAAATCTGTAGAAGCCTAAACCTTCTTCACCTTTTTGAAATATCCTTTGAGAGAGATGAGTAGACGAATAAGGTATACTCCCTTACTCTTTGGTCTGATTATTTTGACAAATTTGTATAATGATAATTAAAGCTATAGATAAAGACAAAAGGATATTTAATTGTATTTTATAGGTTGCAGGAATAACAGTCTTAGTTGTTGGAGGCTATATCACTAACGACGTTGTGAATTATGGATACTTTATGGAGCAGAGAGTTATTGTTCCTCCAATTTTACTGGTTGTTGCTGGAATAGTGGTCTTTATTGCTGCTTTTTGCGGATGCTTTGGTGCTGTCAGAGAAAATTTCAGCATGCTAATGGTGGTAAGTTAGGAATAATATTCAGATTACTATTGCAATTAGTTGCTCTGACGTAGTCCTGACATTACTCGGATATTCAAGATGTCTTCTTAATGTCCATTAGATTATTGTCATTCTTGGAACATTGGGAATATACTCTCTGTTATTATTGTTATGCTGCAATTTCATTTATCTGCTAAGATTTTGTTGGTGAATTTGTCAAAAAATGTTTGACCAACGAAATACTGTATTATGAAATCTATTTAATTATTTCAGTTCTGTATCGGATTGGCAATGATATTCATAATGGAGTTGTCAGCCGGAGTTATCGCTTGGTCATACAGACGCAACTTTTACGATTTAATGAAAGAAAGATTCACTGAGTCAATTAATGCCTACAACAATAATGACAGAAAAGCATGGGACATCATTCAAGAGAAGGTAATTGCATTTTTAATACATAAATTTACTAAGTAATCAATTTTATACCCATTATTATAAATAACAGACCTACAATCCCTTATTTTGTGAATTTGTGTTCAGCAGAAAAAATCCGTTCAGAAACACTTCATTATCTTATGATTTTATAGTTAATACTTAATGCCAAAATAAAAAACTAAACATTACATGTTGATTCAAATTTTCCATTAGTTGCAGTGTTGTGGAAAGTTTGACTTTAGAGACTGGTATGTAATCAAAGAGTTCCGCGAATCAGAGACCTTGCCAGTGTCTTGCTGTACAAATCTCAAGCCAAATGAGGTTTGTAACAATCGGATTATTTCTAAAATTAATGAAATAGGATGCTACAGTGCATTGGAAATGCGAATTCAAATTGAGGCAACAGTTCTCATTGGAATTGGAATCGGTATCGCGATAGTCGAGGTAATAAATGTTGCACTGTTAACTTAAAAGTATCAAATGGCAACAAATATCAATTCGTTGCCAAATCAATTCGTTCAAGAAAAAAGATCCACCAAGAATGTGGATCAAATAAAAACTTGATTCAGATTTTTGGCATCATATTTGATCCACTTTAGTATCAGTTTCCCAGTGGGCAAAAAACCATCATTGTTTTAAAAACGTTCCAAAAACGTTTTTAGAACGTTTCATGTCTGCCAAATAATGTTCCAAAAACGTTCTATTGCTCTTGAAACGTTTTTGAAACATATAATACGTTTTTGAGACGTTATTCGTCAGTCATGAAACGTTCTAAAAACGTTTTTGGAACATTTTTCAAACAATGATGGTTTTTTGCCCACATTGATACTTTCAAGAAAACTGTGATGAGAAGAAACTTATAACAAGCATATAAATTACAGTTTTACAAATATTGTCAAATTAATATATACCATATTTTTTCAGCTAATCGGAATCAGTCTTTCTTGTCGATTCGCAACATCTGTTAGAAGATCAGCCAGAGCTTTGTTGGATATGTAAAGAATTTACTGCAACTCGGAGAAACGCAATATTTTAGTTTAAGGATTCTTTGAATCATAAACTTATTTTAAAACGACGCAAAAAATGGGTATATTTTTTATAACTATTCGCATCCTGTAAGATATGTTGAAGGATAAAGAAACGAATTTACTACAACTCGAGAAAGTCGGCATTTTAAAGTATGTTTTATTTTAAAAAATGAACTGTGTAAAATAGCGTGAATAAATATATTTTTATAACTTTAGTTTTATATGTATGCTCTAAAGAAAAGGTATCAGTCTTCTGGGTGAAAAACATGTTCATTTCGAAAACAAGTTTTTAAAATTATTTTAAAACGTTTGATGTTAGCCAAATGTTCCAAAACATTATTAAAACATCCATGATTATTAATAATGTATATTTTAAAAATATTAATATTGTAAATGCTACTATTATACTATTATAATTTAAATTATGCAACTACGTTTGTGTGGGTTTATAAATACAATTCACACCTTACCCGGTTTATAGTTTTAGCATATAGGAAATATTAAATCGGAATGTTGGACATTATATTTTGGAAAAGTTACAAATGATTACAGAACTTCAATTAATTTCATAAGTTACAAAAATTCTTCGCAGAATTTCAATTATGTTCAAAAATTTAAAAACAATTCTTGTCAAAATTACAATTATTTTTATAAATAATAAAATACTTCATTAAAATTCAATTACTTTTAAAAGTTTTAATAAAATTTTTGACAAAATTCCACAAGAATTCAATTATTCAATTTTTAATAAATTTCTTCTAAATAATTCAATTATTTTCATAAGTAGTAATCAAATTTTTCACAGGAATTCAATTATTTAAAATACAAAATTATAATAACATTTTTCGAAAAATATCAATTATACAAAAATATTTTTGCAAATAATAAAATACTGCTTTAAAATTCAATTATTTTTAAAAGTTTTGATAAAATTCTTGACAAAATTACACAAGAATTCAATTATTCAATTTTTAATAAATTTCTTCAAAATAATTCAATTATTTTCATAAGTAGTAATAAAATTTTTCACAGTAATTCAATTATTTAAAATACAAAATTTAATAAAATTTTTCGAAAAATATCAATTACATAAAAAAATTTTTATAAACAATAAAATTCTTCACCGAAATTCAATTACTTTTATAAACTTGAATAAAATTCGTTGTAAGAATTCAATTATTTAAATAAACATGAATAAAATTTATTGAAAGAATTAAATTATTTTCAAAATTAATAAAATTCTTCGCAAAAATTCAATTATTCTCAAAAATTAAAAAAAAATATTTTCAAAATTTCAATTCAATTCTTGGTAACATTTTGTAGGAATTCAATTTTAATTAATTAATTCAAAATTCATTATTTTCATAAGTAATAAAATTTTCACAGGAATTCAATTATTTAAAATACAAAATTTCATAAATTTTTCCGAAAAATATAAATTATTTAAAAAATTCTTCACCGAAATTCAATTATTTTTATAAACTGGAATAAAATTCTTTGTAAAAATTCAATTATTTATATAAATAATAAAATTCTTCACCGAAATTCAATTACTTTTATAAACTTGAATAAAATTCGTTGTAAGAATTCAATTATTTAAATAAACATGAATAAAATTTATTGGAAGAACTAAATTATTTTTAAAATTAATAAAATTCTTCGCAAAATTCAATTATTCTCAAAAATTAAAAAAAAATATTTTCAAAATTTCAATTCAATTCTTGGTAACATTTTGTAGGAATTCAATTTTAATTAATTGATTCAAAATCCATTATTTTCATAAGTAATAAAATTTTCACAGAAATTCAATGATTTAAAATACAAAATTTCATAAAATTTTCCGAAAAATAAAAATTATTTAAAAAATTCTTCACCGAAATTCAATTATTTTTATAAACTGGAATAAAATTCTTTGTAAAAATTCAATTATTTATATAAATAATAAAATTCTTCACACAAATACAGTTATTTTTATAAATTTGAATAAAATTCGTTGGAAGAATTAAATTATTTTTAAAATGTAATAAAATTCTTCGCAGAAATTTAATTGAGTTCGAAAATTAAAAAAAAATTCTTGTTAAAATTCCAAGTAACTTTGTAAATAATAAAATTCTTCTCCAAAATTCAATTATTTTATGGAAATTTGAAGAAAATTTAAATTATTTTCATAAGTAATAAAACTCATCGCAGAATTTTAATGATTTTTTATACAATATATATTTTAATCAAATTGCTCGAAAAATGTAATTATTCTTAAAAATTTTATTAAAATTTGTCAAATTAAAAACATATATTTAAAAATTTATTGATAAAATTCCTTATGGGAATTAAATTTTAACAAAGAACATTCTATTATTTAATAAATTATTTATTTTTTAATTTAAATAATTAAATTTTTCTAGAATTTGCGAATAAAAATTGATTTAAAAATGAATTAACGGATAATCGATTTATTATTATTTATGAAAGTAATTGAATTATTACCACGAATTTTATTACATTTTTAAAAAATAATTTAATTTTTTTGAGAAATTTTACTGCTTGTAAAAATAATTGAATTCTTGCGAAGGACTTTTTTAGGATTTTTGTAAATAATTAACCTATTCTGAAAAATGTTATGGTAATTTAAATTATTACAAAACATGAAGAAGGTGATCGCCTTCTTCATGTTTTGTAATAATATTCTTATAAGTTGTTCAATTTCATAAAGTTTGAATTTGAATGTTTTGAAGAATTTTAATTCCTACAGAAAAATAATAATGATTAAATATTTATTTAAAAAAGAAGTTATTGATGTTTTCGAATAATTTTACAATTAATGAAATTTGTAAATAAATGTAAAATAGAACATTTTTTCTTATTTATCTAATAATTTTTAGAGTGAATCAAAATATTCTTTCGGGTCAGAAAAAAGTGAAAATTTTGTCTGAAAATCAGGGCAATGTCAGGGAAAAATAAAATTAAATATTTGTGGCAACCCTGGTCTAAGATGAGAATCAAGTTTTTAATCAGGTCTAATCTTCACATGGTTTAAATTTTAAAACAAATGAAAATTGCACTCCTTATGATGATTATGGTGAAACCGGAAACGACAAAGACTGAAAAATTTTGAGCATTTCAAAGTTGATCCAATAAATTCGTAACATTAGCGAGGGATTAAAATTATTATTTTGTGCATTCATAGAGTTTTCCAAAGTCCAATACAATAATTATTTTTTATTTTCTCTTTGAGGCAACTCTTTTTTGGTACTATCCATAATATGACGTATTATATGATGAATAACGATTTCTTTATAATCTAAAAAAGTTACAATTTTAGAATACTTTATGTTTTAATTTTCAAAATTAATTTTCTTCAAATAAAGCACTTCCTTACAAGAAAGCAAAATTAACTATTCTATTATCTAATAATTTCAACTGTTATTTATGTTAATATGTTTACAATAAAATTTCTATTTCAAGGATGTAGCGGGTATTTCAAAAAGAGAGTAGGGACTACACATAAAAGAAAAAGAGAATGTTAAAATACTCAGTATGAATCAAAGAAACAAGATGATGCATATAAAAATAATATCTATCTCTTTCATTATTCTTGCCATCGGCCTTGCTCGTAAGTAAGATGTTACAATAGAAATTTTCTGTTCTTGACTTTGTACTAAACTTGAAAAAATAAATGATTTTAAAACGATAATTTTGATAACTTTTTAAAAATTGCTGTTACTTTAGTTTTTAATTAATTTTTTGTATTTGGTTCATAAACATTTTACTTCCTTATAGATATTTACTTTGAAAATTTTCACTAACTCATCTTCAACTGGTAGAATATTAATACTTTAAAAGATTTAAAACTATATTCAATTCTAAGTGATTTTGTAAAGAATGTTGTTTTTTAAAAAAGTTTAAATTGTTATTTAGCGGATTTCAATAATTCTTATGCTAGTGACGCAAATTGTTCAAATGCGCATATTTAAATAGTATAAAGAATTATAATATGTAAAGTTAATTATTAATCCTCCGAGTCATCAGAGTGTTAAAAATCTAAACTTCTAAACTAGTTTTTAAGTGTAAAAAAAATTGTTTATTTTCTAATATGAATTAGAAAACAAATAAAATGAATTTAAAAAAAATTTATTTCAACTAATGAGATAATAATTGTCATTCGTAAGTTTATTGAAAATTTCTTTAACAGATGGATTACCTCTTCAAAGTTTGCCAAACATTCCGGGCTATATTCCTGTGTACATAAGATATGATGAACAACCTTTAATAGAAATAAATCCGAACTTGGCTGAAGCTTTTCATGAAGATGGAAATTATTTTCAGGTAAATATTTTCAATTTTTATTATTTCTTTCACCGGTAAGTCACTTGATTTTTAGTAAAGTTTTAGTAAAGTAAAGCATTACACAATCCTTAGGAATAGAATTTTTTTTTAATTTTAAACATTTCAAATTTCATCCGCCATTCAGTAGATAATAATTAAAAATCTATTTCTTCTAATATTTAATATTTCTGTCAGCGACAAATTTACGGATTTTATGTAGGGAGTGAGCCTTACACAATCGTAAAGGAAAAAATACTTTTAAATAATTGGGTATCAAACAACTAATTTTGAAACGTTTACAATACAATATTTATAAAAAATACAATAAAATACAATTACAATAAAAGAAATTTAAAATTAAGGGCAAATTTTTGCCAACAATTAGTGAATATAATAAGAATACACTTTAAAAATTTTTAGGGACCCTCTGCAAAGGAAGCGTGAATTTGGAGGAATTGGTCTGATAATTAGGAGCTAAAAATATGGGAAAATTAAACAAACGAATACATTTGGACAAGATTTTTTTTTTGTTATAAGAAAATTGTTCTACGTCTCGAAAATAATACGATTTTCCTCTTCAAGTAATAAATAAATTAAAAGATTTACATTACATGTCGAAGAAATTATTAAAATTTATTCAAACACTGGTATTTGGCTTTTGAAGTTAGTAACAAGAAAAAAAAGCTAATAGTCAATTACTAATAACAATTGAATAAATATAATAAAAACACAAAATAAGTACTTTAATAAATAAATGAATAACATTTTCCAACAATTTACACCGAATAAATCACTAAAGTATTGAGTATGTAAAATAAATTAAACTTGTATAAATTGTGAAGTCAAAAGTAAAATGATTAAAGAACCTATTTTTAAGCATACGCAACATTGTGAAAAATGTTTGACAACGAAACATTGTTAGACGAAAAACTACAGACAAATTAAAGTTTTGTCATCCTTTTTCTTGGTGCTTTGATGCAAGATTTAAAAAAAAATAAATAGAAATTTTTGTTAATTAATGCCAAAAAAATATTATTATGCTTTCTTTTTTAATTTAAGCCTGATAATATAGGACTATTAATAATATTACATGCAGCGATAATGAGGAATTAATTAATCCACCAGAATTAAAGCTTTCAACAGGCGATCTGAAACACAAAAAATAAAATGATGTGCGTTGAAAATATTCGACAAAATTCAATATTTGTAATACTTTAATAATAATTTTGTACTCATTTTAAAAAGGGGCTTTTAATTCTTTTCGAGAATCAGAAAAATTCTAGTCTCACAATATTAAAATTAGTCAAAATATTTTTAATACGGTAAAAGTGCTTCTTGAAAAATAATTCCTTCTATGCGGATGTATATTCCTCAAAAATATAAATATTTGTCGAATTTACATATGTAATGAATAATTTATAAATTAATAATGAGTGAGTTTGCTTACATCCAAATAATTTAAAAATGTTAAATGTAATTTCGAAATGTTTTGAAATTTTTTCTGCAACTTAAAAATCATACGTTTTTGCTTTGAACATTTCAAATCCTTTATTAAAAGGACTTGATACTTCATGTGTGATGTAAATTTTATTAAAATTTGTCAGAAATATTGCGCTTTAAAAAAATATATTGTTTTAAGCATTATAGAAGAAAATAGTGAACAAAAAGCTATACATTCTCTTACATCAGTTTATCATTTATGCAAATGATTTATGTAATATTGAAACCTGAAAAGTGACTTTTCATTTAGATAGTAAAAGAAAATTTTTATTCTCCACTGATTCATTTTTAAACATAGAGCTTACTAAAATGATTTTTGTTTGCAGAAACCTGTCTATGATTATTAACATTTGAAAAATGAATCATTTTCCATTTTTTCGTGTATATTTACATTTTTATTTTTATTTTTATTTTTATTTTAATGTATATCTTAATTATTTTATAATTACCCCTGTTGAAGGTGTCTCAGGGCTCGAACCAGGGAAAGAATTTAAAAATACGGACTTTACGGACCAAAATGAAAAATTACGGACCATTTACGGACCAATTAGTGACAAAAATATATAAGAGAACATTTTACTTCAAACTATAAATCATTATCAATTCAATTATTATTTTCAAGAATTTTTAACTAAAATTCTTCTTAAAATCGATTATTTTTAATAATTTTCGAAAAAGTTCTTTGACAATTTTCAAATCCATTTCTTTACAATATTCGATTTTTCAATTATTTGTAAATTCTTCAATTAAATATGTATTAGAAAATAAAAACTTCAAATAATATGAAAAAAAAATTCGCAATTAAAATTTATCAAAAAAATTAATTCCACAGAATTGTTACTTAGTTAAAAATATGAAAAATTCAAATTTCCAAAGATTTGAATCTGAAACCTTTTCAAAATTTAATTATTTCTAAAACTTTACGCTCTAATACTTTTAATATTCAATTATGATCTAAAATTTTAACTGAAATCCATTTTTAAATCAATTTTTATGAAAAATTCTACGAGAATTTCAGTATTTAAATACAAAAAAACAATTTATTGAATAATTACATATGTTTCTTAAAAATGAATTCTTTTAAAGAATTTTATCAATCAATTTTCAAATAATTTGAATTTTTTGGAAAATTTTATAAAAATAGATATTAAAAATAATTAAATTAGGGAAATTTTTTGAAAATAATTGAAATTTTGCCCAGAAATTTATTAAATATTTTGAAAATAATTCAATTTTAGAGAAGAATTTTGTAATTTATAAAGATGATTGATAATTTACGCAAAGAATTGCATTAAAAATTTTGAATGCAATAATTTTATTCTTCAAAGAAATTTAATTAAAAATTTATTAAAAATGATATTTAAATTCTAATAAATAAATTGTAGCAAAGGTTATTAAAATAATTAAATTTCTTTGATAAATTTTGATAAAATTTTTAAGAATAATTATATTTTTCGAGGAATTCGATTAAAATTGTATTAAAAATAATTGAAATTCTGCAATTAACTTTATTATTCTGTAAAATAATTGAATTCCTAATAAGAATTTTATTATTTGCAAAAAAAAATAAATACCTGTAAAAATTTTATTATTTATGAAAATAATTGAATATTGCGAAGAAATTTATAAAAATTACATTACATTACCCAAAATTTTTTTTGTGCAGAAAAAATGAATTTTGAATGAAATCTTTTCTATAAAATTCATCAGATACGATTTACAATATGTGAATAAAAAAAAGGTACGGTCGAGTTCCATAAAAGTATCAAAATGCGCAACGAATTAATACCAAAAATTTGGATCGAATAATAAACTGATCCAAATTTTGGGCATCAATATGATCCACTTTAGTATCA
Organism: Leptopilina myrica (nomen nudum); assembly: GCA_032872475.1. NCBI lineage: Eukaryota > Metazoa > Arthropoda > Insecta > Hymenoptera > Figitidae > Leptopilina > Leptopilina myrica (nomen nudum). The sequence continues at coordinate 43,388,465 of CM065464.1, read as the reverse complement.
ATTTGATACTTTCAAGAAAACTGTGTTATTACACACGACCGTCCTTATCTGATTTTGAGCCTGTTTTTACATATTCCGCAGTTCAAAATTTGTTGATTAATGATTAAAAATACAAACTTGAATTTTTATAAAATATTTTTCTCTTAACGTCAAGAATATAAAAAAAAAGAATGAAAGGCACATTATAAAAGAATTGGAACCTACTGAATTCCCACGATTCCACATGCAATACGGTCTCCAGCGTCTCCTGTTTCTAATGATAATGTTGAGTTTCCCTTTCCTAGATCATCTGTCTTTTCATGAACAACAAATGCTCTGCCGATGATACTGTTTGGTCCACTCAAAGATATCATGGTATCAGTAATATCTACTTTGGCAGTCCAATCTTCGCCTGCATTTAAATTACCAAGATCTCCTACATGCCGAATTCTATCGTTTGGAGCGCCGTGATTCACCTGTTTGTGAAAAAACATTATTATTATTATTATTATTATTATTATTTTCCAAAAAATTTTCCCTTATTATTTATTTTCATTATTTTTTTATTTTCCAAATCAATGCAAGTCTATTGTTAATTTTTTCAATCGAAAAATAAATTATATCAAATATCTATTCTCAATATTTAAATAATGTTAATATTAAGCCTATTACAAGAATTCCATTCCATATTTTATATTTTCCTGACTTTTTCCTAATTTTCATCAATATGTTTACTTTTTTCTTATCCTGATAATAAATTAAATTTTAATATTCATGAATAATGTCATTCTTGCGAAGAATTTTATAAAAACTTCCTCGTAATTTAATGATTTTCAATATCTACTATTTTCAAAAAATTTCCAAACAGAATTCAATTATTTTGAAAATTTCTTATAAAGATTTTTGAAAGAATTCAATTCTTTTCATGAATAATAAGAATTTCTCAAGAATTCAATTATTTAAATTAGAATTTGCATAAAGTCGAAAGAAATCAATTATTTAAAAGTTTTTATAAAATTCTTCGCAAGAATGAAATGTCATTCTTGCGAAGAATTTTATGAACACTTTTAAATAATTTGTTTTTTTAAATAATTCATGAATATTAAAATTCAAATTTATTATCAGGATAAGAAAAAAGTAAACATTACTATTGATGAAAATTAGAAAAAAGTCAGGAAAATAAAAATTATATGGAATGGAATTTTTGTAATTTAGACTTAGTATTAACTTTATTTAAATATTGAGAATATAATTAATATGTATAATTATTGAGAATAATTTATTTTTTGATTGAAAAAATTAACAAAAGATTTTCATTGATTTGTGGAATATTTTATGAATCACATAATATTTGGTGACTTTAAAATTAAAACATTTTAAAAGATTGTAAAATAAACATTAGATAATAATTCTATGCAATAAAACTTTTATTAAATTGCTATTAAGTAGGATAATATTTCGAAGATATAAATATACAAATATTAATTAAATTCCACAAAAATTATGATATATGTCAAATTAGAATTTTATTAAATAACATTTATGCCAAATGAAACTTATGTCTAGTGAAATTTATGTCAAATAAAATTCATGAAATATGAATTTTAGGACAAATTAAAATTCATGAAAAATGAATTCTAGGACAAATTAAAATTTAAGAAAAATGAATTTTAGGACAAAGTAAAATTTACATGTCAAAATAAAATAATATAAAATTTATATTTCATGTGAAATGAAATATTTAAAAAAAATTTTACCTCAATTGAATTTTCAGTTAAATAATATACATTTTACGTCACATATTAAAGAGGCAGTTTTAGTTTCACAAGACTGAAAATAAAATTATATTTTTTTAAAATTATCTTACCCGTTCAGGATTGAAGTGTTTACCAGCAGAAATGCAACCCTTGGTCATATCTCCTTTTTCATGAACATGGAAACCATGTAGACCGGGGGGGATGCCGTATATTGTGCCAGTAATTGTGACAGGACCATTTCTCACACTTTGCGAAATAAGTAGTATTCCAGTGACATTAAGTTTAGCCACATTGTTGGGTACCAATTTTACCACAGCTTTTAATTCCTGTAATATTTTTAAAATAGTAAATTAAAAAATAATATTTTTTCTCTTTATGCAAATTTTTATATTTTTAAAGTTTGAAAAAACGAAACGTATTTTAGACGCATCTTATTGATCTCTTGCATGTTACTAAATAGGTAACAAAATTTGTTTAGTAAAATTTCTTTGTAAAAATATATTTTTAATTTTATTAAAACAATGTTGAAAAGTAACTTTTATTACTAATTCTGCACTGAAAGAAAATTTATATTAAATTTTGTAAAAGAATTATAAATTTTGTAAAAGTATTTTACAATTTGGGGAAAAAGTGCAACAAACTGAAATTTTGACATAAAAAATACTAAACATTAAAAAAAATTATGTAGAATTTAGTATAATTATATCAAATATCAAGAATTTTAATTCAATTTTAATATAACTTTACTAAATTCCAAATAATTTTTTTTTAAAGTTTAGTATTTTTTTATAAAAATTTATGAGGCTGAAGTCTACAACGTTTTTAAAAACGAAAACAAAAAATAATGGTACGGTATTTTTATTTTTGATTCTAAATCATGTTTTTTTTTAATAATTGTATCCTTAGTGACAATTAATTTCGTAAAAATCAAGACACATGAAAATTAGAGATGAATTTAATGTTTTCAAAATTCTTTTTCGATTTTTCGTTTTTAAAAACGTTGTTCAATAAAATCCCTCTTTTTCATACCCCAAACGCTTTATCCTTCTTAATGAAAAATTTTATAAAAACTATTTTCTTACTTGTCCAAATGATGCTGCAATTAGTAATAATGTGAAGACAATTGAAAATACTTTTTTCATTGTGTTTTGTCTGAAATAAAAATATTAAAATTAATTGTTAATAAAAATATAATTCGTATAAAAAAAAAGTTTGTTATTTACAAAAATACATAGTGCACACCCATTTTTGAAGGAATGAAAAAAATTTGTTAACATAAAATTTATGAAAACTCAAATTTTTTTTATTTATATTTTAAAGATGATAAAATTTTGAAAAGAATAAGACCTCACAGAAGTCATTTGGCAAATATTTTTTCAAGATATTCTTAATAAACCGCCATTTTCAATGTTTTAGAAAAATTTGAATAACTTTTAAAATAATAAACGCTTTTTAATAATCTTAGGCTTATTTTAAAGGTCATTTTCTACGGAATAAGAATTACTTATAGGCATTAACCTGTAATTTTTTTCTTCGAATAAGCATTACGTCAAAGTTGGGCAAAAAAATTGTGAAAATTTGGAATACATTTTTTCTACTAAAAACTATTTTAGAACTTATATAACACATGATGTGGTATAGATGTTTCAAGAAAATTTAATAAAAAAATATGTTTGAATTTCAAAAATTATTTTTCTTTTAATAATATTTGAAATTTTTCGAATTTTTTTGTCCAACTTTGACGTCATGCTTATTCCAAGTAAAAAATTACAGGTTAATGCCTATAAGTAATTCTTATTCCGTAGAACATGACCTTTAAAATAAGCCTAAGATTATTAAAAAGCGTCCATTATTTTAGAAGTTATTCAAATTTTTCTAAAACATTGAAAATTACGATTTTTAAGAATATCTTGTACAAATTTTTGGTCAAATTTCTTCTATATAAGATCTTATTCTTTTCAACATTTTATCGTCTTTCAAAATATACACCGAAAAAAATTTTAGTTTTCATAAATTTTATGTTAAACATTTTTTTTCTTTCCTTTAAAAATGGGTGGACTAACAATTTCAGACGGTACTGTAATATCTAAAAATTTTGCCTTTAAAAAAAAACTGATAAAATTTTGAAAAAAATGACACCTTATTAACGAAAAAAAAGATGATTTTTTTCAATCTTTTGGCCGAAAAAATTAAATTTTTTTTTTTTTACTTTCTTTTGGAGGTAAATTTTGAAAATTTTGGTTTGTTTTTTATTGCATTAAAATTGTTGGTATAACAATTATTAGTCACCTATAAATATGAACAAAATCGATTGAAACGTTCTAAAGTTAAATTTTGAAAAAATCGTTAAAACCGAAAATTTTGAGAATTTAAAAAAATATTTTAGTCCGCTTTCTTCTCTTACACCAAGTTTCAGAAGAATCAACGAACCCATTGTCAACATTGATATTTTTGAGAAAATTTGACCCACATATTTTATTACAGAAAAAATGCTAAAAAGCAACAATTTTCTCGAAAAAAAAATTCAATTTTGTAATAAATTGTTGTTCTCATTTTAAAAAATCAAAAAAAGTTTTTTGTGGGCATCGTTATATTTCAAAAAGTGATAGTGTTATATAAAAGTTATTAAATACTTTATATGTAGAATGAATATGTTATGACAATTGCAAAACCGTTGCCAAATTTTAACAGTATCTTTTATTTTTATTTTAAAAAAAAATTTATCTTTGTGATTATTTTTTTTTTGAACTTTTCCTCATAGTAAAGAAGGTTTGTTTATAATATATGTTTAAACATTTATCTAAATTAAATAATGTGCACATACAAATAAATTTACCTCAATGCAATACGTATAATAATAGAAAAATGTCTTTTTATTACAGTTTTAACTGTTATAGAAGAATCATAAGAATAAATGATTTTAAAATTAAAAATAATTACAAAACTTGAAAAAATAATGATGGAAGACTTAAAATGGTTTTCAGAGTGTCAAATGTTTGTTAAAAGTTGGAGAAACTTTGTTTAAAAAATAAATGTAAGCGTAGCATAGTGGTCAGTGTACACCGAACATTCTAGTATATGCGTTAGGTTAAGGGTTCGATCCCAGCAAGCGTTAGATATTTTCAAAAAATTTATATAGACTATTGTTTTTAATAGTAATAATAGATAGAGGTTTTTTAACGTTCTGGATGATGACAATAATAATGTATTAATTTTTTAAATAATTGAATATTTTTAAATTACTTTTTTGTTTGCTATTACTACTTGCAACTTAAAAATTTTTTTTTTAATCTCCAACAATAAAACATGTAAATAAGTATTTTTTCCTCCTATAAATTGTTTTCTAAATCAAAAACTTTTGATAAATAATAAAAGCAGAAGATTAAAAAAAATATCTTGCTGTAAAAATGAACTCTTAAAAAATGAATCATCGCATCGTTTTAATGTATATACATATATTGCAAAGCAATATTGTCTCAGAGTTGCAATTCAAGGTCATTGTGAGGCAGAACTTATCAATACGGCTCGAACCTCGTCCCCATATTTCTTTGTAAATTGTCACAGTTTACCATGCAATACTCTAACAAGGTCCATGCAATAATTATTTGCAATTGGGGTAATAAAGTCAGTGTACATTATATTGTACACTTTTTATACCTTTAATAAAATTCTATCTTTAGGTTATAGTATTTTCAAACATTTCAAGTTTTATAAACAATAAATAAACTTTATAGATCTTACCGGGAAAACGTAACTTTATTGTTAAAATTTTACTATTTTAAAATATTGTTTTTCCTTCTAGATTTATTTCTTCAAAAAAAAAGTATAAATAATCGGTGTTCATGTTAATTTTAATCTATGACTTAATTCCAAGGATAAAAAATATGTTTTAAATTTCATCCTAGTTACATATAATATAATTTTTAAACATTTTTTCGACCCAAAAATAAATTCTATTAACAATATTAAAAAAAATAAAACAAATTTGAAACAGTTTAATAAAATTTTTATTAAATTACAGTTTTTTAAATATTAAATACTTCCTTAAAGGAATTTATTTATAACAAAACAACTTTACCGCGCCGTCATATTGCACGATAAATAACAAACATTGAAGATAAGAAATGACTATAAAGTAATGTATTAAAAAATTATTTTTATAATGAAAAAATGGTAATTTTGAATATTAAAGCTTTTAAAAAGTGAAAGTGACCTACCGGTTAGAAAGAAGTTCGTGTTTGACACTGTTCATCGATGACTGACTGCAGATTGAAGACTTATATTTTTATTAGTATCTCACTTGCACGAATAACTTTCCAAACTCCCCACCTCTTTACAAAGTGTTTGAGTGATTTTTTTTTACTTTTTTATTTAAACATTCATGTATACGAAATTTTAGTACGAATCAGGTATAAACTTATAATAGGCCAATACTTAAAATTCATATAAATGCTCATTTAAATATATTAAAATTTTGTATGCAATATTATACAATATTACTCAATAGTATTTTTTTTCCTTGAAATAATAAGTAATCATCATTAATTCAATTAGAATGTATAAATAAGCTTAAGTAGTAGTATGTACATTAGGAAGCGCTAATTAGCTGTAAGGACAACATACTAAATATTGACAAAACTATCCCTATTTACTATAAATTAAAAATATTAAAAATAAAGTTTTCTTAATTACGTAATAGTGAATTTAAATAAATTACTGAAAAAATCGACACTAATTGCTAATAATCAATTATGTTTCACGATTGGTCAGTGTCGTTTCGCTAAATTTAAATTTGCTGAATTTACAAATTAAAGTGAATGAAATGAATATTAATTTCAAACTATTTTTTAAAGATATTCTCTAACAAAAGAGAAATAACAAACAAATAACAAAAATCAGACAAATACCAGTGAAATGAAATGGAAAAATTTTATTTAATTATTAAATAACTAAATGTCTATTATTGAATTATTTAATTTTTCTGGCCTAACGTTATATAAATTTAATTAAATAAAGAATTTTTAGTTTAAATTTTTTAATATCAAAGAAATAAAACAAATATTTGTAAAACATTATATATAATTAAAAATAATTATTAAAAATTAAATTAAACATTAAAAATAATATTATAATTAAAAAATTAATTTTGTTCATTTTATTTACTTCATTATTATTCTAATTAATTTTACGGTATTGGGAATTTTGAAAAATGTTTTTTTAATTTTAAAAAATAATTTAGACGGGCTGGGAATTGAACGTGAGTTCGACGAACGGAAACGAATCCTTATAACCTAGCAACTTAACCAACTGAGCTATAAACAAAACAAAAATTTGTAATTGAAAATAAATTCTGAAAAAAGCTCTGCGTACCTCCGTTTTTCGAAAAATTCTCTTCTTTTAGTAAAAACAGCTCCAATTTGATTAAAAGCCCAAAGTTGATAATCATCTTAAAAATCGTTTTAAAAAAATGTCAAGACCAGTGTCATTTTTCAAGACAAATTTTTTCAATAATTTTTCAATCGGAAATAAATTTTAAAAATAGTTTTGAGTACTTCTGTTTTTCGGATAAAGCTCTTCCTTAGTTAAAAAATAGCCCAAATTTGATAATAGTTTGTAATAAAGTTTTTTCTTTTTATAAAAACAATAAAAATAAAAAAATTATAAAAAAATTATTTTTTTTCCAATTAAATATACTTTTTACTTAATGTTTCATTCAATTTTTATAAACAAAATTTCTTTAATGTTTAATTTTTTTTTAGAATTTCTATGGACTATAATTTCTAAGAGTCTTCTTTTCAAAGAAATTATTCGCATTTTTTAAAATACATTATGAAAGTTAAAAAAAAATTGGGAAAATGAATTTAATTAAAAAATTAAAAAACCTTAATAACTAAAATTCTTCTAAAATTATTTAATTTTTTAAATATATTTAATTGATTATTAAAAATAACGGATTTATACAAGAATCTTAGTTAAAAATACTAAAATAAATTGAATTCTGAAGCAAATACATATTATTGGAGAAATTCAATTATTTTTAAAAAGAGTAAAATTCTTCTCAGAAATTTAATTATTTTTTTTTATTTTTTATTATTTACCCAGTGGGCACAAAAACATAAAACGTTCTTTAAACGTCTGTAGAACGTTTAATGTCTGCCAATTTACGTTCTAAGAACGTCCGAACGTTCCAAAAATGTTTCGGAACGTTCGGACATTCTTAGAACGTAAATTGTCAGACATTAAACGTTCTACAGACGTTCAAAGAACGTTTTTTGTCTTTGTGCGCGCTGGGTATTCTTTAAAGAATTATATTATTTTCAAAAATTTTAATGAAATTCTTTTATAACAATTTGATTTTTTCAAAATAATTTTAATAAAACTCTTGGAAAAAAAATTAAATTGATTTCAAAAATTTTCCAAAATTAAATTATTTTCAATGTTTGGTATTTTTAAAAAATTTTACAAAACAATTCAATTATTTAAACAAAAAGTTTTATAAATTATGTTTCAAAATTGTCAAAAATTCCCGTAAAAATTTAAATAATCTTTATAAATAATAAAATTTTCTCCAAAATTCAATTATTTTCCAAAATTTTAATAAAATTCTTGTCAGAATTTCAATTATTTTTAATATACAAGATTTTCATCAAATAATAATAATAAACATAATAATTAAATGTTGATAAAATTTCTTATGAAAATCCAAATTTTAAGAAACATTCAATTATTTAATTAATTGTTATTTTTATAGTTAATGAATTGATTTCATGTAAAATTTTCAAATAAATATTGAATTAAAAATAAATTTCAGGAAAAATTTTTGATTATAATCGAATATCATATTCAAAAATGTTTATTTATTTGAAAACACTACGAGAATTCATTTATTTAACTCTAAAAATGAACATTTTATCAGATAATTGAACTTTTTTTGAAATTGAATTGTCATGAAGAAGTTTATAAACAAATTTTTAAATAATAATTGAATTCCATTAAACATTTTTAATAAATTTTTTTTAAATAATTGCATTTTTCGAGAAATTTTATGAACATTTTTGTATATAAAAAATAATTGAAATTCTGACAAGAATTTTATTAAAATTTTGGAAAATAATTGAATTTTGGAGAAAAATTTTATTACTTATAAAGATTATTTAAATTTTTACGGGAATTTTGGACAATTTTGAAACATAATTGGATTTTTGCGAAGAATTACGTTACTTTTAAAAATAATTGACTTCTTGAGTTTTCCAGTAATTTTCTAATAAATATAATTAATGGAGTTTAAAAAACCTGAAAAAATTCCTTTTTATAACCTGGAAAACATGGAAAAGTCAGGGGAATTTGAAATGGGTAAAAACGTGGCAACCCTGTAAAAGTAAATAAAAGAGTGTTATTAATAATTCTTAAAATAATATTTTATTCATAAATAAAAAATTGCAAATGCTATTAACTACTTTAAAAAAATTTTTTATAATATTAAATTTAATTGCACATTCTGCCTAAGAGATCAAAAATGCTCCATCCTCCGTTACAAACAAAATTCTTTTAGTTTCTTAATAAGTAAATAATAAATAAATTTGAAACTCGTTATTCGGGGTTTATGGGGACTCTAAATACGCATCACGTGTCACTTTTTCAAAATTCAAAATGGCTGATACAACATGGAAGACGAAGTATTTAAAAATTCAGTAAAATGAACAATATTTTGATACTCATAGTATTTTTTCGTTCGCTGAATACAATAATTGTTGAATACTATTGTTAATTTTTTTTAAATTAAAAGTGTCGGATTCATAGAGTAACATAATTTTTAGGCGAATACGGTAAATTTTTAAAAATTCGTCCATCATATTGAATGTATACGTGTTGCTTGGGTAAAAGTATATAATTAATATTTTAGCAATATTTGAAAACCTGCTCGATAACATATAAATATTTTCCATAAACAAAACAATAAATAATTAATAATACATTCAATATTTTATAATAATTTCTTATTATCAAAAACGACAGAGACTTATTAAAAAACCTTATACAAGTTTTCTTTATGCATATGGATGTAAGGTTACTTTTGTACTTTAAATTCCGTTAGTCTATTCAAAAGTGTTTGCAAATGAAAATTTTACAATGACTAAAATTTAAATCAGCATGCATAGTGTGGAATCTAATCAATTATAAACGAGTTTCTTGACACCTTTACATTTTTCATATTTAATCACGTGTCACACATAAAGCTTCTTGATTCATACTTGTATTTACTGCATATGTTTTTGTGCCAAACAGATATAAATGGTCCATTATCTGAAACAGAAGACGAAATATATTCTTTACATTACAAATTTTTGGTTAGTTCGAGTCTTCTAATCGCTCGCTCGAGTCAAAATCTGAACTACTTGGAAAAATTGTAAATACTTACCTATGTGTAAAAATTTCTAAATGCCACTTGTTGAACTGGATTTCGTTTTATCATTTTTACTTGATGTGGAATGTATGCGTGATGAAATGGATATTGCACATTCTTCGGAACGGTTACTACTGGTTTCACTTTCTTGTAATAATTTTTCGGGATCCTGTAGTTCTCGTTCGGGAATTTCAAGTGAATCTGATGAAATTCTTCTTGTAATTTGATAATTTTCACCTATTTCTGTTATAATGTCCTTGGGGTCTCTCAAGTTGTTGAGCGAATCAGAACTTAAGGATGGCAAATCAAGCGTTGTCTTCAATTCCAAAGAATCAGAACTTCGGCACATTAAATTTTGCTTAACTTCTGAATTGTCCTCCAATTCCAAAGAGTCAACACTCGTTTCCATAATATTCGTTCCTTGGGACTTTTGAACTGTGCTTGGAATTTCGTCGTCTATCATACCTTTCTCGACTTCTATCTGAGAAATATCCTCTGTCGTATCATCCTGTCTTTCTAATTTTTCAACATTTGCCTGAGCGATGCGAATTATTTCGTCGATCTCTTTAATTCTCTTCTCATAATCATCTGAACCTGATGTACTCTGATTGCCCGAACCATGTGCGCTGATATGCGTTTTAACTTTCGTCAGATTCTCTAATTTAAATTTATTCTCCGGGCTTTCGTGGTCGAGTAAATCTTCCTCCTCCTTCGCTCTTAGCTCGATTAAATGAGCTTCCTTACAGGCTTTCTCGAGACCTTCGAAATCTTTTAAGGACGACAAGGAAATATCGTCTCCATGACCTGAGCGACTGGTGTATCTTCTTGGAAGACTTCCATTACTTCCCGAGTCTTGAGAACCACTGCTAAACTTTTTAGAATTCTCTAAGGCAACCGCATTCTCTAGATGCTCGAATTCTTGAAGCGAACTTAATGAAATATTATCGTGATCAGTTGGTTTTATAAAATACTTCTTTCCAATTATCGTGTCATAATCGGGTGTACTTCCAAAGCTACCTCTAATACTTCCTATACTTCCAACGGACTCCTTGTGACTTCCCATACTGCCAAACTTACTGCTTCCGGCTTCGAAATCCGTTATTTCTTCTTCTTTAATGTCTTCTAAGGGTCCCCTTTCGTATTCTATGTCGTACAGTCTTGTATCGCTTTGGAACTGCATCTCGATCCATTTCTTAGCACCTTCGTCTGGATCCTCATCGGAATAGGATTGAGAATATTGTTCCTCGTTAGAAACTTGTGGGGGACTTTCCTCGGATTCGAATTCAAACAATTCATTGCCTCTCGGTGCCTGACTGGTAGAAACATCTTTCTCGTCTTTCTTCTCGGTGATTAGATTTTCGACATCCCGGTCATAATTCTTAGTTGTTGTACAATGAAATTTGCCAATTATAATACTTTTTCCTTCTGAATCAAATTCTTCGGCTTCTTTACCCACTTCTTCGATTACAACAAAATCGTCCATGATGTCTGGTTTGTCTACTAGTTCGAATGAGTCACTGTCTGGGGAGTTTCTACTTTGTAGTTCTTTTTCCACTACGGTCTCAATGGACATTCCGGAAGTTGATGAAGTCGACATGCTTGCTTGTTGGAACCATGTTCTTGTCGATGATTGTAGATCATCATTTTTGTCGTCGGATTCCATAAAACTTAATCTTTGGTCCAATGAATCGGGTTCAAATGAAAGTGCCTGCTCGTCTTGATCGTCAAGCACACTTTCGGATTCTCGGGATATTATTTGTGTTGAAACACTTTGGACATCTTGCTGACTGATTCGAGTTGTTATTATGTCGACTGATGTAAGAACACCAATTTTTATCTCATCCATCGATGTAGATAGGTCGGATTTACTTTTACTGATTTCTTCTATCTCGTTTTTAAGTCCATCATCTAACGCTGATAGATCTTGTTCTGAATTCAGATCTATCGATTGGCACACATCGATTGGCACAATATCTGAACTTTCGTTAGATTTTGGTTCTTGTTCTGTAGTCTCTCTATCGACATCTCTAACTTCTTGGCAGGATTGATCAGCAGAAGCGTCTTTGGATAACTGTGGAAATATCATCTCCGAAGATCTTTTCATTCTATAAGGAATGTCACTTTCAGTTTCTGCTGTTGTCCCTAAAGTGGCATTGGGAACTTGATCATCATCGAGAGTTATTTCAAGATTAACGTCCAGTGCGTCTTTTTCGTCCATTTCGGATTCAGAGGGTACTAGAGTTTCTGACAATTCGCTTGTACTGTCTACACTGCCAAGGTGTCCTGAACTTAAGGAATTTAGGGACTTCATTGATTCGCGGGAACTCAGGGTATTTGCGGCTGTTTGATAATCCTGAGAAGTTGGTCGAGAATGTTCCATGGACATCATTGCGGTTTCGTATTCAGAGAGTGTTCCCGAAAATGCCGATTGCATTGTATCAAATTCAGATGAACTGGGTCTGCTACTGCTACCCAATTCATAATCACAGGATTGATAGTTACTTTCACCTGAACTTTCCGGTTCACTTTCGGAAATAATTTTCTTTGGTCTTGTTGGTTTTATCCTTTTTCTAGGAGCTGGTTGTGGTGGTTGTAGAGAGAAACTGTCGTCTTTATTGTCGGTATCGGAAATTGATCTACTTGCAGGAATTGGGGAAGAAGAATAAGACTCCTCTAGTTTGGTGTCTTTTAATATTTGACTAGATTGCTGACATGTGGTGGAATCGTCGATTGTTGTGGAGTCAGTGGGCAGTTTTTGTTTTCCACCTTCCGATAGAGATTCCTCACTTTGCAACGATGAGTACTTTGTGTCTATTGTTGATGTTTCTGAATTGTCTTCCTTATCTTTTAGATTGCTATTCCATTTAGGCTTTATCACTGGTGAACCGGACTTGGGTGTTGAATCCTGATCGGAACCTTTTTCCGAGGACGATGTTCTGTATAAAAAGGGAAGTTCGTTTGGAATTGATTCGGGTTGGATTTTAAACTGAAATTCTGATGGTGAATCCTTGATGTTAAATACAACTTCGTTATTTTCGGTTAACTCTTCGATTAAATCTTGTTTTGCTGCTTGCAATGATTCTTTTACTTCGTCAATTTCTTTCTTGACAACCTGGTCCAAAACTGTTATTGCGTATTTAGT